>CADEBD010000282.1:6258638-6737483 GCA_902825455.1 Arctia plantaginis | reverse complement strand
ATGATGTAGAAATGAAATTTGAAATCTAACAATGAAATAGATCTGAAGAACTTATTATATTTGTTTAAATGCTTAAATCTCAGCAAATACCGGACACGAAAAAATCCTTTCTTGTTTGATAGTATATTTACTAAGGAAAGTTATTGATTATGAGTCATGTAGCATCACGCTACAACCTTTAATAGCCAAGCACTGGCCACAAACACGAGTGAAACCCAATATATGTAGTGATGGCTCAAGACAAACCTTAATATATAAATTATATTTACAGATTTCTAAATGTTATTATCAAATAATACATATTATAGTACGTGCGTGTGTGAATGTGTTTGTGTGTGTGTGTTTATTTAGTGTTTAAAATTATTGAATAGTCAGTAGTTTGAGGGCTTCATATGGCCTAAATGCTATATAAATAAACAATAAGTGAACTTGACTTTTTAAATAAAATTTGTTGATATGGTATAAGATAAATACTAGAAGTAAACGAACACGTACTGAAACATAGTTACGGGTGTGATTTTTTGGGCATATTGACTCAAATATCAACGCTAACGTTTATTTGTCGTAAAAGTATTTGCTATCAAACGACTTGTATACACAATATCATTTACGTAGATACTGTTTAGCGACACAATATAGTAACCTACATAAACTATCAATATAATAAATATTCTCATATATATCTAATCGATGTTAACTATCAGACCTACCGCCAAACTGGAACTTACTTGCTAAAGCAAATTGTTTACTGCTGATATTCTTGTTTATTTACACAACTTTTTCTTTGTATCTATACAAAATATTTTGCAATTGTTACGTATACAACAATTAATTTTTGTAAGTAGTTAGAAGAGGTGGCAAAAGAGCAGACGGGTCTTCTGATGGAAAGCGACTACCGCCGCCCATAAACGCCTGCAACTCAGGAGTCACAAGAGATTTTTAGGAAGGAGTACCTACGCTCTTTCCTTTTTTTCACTTTCAGTATTGCCAGTATCATTTGTAGTTTTTTTTTTAATATAGTTGTATCGCTCCGGAAATACCTGCTGGCGATTATTTTGCTCTACAGATTGCGGCAAAAAGTTTCTTGGAAAGCGCAAAGTGGTGGAGTGTCAATTATCTAAGTAATGGGGATGGATGTTTTTAATCTGACTTTATTGCGACGATGTCAGTCGCTTCGCGTAAAAAGTCGGAGTTCATCCGTGACGTAGTAGACTTAAAGACGACCCCAACCTAGTTTGCAAAAAGGCTAATTGGATGGGATTAATCCTGAATGTAATTGTAATTTATGAGATTTCTATAAATATATCGACTTAAAGTCTACAACTGGTCATTAACTCCTTAACTCGGTCCTTAACTTCGATTCATTTATCATTTTTTTGGTAACCCTATCCGTTATTTTTACCAATTTAACTATGAGATGTTAACCGTGAAAAACATAATTTATATAAAAACTGTTTAAGTGTAATCAAAACCATAAAAAATTCATTACATTGTCGCTGTGATTTATTATAATGGATTTTTGTGAAGTAGGCTACTAATTACATATCACAGGTTAAAGTTCGCGTGACTCACGTAACGATGTATAATTTCGTTGATCTAAATCTAAGAGTTATTGTGAAATAACTCTATATTTAATTTTCATTTCTAAATTAAAGTAAAAAAATAGTCTTTGTATCGATGGTAATCGACAGATCTTCTTAACGCAAGGCGAAAACTGATCTATACTAATATTATCAAGCTGAAGAATTTGTTTGTTTGTTTGGTTAAAATCGCTAATCTCTGGAAGTACTGATTCGAATTGAGGCGAAGTGTTACATAGCCGATTTATCGAGGAAGGCTAAAGGCTATATAACACCACGCTACGACCAATAAGAAGTGAAGTCTTGTGAGATGCAGACTAAGTTGCGTGGGTTAACTAGTGTTGTTTATAAAGTCTGAACATTTATTGATATAGCCTATTTAAAGATCGACTTTGGATTTCAACCATTGCTTGGTTATAGAAAAAGTATTTTAGTACGTAGGATTTAAAATACATGTTTCTTAAAATATATATTTACAGATATTTTAAATCCTTTTACTACTGCTACTAGTACGACTAATTACTTTGTCATTTTCCGTTTCAGCACCGGAGATTTGTTACTTGGTTTAGTTATTATATTAAGAGCAAGTTGTAGGTAGTATAGTACATTTCATCCTAAAACTTTCAAGATTCAAATTTAGAATTTGTAGGATTCTTTTATACCTGGCTTGAGAAGTACATTACACCAGAATGCTAATAACACTCATTATGTTACGAAATAACCGTTGAAACTTATCACAAGGTTGTCCCACTGAACAAATTAAACTGATGAAGGTTAACTTAATATAGGTTTCCTTGTTTTTCCTTTATACTATAAGAGAGGGTTAAAACATGAACAGAAAAAAGTTAGACAAAGTATTAATAATTTTATTTTATTCTTAGATCCTTTCAAAAATGTTTACAGTTTGTTGTTTTTTAAAGAACGCTAGATGGTTCTGGAATTTTATATAACTAGTCTTCAGAAGAAACTTAAGGACCAAGTGTACATAAACTTAAAATGTGTAAGTGCCATGTATGCATCCAGGGACATCTTTGTGGGAAAAAACTATTTTATTATTGAGATGATCTACCACTGCCTCCAGTAGACTAACTAATTCGGAAATCACAAACACAATAAACGGTCCAGAAACACAATCATAGGCAGACCAATTAAGGGAGAGGGCCGATCCCGCTCGAAGGAGGCGGCGAAGGGGACGCAGCAGAGGTCGCTAACTCCCCAATCGCCGCCTAAGGGTCGCTGCGGCCACATCTTGGGGCGATGTGACCGCTGTAAACGACCCGAGACGGATGACACTCCGGTGCGGCCGGGGGGGTGTCGTCTAAGGCGGGACGCCGTTGCGCTCTTTACTCTGTAGAACAAGTGAGAGGCGCGATAGCGTCCTGCCCCAGGGTGACTACGGTCACTCCGGGATGTGCCTCAGACATGAGGTACGGCAGGGAGGACTCCCAGAAGTCGCCGATGCGTTCCTGGAGCTCCTCCCGACTTCCGAGGTAGGCCGCCGCGGGGTTTAGTGGGTAGACCGGTTCTCCGGGAGTCCCACACACGCCCTGCGTTTCCCCAACGGAGGGTATGGTGCGAAAAGCATTCCCCGCGTGAAAAAAAAAAAAAAAAAGGCAGACCAATTAAATACTCAATAAGGGTAGTTTCATTGTCCTCTTTTTCATACAAGTGCTGCTGAGCTGCGTCTATTCAATAAACTTTGGGCCTTATTCCAGTTTCAAATCTAATACAATGCCCAAATATTTCGTGGTATTCATATATGCTGAACCATGTCCTATTCGATAGACAGTCAATTTTTAAAGTTGAGTTTATTATTGCTATGACTATAGTGTGCTCTTAGTGTCTAAGATTTTTTATAACTCATTATTTTTTCTTATTTAGATCAAGCTCAATCACAAGCAATAACTTATGTACCTAAGTGATTAAGAGTCAGTCTGTGTGGCGTCCTTGGGAGCAGAACGTCGCGACTGGGGGACGCCATAGCGCCAACGTAGAGCGCCTTCCAAGGACACATAGGCGCCTCAAAGTCTCAATAATATCTAACATCTTATGTAGATCTAAATAAATATTGGGTATAATACTTATTAATTACTACGTTATCTAAGTTGGAGGACTACTTTAAATAAAAAAAAAAAAAAAAAAAAAAAAAAAAAAAAAAAAAAAAAAAAAAAAAAAAAAAAAAAAAAAAAAAAAAAAAAAAAAAAAAAAAAATAAATCAACCCGAAAGTAAAAAAATCGTTTGTTTTTTAAAAGTTTTGTTGTTAAAAAAAAGGGAAAATTTAACAAAAAAAGAAAATTTTTTAGGCCCCTAAGAAGGGAAAAAAATTTTTTGTTATAAATTAACAATGAAACTTACCATTTTTGGGAAAAAATATTTAAGGCGTTTTATAAATACAAAATAAGCAAAAGTGTCCAATTAACTTTTCCAAAAATTTAATAATTTTTTCTTTTATTTATTTTAATTAATACCCCAAATTAAAACTAATTTTAAAAAAAACAAAAAAATGAAAACGAACAGGCGAAAAAATACAAAAAGGTCCCAAATTGTGGTTTAACCTATTTTTAAAAATTTTCTTAAAAAAATTACATTGCGTTCCAAACCCTTTAAAAAAAATAAAAAATTTAATTCTAAAAATTAAAATTGGACCCGTAAAAAAAGAAACCGTACCCAGGGAGGTATAATAAAACAAAACAATAATATTTACCAAAAACCTCCTTTTAAAGGGAAATTGCCAATATTTTACTGGGATTCCCAAAAATAATAAAAATTTTAAATATCGTTGTCTTAAATATTAAAATAATTGTAATAAAAAAAGGGAAAAATAATTTTTTAAATTTTTTTATAAAAAATTTTTTAGTCTTTATTTTTTTTAAGATCACCCCTTTTTCGGGGAAAAGGCAGTGCCTCTGAAAAGTTTTTTTATTAAACCACTTAATGAAAAATTTTTTTTTATTTTAAGGTAAAAATTTTAAATAAAAATTTTTATTTAAAAATTTAAGAAAATTTAAATAAAAATTAAATTTTGGGGTTCCCCTTTAAGGTTTTTTAAAAAATTATTCAAATTAAAAATTTTTTATAATGATAAACCCCTAAATTCAAAAATTAAAAATTTTTCCTAGTAAATACCTGTGAAAAACAACTGGCCCGACCCGATGGATTTTTCCCTGGGGTTTTCCCCCCCAAATTTGAAGACGGGGCCCGGGTTTGGGCCGTAATTTTGTGGATCCGTAAAATACCTTTTTTACGTTTAAAAAAACCAAAGCGCCCCCCGTTCTCAGTGGTGTGGAAAAACCCCGAAGCAAGCCCCCCAAAAACAAAAAACTAAAAAAAAAGATTACTTTTTTTAAAAGGAATTAGGGGAAACTTTTTTAAAAAATCGAAATTTTATTTTTAACGGGGAAATTTCTTTTAGTTTTGAAAACATTTTATGACCAAAATTTATTTATTAAAAAAGAAGAAAAGGGGAAAAAAATATTTAAGCTTTAATAAAAAAATTTTTTAATTTTTTTCCCCGTATCCACACCCCAAAATCGCATCAACCCCCTGAAAAGCCTTCCCCATTCACCCCCTTAAAAAAATTTTTTTAATTTATTTTCCCGGGTATACAAAAAATTTTATTTAAAATTTGTTAAAATTTAAAAAAAATATTTTTCAATTTAATTGGGAAATTATTAAAACCCCAAAAAACAAAAATTTTCAAAATTTAAAAAATTATTTAAGAAATAGGTGCAAAACCCTGACGAAACTTCAGCCTTTAATGTTTTTAAAAAAAAAAAACCCGCTTTTTAAAACGAGCCCTTTGACCTTTAAATAAGTGTGGATAAAAATTTCCTTTTTGTAACCGAATTGCCAGGGGTCCCACAACCCCCTAATTAAAAAAAAAAGTTTTAACCCGGGAATATTACGGGCGGAAGGAAAAATTACAGCTTTTTAAAAAGGGAAATTTAAAGCGGAATATTTTTTGAGAAAATTCAAAAAGATGTTAAAGGTTGTTAAACACCAGGGTCCGTTTTTCCCCCGTACCTAGCAAACCCGCAAACCCGCATTGAAAGAAAGAAAATTGAAAAAACCCTTTACCAACCCCCGGTTTGCCAACTGTTTTATTTTTTAAAAATTTTGAAAATAAGAAAAAATTTTCACTTTAATTTTAAAAATTTGTTTAATAAAAATAATATTTTTCCAAATTTCGTTTACATTTCAAATCCTGAAAGAATCATGAAAAAAAGTTTTAAATTTTACATTAAAATAAAAAATGATTTTCCCGGTAAAAAACTTTTTAAATTAAATTTTCCTTTCCCTTTTTTCGGAATTAACAAAATGTTATGATTGAAAACAACGTAAAGAAAAAAAAAGGGAAAAAAATCGGAAATTTTCCCCAATAAAAGGGAAAAAGGGGTCGGAAATTTTTTCCCCCCCGGGTTTAAAACGGGAAACGGAATAAAAAGAATTTTTGCCCACCCTTCCCCTTTTAAATTAAAAAAACAAAAAAAACCCAAATAAAGGGGTTTTTGAAATAATAAAAAAGGACGTTTTTTTTTTTTTTTGGGGGGGGTTTAAATTTTAAAGTGGGTTTTTTAAAATAAAAAGAGAAAATTTGGTAAAAAAAAATTTTTGGTTTTTTAAATTTTAAACTGTTTTAAAGGGGGGGGCTTTCGGGGGGGTTTTTTTTTTTTTCCCGTGGGGTAGGGGAGGAAACGGGGGGGGCCCAAAACCAAGTGAAAAAAAATTGAAACAATTTTACTTACAGCCCTTGGAAGTGCTGGAAAAAAAACCTTTTTTTAAAAGTTTTTCGTTTAAAAAAAAGTTTTTTTTAAAAAAAATTACAAAACTTTAATTTTTGGGGTTTTTAGCCCCATTTTTTTGAAAAAGGGAATCTATGTGCTTTTATTTTAAAACAAAAAAAAAAACATACACTTTATTTAAATTTTTTATCCAAAAATTTAATTTTAAAGGGGTTTCCCTTTTGGGGAAAAAAGGGAAAAAAAAAAATTTTTCCCCCCCCGTTGGGCATAACAAATTTTATTTTTTTTTTGTTTGGTTTTTTTGTAAAATTGGGAAAATTTAGTTTATTTTTTTTGAATTTCGGTTTTGGGTTTTTTTTTTTTTTTTTTTTTTTTAAATTTTTTTTTTTTGCTTTTTTTTTGTTTTTTTTGTTAGGTCCGCTTTAACTTTTTATTGGTCTTCGGGGAAATGCCGTACAAAGTAACATCACATTATCAAATAAAACCATTCCTTTTTTAGGAGAGATTTGATTGGTTAGGGTAAATTTATTTTTAAATAAGTATATTTCAGTTCATTATTGCATAAAAAAGCAGAAAGACTACGAAATTCATTTCAGAAGAAGATTTCTTACAAGAAAATGGCGTACATTTCCCAGCTTTTGTTGGTGAATGATAAATATCTGATAGGGAAGGTGAGTCGAGAATATATCGGATAAAACTTTTATGATAAATGATAGCTATTTTTTACATCCCCTAGTGTACATTTATAGGTACAGGTGCTTCTATATTCTGAAGGAAGGAAGTTGCCGGGTATGGATTGGATACAATTCCAATTTAAACCAACTTGCATCCGGGGTTCTATCTTCGTGGATCTAATTACTGTGTAAAATTTCTTTGAAAAAAAGTAAATCTATACAGTAGTAAGCGCGTGATTAATAAAATCTTCTTTACACTGAAAGAATAAAATACCTAATGTTTTCATTTGCTATATTTTCTTCCACAAAAAAAACCTTGTGTGATTTATTACACATAAAAGATATCAGCATAATCAACGAACAAATCACTTTATCAATTATATTTAAAAGAGTCAATATTGTAATTGAGTTGTAGTTTCATTACGAAAAATAATAAGCACTAAGATACATTGACAACTGTGAACTTTTCTGTAGCCGCATATATAATATAATATTTCGGACATCTTACACTTAACGCCATCTAGTTTCAAACTAAGCAGAGCTTGTACTATGAAAGCTAGATGGACTGATAGCATACTTATATACTTTTTTTTGTAAATACATACATATTATACATAGAAAACACCCAAACTTCAAAACAAATATTTGCCGAGCATACAAACATTTGACTTGGAATCGAACCCGACACCTCAGAACAGCAGTCGCATACGCTACCACTACGCCACCGAGGCACCCAAATATATGAAGTGTTACATCTCACCTACCATTTGCCGGCCCACTTTAGATAGAGGATGACCTTTACGGCTTAAGGCTCACATAACTAATGAGTGGATAGGGCATTACAGAAATATATTAATATGGCTTTTGCCCGTGGCTCCACCCGTGTGTATGTCGGTTATCGCGGTAAAAAGTAGTCTATGTTACTCGATGGTCTATGTTCCATTGGTGAAAGAGTTTTTATAATCCGTTTAGTGCATAACAAACAAACAAACTCACTTTCACAATTATAATATAAGCATACATTCTCATTAAAATGTACACACACATTTTTATTTTTGTGTTCACTTAATGCTTCAACAGCTTTTGAGATATGGCGACGAAGAATTATCTGGGTCTCTTTTATTAAGATTACAATATAACCAAGGTGATTAGAATTTAACTAAGAAGATTGCAGTTAAAAACCAAAAGTCCCTCCAAACCCGTACGAAAAATGGTACTGCTGGTTAAAATTTATGAAGTATTCTTTTTCACTTATTTACTAATATTAAAACATTTAACAAATAAATGTAAGATGAAATCCTGAATTATGTATAAGGAGCCCCGTCATATAAAACGACTATTGACCAACGATCCCGCCATGTTCCTTCTACGCTCAAGGCTTTATTCATGACATGCTGATGGAGAATGCCATAATGTCGAGAGTATATCTTATATTATCACATGGTTGGCGTTCGTGTAACGAATAATCATTTGTGGCAAAGACCTTATATTTTATTACTTTGGTAATAAATTTGCAAAACGGGTATGATATTACTTGTCTGAATGTTTTGGAATGGTGCCAGTTTTCAAACTCACTTAAAATGGCAACGACAAATAGATAGAGGAAAAACGAAATGAAAAGACTATCGGCTTCAATATAGAACGTGGACAAACAAATGGATTCGTTGAAACTGTTATTTTTCGTAGCTTTTTCATTGGATATTTTATCATCTTCCACCTTTGTCAGTCCTATTTTAAAACGGGTTTTTAGATGGATTTAATTAACTTGACCTGTTTGGGTCAAATTTAGTAATTAAAATGTGACCCCTTTCCTCTCGGCCGATTGATCTCAATGTCTTTACTTTTGTTTTTTGTTTTCTTAAAAAAGACAACTCCCGCATTAGGGATATATCCTTTGTCGCGGGGGACTTAACAAACATACATGAAACGGATACAAAGAACACCCAGAATCAGAACAACAATTTGTAGATCACACACGACCCATGTGGGGATCGAACACACAACACTCAGCGTAGTAGGAAGCGGTGTGGCGACCGCTTAAACCACTACGCCATCCGTGCAGGCGAACTTATTATTTTAAATTGGGTGGTGTTAAGGACGATTATAATATTCATGAAATGCTTAAAGTGCTTAAATAAATTCTGATTATACAATAATATATTCAGTTTCATTGTAACTCCAAGATGGCTGCCACCACAAAATGGCGTATTACATTTTTTCTTCAACTCCCTTAATGTAGGTATCAAATGAAAGGTCTTGACTAGTAAAACACGGTACACTATCACTATCTAATCACTATCACTACATTTTATATAACAACAAAGTCCCCAACAGTGTCTAGCTCTCTGTATCAAATCTAAAAAACTACTGAACTAATTTACATATGGTTTTTAACAATAGATGAAGTGATTCATGAGGAAGGTTTATGTGTACAAAACCATTAATGTTTTCTGTAAATTGCTTGAAATATGACGATAATTGTTGAAGATGTCGGAAAAAATATAGCTTACATCGAAAACGCACATATAAACTCATATAACAATGTTTTAGTGGTAATTGGAAAGATATTTAGACGGATACGGTATCAATCCTCATTAAATTAAATACGTTAGTTACTTTAACCATTTCATGTATATATATAATTGCCCTTAACACCTCTCGACTTAAACTAACAATTTAGGACTTATCGTAAAATTAAACGCGCGCCCCCGCGTTCTCTCAATGTTGCTATCTGTCTGTGTTTGCTGTCTAGCGATGAAACAAAAAGCTGATACTATACTAATACAGAAAATAATAGTAGGCATATATACCTATATATATATATATATATATAAACAAGAATTGCTGGTTTAAATGTATTAGATAGATGTACTTTACTATACATGTTACTATACATACGAAGCATACCGAGTCGCTAGTAAAAAACTAAATTCTAGATGATCACCGCCACAAAATGGATATTTTCAAATATTTTTGATGGTCAATGGAAATCAAATGAAAGGGTTTTAGTTTAGAAGTTTAGATAGTCGATATATCAAAACCGAAATCTAAACATCTAATCAAAACAAGGAACTTCGTCAACATAAAATCCGGATTCAGACATGCACCTAAATCAAGATTTTGCATTGAGTCGAAAACTGTGTGTCGAAGGCTAAACTGATATGCTAGCTCAATCACCCTAATGTCCCACAGTACAACTCTAGTACAATGGTCTGAAATAAAAGACTTATGTATATATTCTTCCAACTATTACCTCCTAAACCTTGCTAATATCGTAAATGTGAATGTGAGTTCATTTGTTTGTAACGTTTTTACTACTTTCGCCATAACTACTCAACTGATTACTTGTCTACACACACTTGAGTACAGAAAAGGACAGGGCTACAAATTTATCTCTTACAAAAAAAAAACCGACGTATAGACAAATAACTTTTGACTCGAGTGGATGAGTGGTAAAGATGGTATTAAATGTCGAAACGAGACATTCAACTAAAAATATAAAAAAAACAGTTTTGACTCATTAAAACGTTGTATTACTTCAAATTTTCATTTAAAATTTCATTTTACTATGAAATAATTTATTTCAAACTCAACTCTGTCATCTCTGTTGTATTAACCGTTGATAATCTCTTTCATATGGAGCCAATCCCAATGCATATTCTGTCTGTAATGCTCATAAGTCATCGAACCTGAATCAACATATAACTATCAACTCCGTAAGAAAAGAGTATGTCGTTTTAGATGAGCTTTACCAGATTTCAACAAATATTGCGAAGTAAAATAAAAGCTTGTAAATATCCCAACAATTTTTCAAAATAGTAGAGAAAAATATTCTCGAAATATTAATAGGTATTAAATTTATTGTTACTGTAAAATTCACTCACTGTTATAATAACAAAAAGTTAAAAAGGCATCTGCCCATAATAAAAGGATCCGAAAATAGCTACTCATGCTCACGGACCATGTAGCCTGAGAGAAAATGAAGCCTTATCTTTCGGTGACATATATTTATATAACAACAGGTCGTATAAGTTGTTGTCGTTGTGTTATACAAGAATTTTCTATTTTCTCGTAAAGCTTCTGTCTCTTCGAAAACGTTCGTCGTTCTCGTCAAAAACAGTTTGGTATTTTTATCTTTGTGTAAATAGTGTTGAAATAAAATTGTGAGAATAATATAATATAATAATATAACAAGAATAGTAGAATAGTAGCTAAGAGTATACATAGATATATAAATAAGTTAAGTACAAACATTGATAAAAACAGGCAGGCGATTCACACATCCGTCATATTAAGTAAAGTTTTATAGCACACAGTATTTTTAAATTCAGGGGAATCCGCAACTCCTCTTCTCTGAGAGTCTCAAAGCGGAAGCTAGGAAAATATCAAGTGTAAAAACTTGAGTGAAAGAAAACTTAAAAATAATAAAAAAATATAATACCGACTACAAATACAGAAATGGACAGAGTATGTAGATTGCGTTTGTAAAATCTATATATAACTTTTAATGGCTAACCACTTTTTCCCCCGCTCCGGGACCACAGCTTTACATTTGAAGCTAGCGAGGTCACATCCATCGAATTGAGAAGAACCCATAACCTAATCCTGAAGCCTAATCCTATCTATCAATTTGTTGGCAACGTTGACGTCTGATCAAATATTGGTTATTTTGCTGCTCTAGGGGAGCGTGAAATCGTTGAGGTATTAATTTTGCTTTTCACGTCCCTACAATGGATTTTATTCCCAGATTTATTTGTTATTCTAAAACGTATGGTAGAAAGGTTAATATGTGAAAGATTTGAACAAAATACATGTTTTATTATAAAGTGTTAACCCGCGTTTTCAATAAGCACTTTCACGTTTATAATTTGAATATGGTATATACGAGTATACACGCATACTATTTTAAGTAGCTGAGTACTAGAGTAGTCTTACAAATTATCGATCAATTATCAATTAAAGTTTCAGCTTTCTTACTTGATTATCATACACAATATAATTTAGAAATAAGAAATGATTATTTGGACGGAATACTTCCAACTAAACAATTTTCAAAATACACTTATATTTTGTGTGACTTAGTTTTCTTGACAAAGGGGTGGGGTATTGCTCCCTTCACCATATAGAACCATTAAGACTATTTCAGTACTTACAGCTGTCATAAAGCACACAAGATATACTGTTATTACTGGTTATAACGGGTTTATAATTTTGATGGTCGGATGGCGTAGTGGTTTTTGTAACAACGCTAAACCGTCGTCGCGGGTTCGATTCCGTTGACATTTGTGTGCATGAAGATTAAATGTTCGATGTGGTCTAGGTGTTTCCATGTATTATATATATATATATTTATATCAGTTGTTTAGTACCCATAGTACAAGCTCTGCTTAGTTTGAGACCAGGTGGCGTTGTGTGAAGCATTATTATTATGATTAATTAGAATTTTAAAAAAATGGCACTGAAAGCTATGACATAGAATTTAATAGATATTATTTTTCTACTCAGCTACTCATATTCAGACCTGGTTCTTGCTTGACCTTCAGCAAAAAGAAAGAATAGACATCGTGGATTTATTGGTACTTAGACTTTCAACTACTTACTGAGACTCTTAATTTACGACTCTACTTAACTACTTATATGAGCTCGTAAACGTTGTCATTACTGTTGCCAACGCCGAAGTGATATCCCTAGTGTGGCAATGAATAGCTTGAAAATGCGCTTATTTTTAATAAATTTAATCAGCCTATCAGATGAACACTGACGGATTAAGAATACGGAATGTCACTACCCCAATTCATCCCGTGGGTGTCGTAAAAGCCGACTAAGGGCGCAAAACAACGCAGGATACCTGCACTGTAAAAGGAAGGAAAACTTGACACAAACCCTATGCCAACCCGTCTGGCCAGCGTGGTATAGTAGGCCAAAACCTCCTTTCTAAAGAGAGGCCTATGTCCAGCAGTGGACTATTAACGGCTGTGAATGTGAGGATGTGATGAACACTCTCCACTCTCCACTGACGTTTCATTTATAACCTGATTACGTCATGCGTGAGCCTGTGCAATTAAAGTGTTCTTCATTTCAATCGTGTGTTGAAACTATTATGTTAGGAATCAGCTTGTTTATGTTAGTACAGGCTTTGTTAAGCAATTCAGATGTTAGTTTTTCTGAAAATTTTGTGTCGATGAAGAAGAGGGCAAAGTTGAAATCCAAATTAGTTTTGTAAATAAGAATTGAAAGTGTAATAAGCAAACAGACAACACATTGTCGAAGTTAAAATTAAAGGGAGATTAATATTTCATAATAAATGCGAATGTGAATGATATCTTGAATTTAAAGCTATATCTTTATATTTTGTATCCCCTACTTACCGACTATATAATGTATGAAACAATTTAATCTTATGTAATCATATGTAGCGATGTATTTTAAAGAAATATATAAATATATCTCAGTCTCCTTTGGGGTGAATATTAATTAAAGACGTTGAGACTAAAATTGTGTGTAATTTAAAAGCCCACAGCTTTAGACTTATCGTAGCCATTATAATAAAGAAGTAGATAAGAAGAAGAACTCTCTACTTTTTGAAGGCCTTAAAGATCGTTTCTTGCACACATGTTTTGACTGGTTTTCTAAAAATTTGTCAAAGCATGTAAAACGTTTTCAAGAAAATCAGATCGCGGAGTGTATGAATTAAAATCTTGTAAATATTTGAAGTATTTCCACATTTATCAAGTACTTCAGTTTGTGCACTTAATAATCATGGATTTTTTTTTTTTTTCTGTAAGTTTTAGTAGCACAAGATAAATACCTATGTGGTAAATGATAATTAATCAATTGAAAAAATAATCTTCCAAGGTTTCTCACACCGCCATCGTCATGACGAGAGATTTACAAGAATTCTAGTTCATGCTACGTATCACCGGTATAACCGAAGCATGAACTTCCATAGCATAATGCCGAATCAGTTAGATATCATTAATTTAATTTATTGTTACTATAGGGCAATATGACTGTGTTTTCAAATTTATCACATGATGTTCTACCACAGTACAAACATGTATCACTCGGCAGTAACAGTGTATTATTGTCGTCTAGAAATAGTAGTGACATTCTATTACGGTTCAAAATCGGTATCGACCTTACACAAACACATGTTGTACGCGACCCTTGTCACAATTTGTGACGGAACGATGGACGGACGCGACGGCAAAAACAACGTGTACCTTGTTTTCTTGTATAGGACTTATTTAAAATAACTTGCTGGTCCAAAGATTAAACTGTTGGCTGGTAACACTTGAAAATCATCATGATGGTTGAAAGTATAACTAATTTAGAAGGAAAACTATTACATCTAAGTTAGATCTTTTACTTAAGACTAGTCGTATTTATTGTACCATGTAAAATATACTTACTCCGAAAATTGAGTACAATATACAATTTCCTTAGAAAACATTACTTAGATAAAACTGTTGGGTATTTTTGCCTTGTATTCCTTTAAAAACAAGATACCACCACAAATATAAATGTGAAAAGGCGACCCAAGTTCAATAGTTATGATAATCATGGACTGGTTGTTGACTTCTCCGACAAAAGACTTGAGATCTAAATGGGTGTGTATCTTTATAGAAAATCGTGCAGTTTTTTTATATTTTTTTTTTAAGGTAAGAATATTTTATGTTATTACAGTTTTTAAGTTTAGTTATTTTGTTAAAATGAACAAGAAAAAAGATAAATCATTTCCAAGTATCGTAATAATAACAAAATATATTCCATAAATATTGTCGTCGTTTTATGTGATTATACCAATATTCGCGAATGCGAATACGGAGGCGTCATATGTTACATCACTAGTACAAATAATTTTATTATTATACATCTACTAGTGATGCAACGTATAACGCATATATTATTTTTGTGAACCTTTTCCACTATAATAACGGCTCAGGTATAGAATAACCTCCTTTTAGACCTCAATAAAAAAAAACTAGTTTAATCAAAAAGTTATTTTCACAATACTTCGAAACATCTACCATCGAAGTAAACAGTTTTAGTGTAACGTTAACTTAATGACTTTGTGGTACGACCATAATTTCACCAATGTCATGTGAGGGACAAGCTGTCAAAGGATTATAATTATGGGGCTGTGGTAGAGCCAATAATGTAATGTCATTTTATAACTAAACTAGCTGACCCGCGCAACTTCGTCTGCGTCTCTCAATAGTAATAAATTTTCTCCGTTTTTGAAACATTCTTCATTGGTGCTCCGCTCCTATTGGTCTTAGCGTGATGATATATAGGCTATAGCCTTCCTCGATAAATGGGCTATCTAACACTGAAAGAATTTTTCAAATCGGACCAGTAGTTCCTGAGATTAGCGCATTCAAACAAACAAATAAACAAACAAACTCTTCAGCTTTATAATATTAGTATAGATAAATGATTTTAATTCTTCGCGTTGGTTGAATGACTTTCGGGTATCGTAAAATATATAGTTATGTTACCTTTATAGAGGATATGTTTAAAATAAATTTAACGTTATTTTTTGCAGTTACAGTTTTAACAGAGGTATACGCAACATAAAAAGAAAAAGTAATTTACCAGACAGGCAGATCAAAGCTCTTACGCGTAAAGTGCCCAAAGCTTTTATGTTGGTAATAAAATTTCAACATAATGTTTCAAACAAAGATAATGAAATGCCATTCAGATAATAATTCACTTGTTTCTACAGCAGAATAATTATGAGCCTGAAAATAGAGAGCTAAGTTTAGGTAAGTTATAAATGTGCATACACTTAGTATTAGTGTAGCCTAAAAGATGGGTGTAATAGTTTTCTGTGGCCTGAAAATTGAGCACTATGGCTTAAGAGGTTAGAATTTTTTTATTGAAGGAGTACACTTTTCGTTTTCTAAAACACTTTTACGAGCAAGCGGAAAATTTTCTAAGTACTTTGATGTATTTTTCTAGTGATTTTAAGGATATGAGGTTCCTAACTCTATGGATTTTCTATCATATATTTCTTTTTAATTTTCATAACATTTGTTACTAATATACTAAATAATAACTAAAGTTGTTTATAGCGGGGTAAATTACTGCAATAAAAAGATATGAAAATTTAATAAAAACACGGCGTAGTACGTATAGATTGCTATCGCTACGGGAAGGTACAAGATGGGCTCAACCTAAAACTCATGCGAAATGCTGTCAAAAATATTCCACTGAGACACTAATTTAATTATAAACAACGCGTGGACTGCCCACGAATATACTTACTGTACTTTGTTATGAAAAGAGCAGTAGGTTACCTTTATAAGCACATCTAAAAGTAATGGATTTATGGGAAACTTAGTTAAAAAATCTAGTGTTTACAAGTTATGAAACATAATCGATTAAAAAGATTTTATTTTCCGATCAGTTGAAACTTCAATATCGACCAAATAAAATTAAAAATTTAACATGGACTTCACATGAACAAAATGAAAGCTGAGCGAAAAAACACTCGTCCCCTCCCCTTTTTGTCAATTCTTCTTAAACTTTATTAATTGTAATATATGATATATTTGTATATGTATATATGTATATGCAGAGACTTGTAATCTAGTATACACTACAAATAAACAAAATTGAAGTCTTTGTTTGTAATGTCAAAATTTTTGTTTAAAAAAACCAGTTTATTTATTTTTTGTCTATCTGTCTGTTTGTTCCGGGTAATCGTCTAAACGGCTCTACCGATTTTGATAATATTTTACTACCAGTTAGCTATCTATATGAGGAGTAACTAAGGCTATTTTTCCTTTCAGAAAAATCCTTTAAGATTTTGCCCGGTCTGGGAATCGAACCTACTAAGGCAGCGCTTTTCAAATTCCACGCGAACGAAATCGCGAGTACCAGCTAGTTAGCAATAAGATTATTTAATTGTAATAATACAACATTAGCATATGTTTGTTAGTCTCTCTAAGAATAACTCAATAAATAAATAAAGAATTTTCATCATTATAAAGTAGTTTCTTATAGGTACTTAAATATTTGAATAAGGAAGTAACCACACTTATCCACTAAGAATTAGCTTGAACCAATAACGTATCACAACACCTATCAATTGGAATTGGAAATTTTTGACGGTTCAAATTCATTGCCGATTAATTGGGTGTCAAGTCAAGTTGTTCAGTCTTCAGTCACCTTTGTCGCAGGCTCATAAAATTTCATGTAATTCATAAATGTTTTGTTCGAAATCTATGTGTTTTATTTTGTTCAAAAGCAGCTGTTAAAAAAAAAAAGAAGCTGACTCAAATATTTTGCAAATTAAGAGATTGACCTGACAAATTCAAAGCAATAACTATTTACTTATAAAATTACGTTAGCACTGTTAAAACACGGTCATTACAGTCTGACCGTTATTTGTTTTAGTTATTACCCTGTTTGTTCGCTGTTTTATGTAAAGAAATAATTTCAAAGCTTTGTAAGGTTGGAGTTCTTTTAAGCGTACAGTGTAGATTGCTTCATTATGTTCATTGGTTAATATTTTTTGTATTTTTGTTATCAAATTGAGTAATCAGTGACGAATATTGAGACAACGTAACATTACGCTTCAACATTAAGAAACATGGCAGTAATCATAAATACTGGTGAACTACGAATATATGCATATACTTATAACATTATCTTGTACCGCCGATAGTAGACAAATATTCCGTAGTAGCAAGGGATCAATACATAACTGAAATTGATAAAGATTTTAAGTACAATTCTGAAATTAAATTGAAATAAAGAAACATAACATTATACCTGAAATATAGAATATTTTAAGGCAGAAAAGTGAAATGAACAAAGTAGACTTGTCGTGAAAAGTCATATTTTTATGCAAATAGGACAAAGAGGTTTATGACGGTGACGGAATTACATTGTATAAAATTTACAACACAGTAATTTGTAGTTGTCCTTAAGCTGGCTTTAGCCGGTATTTTTTCACAGTATTTCTTTCACGATAACGTTATTCGACATAAAGTAATTATTTAATGACACTTCCCGTCTGAGGTTAAATAATATCATGTGATGCATTTTAAATGAATTTTGGTAAAGATATTTTAAAACCTTGCAATTGTGAATCTGTAAAAATTTGCCACCGCTGTACACTTCAGTCACACGATGAATTAGAACATTTCGAAATTATCATAATCCAAAAGTAAAATCTCCTTACATAACGTGTTATAAAACCCATAATGATGTAACTTCATTGAAGCAAACATGTAAAAATTCACTCCATTAGACCTGTGTTCTGAATCATTTACGAAATGGCCGTGTCACTACGCAACCTAAATTTTGCCAGTCATCAAACCTACGGCCAAGTTTACACTGGTGTATTGACAGACAAATCTAAAAGTAACATTTAATTACGCCCTTTTCAAGTAAATTGTTTAAATTGTCTTGTAGTTACATAGCAAATAAATAAATCTATGTTTGGTCTGTGTATATATATATATCATTCGTATATATACGTTTTTTTTAAATCTACGAGTTTAGTTATTTTATTACCCTATTTCTAAATTTATTACTGGTCTGCGCTATGAGTTTTCTTCTTCCATTCTCCTTCATCACTCGACACATCAGTGCTTACTCCCCTTAGTCCCCTTAGTCGGTTTTTTTTATTTTATGGCCGGCCACCTGCCTGATACCAACCTCCCTTGGAAATTTAATCTACGAGTTCATTATAAAGCTAAATATGTTAAATAGAATATAGCTTTATAAGCTGGAGTGTTTTTTATTTATTCTTACTCACTAAATTCATGTTGTACCACTCCAGTTGGTAATAATATTGAATCGGAAATGGCATCCGTGTTTAAATATCACTATTAGGTGTAGTAAACATAGGTGCAGTTTCCATATAGCTCTCTGATATACCACGTTATAAACGAAGTGAAGCGACGAAACGTTATGTTTCCTAGTGATCCATAGTTAAAGGAACGTAAAAGCAAGTCTATTAAGACTATAATTAACAATTTCACAATTTAATTTCTAAAACCATAACTATTGCATCAAATTACAATAAACTTCTTTGTTATTTATAGTTGATTGCACTGAAGGTTATTTCCACTTATATTTTTAGTAAAATAGTACCCGGTTAAGAATGCAGTTTATCACAATTTATCACCATTTAGGCACATTAAGGTCGGTGATACTTTGTGTAATATTATTATTAATTGAATAAAAATAAATGTAAAGATTTTTAATTTTAATTACGATTGTTATTTATGAAGTAAACAATCAGGGTACAATCAAATCTGACATTAATAAAAATGAGTATGAGACAAGTGAAGTTGAAATCTGATAACCGTAAACAATTTTGTGAACTCACAAAGTTGTTTGCGACAGCCCAAGTAGTAACAATTTCAGCTAACGCCAACGGCTTTGATATTCAATGCCCACAGGCTCGCTGTAACCATTTAGTAGATTTCTGGTACTGATTTGAAATGCAACTGTTGACAGTGTTCTTCTAACGCCACGAAATATGTTCACAATACTATCGAAATAATCCCCTTGTCAATCCCCCCTTAATAGTTAATTACTACTAATGATGAGTTATAAAAATTCGGTCGGCCAGCTCTAAAACAAGCCCAAATAACAAATCGAACTGTCAAATTTATAAGAATTTATTTAGGGAAACCTAAGTTTTTACACATGTTTGTTTATTAACTGTTGTGAAACGTATGTATACCGAACAATAGGTACATAATAAATAGACTAAAAATCAACTATTGAATTTTAAACAGAGAATGTGTAAAGAAGATAAAGACCTCCTAAGAATTTTAATGTAACTTTTTGTCTTTTTTCTTAACTCTTTTTAAAAGTCAACTCCCGCACTAGGAATAAATCCTGCATCGCGGGGGACTTTACAAACATACATGCAAGTGAAACAAAGAACACCCAGACTCAGAACCCACAAAACTTTGCGCAACAGGAAGCGGCGAGGTGACCGCTTGAACCACTACGCCATCCGTGCAGTCGTGCTAATCTTAATCGACCAATTTCTGACCTAAGAACACAAGGGAAGGAAATATCTTTAATATTCAATTCAGTCACAAAGTATCACTAAGAAACGTCCAATTAAAAAAAACAATTTCGGTTTATCTGTTAACTCAGCCTTTATACAGATTTTGATACAGAATCGTTCAGTTCAACCGACCGTGAAAGTAACCAGAAAAGGAATTAAAGAATCTATAAACTCATTATTTTCCTGATATTAGCAAGGATTATTAGTAATTGTACCCGTAAAAGAGAAGAGAATTAAAAAATGTTTAATCTTAAACAATGAGAATTTGCGAGACAATAATATCTGATTCGAGCATTTGGTCAGATCAAACTCGATTAAATCTACTATAGCCAGAGCTCTTTAGCAAATCAAATCGGCACCAACGCAATAATTGCAAAATATTGTAACGAAACACCATATCTAATGAAATTCAAATACAAATAGGAATGCCATTTTTTTTGGAAGCAAACGACGACTTCTCTGCGATCACCAGATGGGGCAGGGAGGCTGCAAACCTCCCCGCGATTCTCGGCAGACGTCGGGGGCTATCCAGTCGACCCAGGCTGCCTACGCCGTCGTTGCCCATGGAGGAGGTTGTAGAGACAGCCCAGCAATGGACCAAGTCTCCAACCTCCTTGTTCAGAACTTCGAACGAAAAAGAGATGTCGTTTAGAACTTTATTTTAAACAGTTTATTGCGAGTTCAAGTTATTCATATTTAAACGTTTAATTAATCATAGTCAAATTTCGATCTTTTTGAACGATCGAAAATCAAAACATAGCTTCTAAACAAATATTTATAACCATAACTGGTCACAAAACTAAACGAAGAACAAATTTCTACTTTAATTTCGTACGGTTTTGTAGAACAGATAAAATTTTATTCCAAGTAAAATTTCGTTAATAGTATTAATATTGTGCATGTATATTTCCGAGAAGCTCGAATTATACAGGTAAGTAAAACCCTATACCTTTAATAGATAGAATTATATATCTTTTTCACCACGCACCAATAAGTCCCGTAACCCATATCAACAGTATGGCTCCTATATCAAATATATGTAAAAGGTGCGAATATCAGTCGAAAAGATAGGTAAAAGACATATAAAGGAGTATTTGATGCTGTTCAAAAAAGTATCAACTAAGTTTCCTTTAATATTTTCCCTATTTTAGTTAAAGTTTTGCTAATATGAATAAAATTACATTACATTTATTTTTAATCGCTTTTTATGTTAATAGGAACTTTTTTAATGAGTGTTAAAATTCATCTATTTTTGGCCTCATATTGAATTGCAATATTAAATCTTGACCCATTTAAATACAATTTTAGTGAAAGCAACGGATAGTGGTTGGGGACGGATTAAGAATACGAAGTGGCGCCACCCCTATTCATCCCGTGGGTGTCGTAACAACCGACTAAGGGAGCAAACTGTTTTGTTTGTTTGTTTTATAACCCTATAAACAAACCCTACATAAACCCGTCTGGTCAGCATGGTATAGTAAGCCAAAACCTCCTGTCTAAGGAGATGTCTATATCCAGCAGTGGTCTAGTAAAAGCTATTTATGAACGGATAGCGTAATGGCTAACCTACTGGCTTCTTAAGCAAGGTCTTACAGCACAAATTAGGAACAAATTCAAAAAAATAAAAAAGTTGAAAATTAATGGGGGTTCACATACATACAAATTTGACGCCAATTAAAATAGTCCTCTTAGTTGTATGGTCGCTCATACAATTTACAGGACTAGCTTAGTTGGCACCAATCTCAAATAAGGTAAATAAATAAAATTGTGCTATTGTGTGAAAGAAAATAAAAGGAAATATTATAAGATAATTGTATAATGGGTAGGTACGGCACCCTCGGCGCAAGAGTTCGACTCGCACTTGATCGCTTTTTTTGTAAATTAAACATTAATTGTTCATGCACACAAATGTTTGACTTAGGCGGGATTCGAACCCGCGATCTTTGGAATAGCAGTCTGTTACTCCAAAGGTCCGAAGCGAAGCCAGAAATAAAAATTGGTATTATTTAATTTAAGACTTGTTTGAGATATTAGAAGTATTAAAAAGCAGATCAATCACTGCTAATAACAGAGGCACTTTAACTTTGTAACTGTCACCAACGCGTAGACTATTGATTGATATAGCCATGAGCCTTTAAGCCACTCGCTATTCAATCGCCTTGGAAACTTATGTTCGAGGCATGAATAAAGTAATTAATAAATAGCTGCAAGGTTCTGGTCAATTGATAAACATTGTAATAGGTAGGTCAATAACTATACTTATATCTGTTATAATAAAAAAAATATGACAGAAGTTGTGAGTTATTTGCATACGTTCGATCTATCTACAGAACTTATGCGATTAGACGGTATAGTTGGGGCATTATATTGTGTCGTTAACATCGAAAATAAACATACGGTGTGATGATGAAAATAGTTGGTGCGTCTACGTCAGTACTAGAATAAATAGATATATAGGTAGTTTTATTATAATTTGACATTTTAAAAAGTAGTACCTGGATGAAAGAGCTTTGCTCGGTATTTTTTGTTTGGTAAATTTTCTAAAAATGAAACCCAGCTAGATCGATTAATCGCCCTCGAAACCCCCTGCATACCAAATTTCTTGAAAATCATTGGAGCCGTTTCTAAGATTCAGATTTATATATATATATACATATATACAAGAATTGCTCGTTTAAAGGTATTAGATTATACTATCTAAAATGTTTTAAAAACAGTTACAATCACAGATAACCAGAGTGGACTAAGGTACTTCTTAACTTTTCTTGGTATTAACTTAATCTGAAGTTGTGTTACCTAGCAGCGCTAAATGTGTTAAGCTCAATAAATAAAAAAAAATAGTTTTAAAAAACTAAAAATCATGCTTTCTATAGAAAACCAAACTAAAAAATAGAAAATAAATTTGAAAAAAAGCGTGGGGTGCTTTTTATTACTGACAACAGGCACCCAACGAATTTTAATTTGGAATTTTACTGGATAAATAAAGAGAGCTTACTCGGGTCACCGTATGCGTATAGCGTAGAGGCGCACACATTGTCGAGTTCCCACAGGGCTGTAAAGGGTTCATAACTTTATTGATTTTATTTTATCCTTAGCGCCTTAAGATCATAGAATAATAATTGTGAATGTTGGTATTGGCAAAGAAATCTTTATTGCCAAACAGAATTCCTATGCATGTTAATGAGACCGCCATGATGGGAACAGTTATAAACATGAATATAAAGTTCTACGATGTATTTTGTTGAAAGACTAATCAACATTTCAAACTCTATTAAAAAATGTATATTATTAGTTTGGAATAATTAATTAATTAATTAAGTAAAAAAACGTCGGAAGAAGCAGCAGCATACGAGCGAGAATGTTCACGAGAAGACATAATTCAAAGAAAATGTATGAGCCAACAATGAGGCAAAGGCAAAGATTAGTTCAGCAACGTAAATAAATGTGATTATCTTGTCACTACATATACTATTTAATTTTATTGTCATACCCTTGATTCTTGTTTCACGTTTATCCCGAAGAAGAATTTTAGTTTCTTGATACCGATTATTCAAGTTTCTTAATACTTTTCATCAGAAAATTGGAAGACCTTTTTATTTTATTTCAGCAGTTCATATATGTGTCATATATAAATAAACAAATAAATTTCTTCTCATCCACATGATGTTTGTGATGATTATGACGTACATAATACTTGAGTAATTGGTCTAAGATTAAAGAGTATAAATATTCTTGTATAATACGCTACTTAAAACCAAGTGTAGAAAAAACACTACAAATGATAAAACACAAAATCATTTTTCTAATTTTGTTTACCTCGCAAAATACAATTCTTGTTCCTAGAATAACTTTCAACCTAAAAACAACCAAGACAACACATAAGAAAGATATAAAAACACGCTGTCACTAAAAGTTAATTCCAAGTTGCCTTATCAAAACAAGTTACGTGTTCGTAGAAGTCGGCCCAGTTGAACCATCAATTACACCCTCAGCGAACATCAATTAGGTCTGTATTCCTCCAACCACTGCCAACGATCTGCTATTTCAACGTCCAATGTCTTTTCAAACTCGTAAATCTTTCAACGTTCACCAAATAAAGGCGGTATGGTCATTAGAAGGACCAAAAGGTACTAAATTGTGTGTCAACTTTGTAAATATTTGCTAGGCTTGTCATTTTGCTAATCACCTACAACGGCGGCAAGTTCTCTGGACATGCTGACTCATGTCAAATTTATGAAGATTGTATTAGGTCGGACGTGTTTTGTTTTGTCGATGATTCATTACTTTTACTATTTATTCGTTTTCTTTTTTGTCGTCCTTGGCTTTTTTGTAACTTTGTTGTTGGCATATAACGTATTCGCCATTTAATAGGGTGAAGACAGTGAACTCTAAATTTAACGTTTGTAGGAATTAATTAGGATGTTTATTTTACATCTCATGATTCCTTAGAAAGGAGAACTAAACAGACACGTTTGAGAAATTTATCAAATACAGAATATGAAGTTATGGTACATGGAACAATATTAAATACTACTAGGTATTAGTAATGGGCATTAATGCTAATTAGATTTAGTTTAATTAATTGCATGTCTTAGCATATTAATTGCTAATGCTAGTATTATTTGCTAATATTGCAATTTCGTACGAGGAGAGCAAATGAAAAACTATCGTAACTTGTAGGTATATCACTAAGTACTAAAGTTACATAAATATTATGATTATATATTAACTCAAGTGATTTTCGCGATCAAAAGTGGCTGGTATTTCATTTTTGTCCAACATTATTACAGAAATAATGCAATATAGGTTTTGTCCGCGATATGCTTGGTTGGTTGGTTATTCGTTATTCGTCACTTAACACTATCTTTTTATAAAAAATATCCCTGTCTATTCACAAAATACCTATTTACAACGCACACACCACTCTCTTCAAAACTTAAATTACCTATACCTACTCTATAATTAAACTTCTTATTAACAAATACTATATAGGTACCTACCAATTCTATGAACAACTAAACAATTTAACAAAACACGACAAGAGAAGAAAGTCATTCAAAACAATAACGATAAGCGACGAAAAGGTAAGGTATGTCCTCGTTTTAATTTCAAATCTTCACTCTCTCAAAGATGCTTCTGTTTTCTTGGGTCATATATTTACAATAAAATGAACAGTATCCTTAGCGTATACCCCAAAAGTAAATTTGACTGTCTGCAAATGCTAAAATGTTATCTGAAAACCCTGGATTATGATACAACTGAAAATATAATGACCATCCTCAAAAAAAGCCCTATTCTGAATATTCCCTAACCCTCCTATTAGTAATATCAAACTCTCAACACAATCTCATGACACTTTCTACATTAGTCACAATCACTTGCCCACAAACTCGTGCTCATTCACTCACATATACACACACCCATACATACACACACGCATACACACACACACAAACACACACACATACATTTATATTTTCATTTTAATTATTTTTTGTAAGTAAAGAATGTTTGTCCTCTTTGTTTTGTTTTTGGTATTGTAATGGTTTTAGTTTGTTTAATTGTGAACTTTCTCACACGGTGTATTGACTGTCTCCTATATCCACTCGGAGGGCCTGGTGACCTGTAACACAGGTTTATTTTTTTTCCCCATCAGGCACTAGTCTTTCACAAATGTGGATTTAAGAAGCTAGTCTAGTACTGCATTATTTTGTTAAGGTATCCATTTGTGAAAAGAGAATAAAAAATATTATCGTAGTAGTAGTTGTATGAATGTTAAGCGTTAACGAATAAAGCGACAAAATTTCGTGTACGTATTAATTCATGCGTTCACGAAATTGCACGACTAACATTAATTTGCTAACTGCTTATTAAGAATTCACAATTAAATATGAGTATGAAGACTAACCAATCCATCTCTTCTAGGTATAAATATTGGTATAACTAAATCATACGATTTTTTTAAATGAAATGTTTAAAATAAATATTCTGAAAAGAAATACGGGACTTCTCTCTCCGAAAAAAAACAATTATTATAGAACATGTTAAATAAATATCTGGTTTCTGGTAAATGTGACATATCTTCATTCAACTTTAACTTTTACTTTCTAAAATTATTATAATTGCACTATGTAAGGTCAGGATATTTTTAAGTTTCGTTATTTTTACCAGGTTAAAAGCACAACCAAACCAAAAACTAAATAAAATAAAAGTATAATATTTATATCTTTATTTTATTTATAAGATCATAAAAATTGGAGTTGTTAAAAGTTAACTGAACGTAAGTAATGTAACACAAGTAAACGATTTGATGATATAAAAATATGACGTTTTAAGTTTTAATTTCATGTAGGTAAGATTCGATAGAGTGATATGTTTGACTAACCCTATATTTAAAAGTCTAACTCAATACAGACAAAATCAAAAAATGCTTTAAGTGCCAAAAGCCTCACGCCGTTATCGCGGTGATAAGTTATGGAGGATTGTCTCGAGAGGCATCACGGAACCCTCTCATACCTTGCCTTGATTGCCTTGAAAGGATGCTTCGGAGATCACCTGTGTTTGATCGGCAAGGAGCCAACGCCTGAGTGCCACCACTGCGATGGCCGGATAGTGGAAACGGCGCTTCACACGCTGGCAGAATGCCCGGCGTGTGTAGAGCAGTGACGTTGCCTCGTGGCGGCCATCGGAGTGGGAATTCTATCACTCGGTAACATGATTTAAAACCATGGTACGGAGCGAGAGTTCGTGCAACTCCGCCGTTTATTCTGCGAGCAAGTTATGCTTGCAAAGGAGATGGCGGCACGGGACCGGGAGAGACCGACAATGGGCCAGGTACCGCAGACGACTCAGGCGCCTGAAGTCGCGGAATGGTCTCCGTCCTTAATAAGCGCAGGACTGGGGGTAGTAGGTGAGGCCATCTGTTACCCTAGCACCCGCGCGCCCTTTCGCGGTAGATGGCCCGCGGTACCTGGTTCCCCGGCAACTGGTACTCAAGACGGCATGCGGTTTTTGATCGGTTCGAGTCCGACATAACCACCGGTGGGTGGTTTCCGAGGGGATTTCCGCACATAAAAATAAAAAAAAAAGTGCCAAAAGCCTGCTACAGATAAGCAGTAAAGACGAATAGATAGTTTGGTCTCGGTCAAAGTGTTACGTTAATTTTAAATCAAATCAAAATCTTTTGCTAAGAAGGCTTGTAGGTATATCTACAGTTACTTAGACGCTCATTCTTACGTATCAGAAAAGTCTAATCGGCTTATTAGCCGTGCCAATCACCTGTTCATTTACTTTGAAGAAGTTATTTGAGAACACGTAAATGGTTAGCAAGAACACTAATTAAATTCTTTAATCTAGAGCTTATTTCTGAATACTTCTTTCTCTGTATATAAATTAAATTTAAAGGCGCACTGTAAAAGCATTCGTTAAATGGGCAGACTGAGCTCGATTTCGCAGGTGCTTAATTTGATCCAGTTGAAATTTTAATTCATTACAAACTTCCAAAATAGTATTTTGACATTTGCTCTGGCTTGTGCAAATCATTTCAATATTTTAATCAGTTTGCTTAAAGTAGATAGGTCATGATAAACCAATAGCGCCGGTTTTATAGTAGAGGCAAAGGAGCGCTAGCTCAAGGAGACGGGTTTTAAGAGCTGCTTCGCTGGAAATACGTTTAATCTAATCTCAATTATTTATGCAAATTTGAGTTTTTTGTAGGATTGAAGCGGCCGCCCGATGATGGAAGCTGTAACATTTCTAGAGCAAATCTGGCTCTAAAAATATTAAGCCTAAAGTAGTCAAAAGACGTTCGATTCGATTGGTTTGGATTTGTTTTCAAGGACTTGGTCAGTCCTTTGAATTTGTTCGTTTCAAATAAGTATCACCAAAGGTGTACGTTTAGTTAGTAGTTTTAATAAACTAAAATAAACGTACCTAATGTTGTCCCTAGCTTAGGTAAAACTGTTAAACTTAACTACACTCGGTTCCAAAAATTACGGGTCAGTCACAAAAATTGAAATACCTCCAGAACTGTAAAAGTTAGATCAATTAAATAAAAAACAGAATAAAAACTTTTTAGTTGCGCTTCTAATAGCATATTATTTAAACTGGTTGATGAAAAAAACTTCATTAGAAAAACAAAATTTAAAAAAATGACTATTTTTAAAAACAAAATTTTTGTTTCATTTCATTATAGATGCTTTCCATTTCTATTCCGAAGAAGAAGACGTCTTGCTGAAGCAAATTTGAAGCCATTGAGGCCCCGCAAATGGCCCCAAACTGGAACGGGGACATCGAATTGCAAGACAGAGATACGTGCGCGAGCATCTAAACTGGACACTAGACGATTGGTCTAAGGTAATGTTCACGGACGAGTCTAAATTCATGCTTTATAAGCGTGATGGTAGGCAGTTGGTGTACAGAAGACCAGGGGAGCGCTTCCATCAAGCGTGTGTGGAGGAAAAAGTGGCGTACGGTGGAGGCTCCGTACAAGTTTGGGCTGGGATTTCTACTGAGGCCCGCACCGAGCTGGTACTCATTCAAAATTGAACTCTAAATGCAGAGAGGTACGTGGAAGAGATCCTCAATGAACATGTAGGTCCTTTCATGGCCAGGATGGACCGGCATGGCATATTAATGCATGATAATGCGCGTCCCCATACCGCCAGAATCGTACATGACTACCTTGAAGAGGTCGGTATCAAACTCATGCAGTGGCCAGCGCGAAGCCCGGACTTAAACCCCATCGAGCACGCCTGGGACGAGCTTCAGAGATGCGTGAGAGCTCGTGGAGGCAATACAAAGTATTAAATGAAGAAAGTGATGAAAAACAGCAAAAAAAACAATCATAAAAAATGTAATCTTAAGAAAAATATGACGTTTTTTTTTTATTTAGAGATAAGTTAAGAGTTAGAGAGTTTAGATGTAAGTTTTATTTTACTTTTTATCTGTATAATTAAATTCTCAATTGAACAGTCTTCGTTTCATTAGGATGGCATACGTAGTTCGGGAGATATTCGGGTTTATGTGGCTGACCCGTTATTTTTGGAACAGAGTTTATTTTAAACGATTTTACGAAATATTTTAACTATTTTAAAAAGACGCCAGTTTAAGAAAATTAAACTTGGTATAGATTCAGTAACATCTAGATTGCCTGTGTAAAGCAAAATGGTTGACAACAGGATGCTTAGAGACATTCTCGCTCTGCTTGAAGAAGGGCCTGGACCGGCAATGTAGAGTCTTTACCTATAGTAAGAACATTGACAATGCAGGATGTCGATAAGGCTTTCATTTCGCGATGTTCCGCTAAACGTTATCTAGCGGGTGCCGAACAACTATTGACTGAGTTGTTCTGTCGATAAATCTGCCTCAGCTCGAGTGGCTTTATCGAGGAAACATGTCACTATGGTACTAGAGAAATACATGTTCTCGTTAATCTTACCAATGTGTTTAATTCGATTTTTTGATGAAGGAACAACTTGTTTTTTTGTGATAATCCAAATTTTTGGTATTTCTAATAGCAAATTATACAATTTAAAAATCAGCACCATGTGAAAACGTGTATCCCTTTCACGTATCCCCAAAAAAATGTCGTTGGCAAATGGTATTACTATTCTGCCCATAGAGAAACAATACACAAGCGGTAGTGTATATATATATATATGTATATATATATAAATGCATAAAATGTACCATAAAACTTTCTTAAACAATGAAAAACCAAGAAAGTGAGAAAGAAATAGTAGTATAAAAAGACGCCTCAAAGCTAAGACCACTCAGTACTTATCACCACACTCAGATAAACAGAATATTTTTTTACCAACTTAATGAAACTCAAACTCCTATTGAAGTAACCTTATAACAAGATTAAGTAACATTGCTTACTATACTTACAACACAATTAGGTATAATAATTTGAGCTCGGAAACAACCTAGCATAAATTTAGATTGGATACTCCCACGTGAAGGAGCGCGGTAGCTCTCTAGTAACAGAATAACTAGTAAATAATATAATATCTTAGTACTAATTAACATAAAGTGAACACGAAATCTAAATTTAAACTAATAAAGAGATTTCTTTTTTGTTTATTGTGATGTGAAACATCTAAGGCGTCGGGGCAGACTGGCTGTTGGCTTAGCGCGCGTATAAATATTTAAATACATACCTAAAGCAAATGTGTAAGAGAATACTAATACTTACTTAGCCTATTACTTTTTAAAACATTTTATTTTTGTAAACTACAAACAACTTAATAATATTAGGTTCTTACATATGAAATTGACGTTTTGTACGGGTGGAATATAAAGTCAATTTTTTTTTGTAAAATATATATTTACTCAAAGTATGCACCGTTGTTATCTATGCACTTTTGCTATCTCATACTCGTAGGTAGTTCATTGATACCTTTACTAAAAAAAACAATGGGGGCGAGAATCAATAAACTCTTTGAAGGCGGTTTGGACTACAGCATCGGAGTTGATTTTTTTTCCTTGTAAGAAGTTGTCCAAATTCCGGAAAAAATGGTAATCTGTTGGAGCAAGGTCCGGGGAGTACGGTGAATGTCGCCAGACATTCCAATTGTAGCTCAACTGACTTAGTGGTTGTTTATTGTGCAGTGTGTGGTCTTGAATGTCGTGAAGCAGCAGTGGTCTAGAGCGATTGACCAATCTCGATTGTTTAGCAGCTAGTTCTTCCTTCATGGTTTGTTGTTACTGACAATAGATATCTGCCGTAATCATTTGGCCAGATTTTAGAAAGCTGTAGTGAACGACACCGGCGCTAATCTACCAAACACTCACAAGTGACTTTTTCTGAGTCAATTTTCGTTTAGGGCAGGATTTGGGTGGGTCTCCAGGGTTCAGCCATTGCGACGAGTGCTTCCGATTATCGTACAGTATCCACTTTTCATCACAAGTAATGACTCGATTTAAAATCCCTTCATTATTGTGTCGGTTGAGCAAAGTAACACAGCAGTCGACGCGTGTTTGCAAGTTCGATTCACTCAATTCATGAGGTACCCATTGTTAAAGTTTTATACTTGCCCGATTTGCTTCAAGTGGATTAATACAGTTTTATCACTTACCCCGAAACCTGCAGCTATCTCTGAAGTGCTTTAATTCTTCATTTTCCACTTTGGTCTCCGGCCGTCCACGGGGTTGGTTCTGTAGGTCGAAATTTCCAGAACGAAAACGTTGAAACCAAAAACGTACCATGTTTTCTTTTGCGACACCAGCGCCGTACACATCTTTAATCCTTCGAGCTGTTTCTGCAGCACTGGTGCCACGGTAGAACCCGTACTCTTAAATATACCGATATTTCATGTTTTCCATTGTGCGGTAATAAGCGACGCCAAAGAAAAAATAATAAGGAAAAAACAAATGAATGACTGTTTTGAAAACTCAGATGTACCAGCTAAATTAATTTATAAATTTGGATTGGGAATTCTTAACCAAAGAGGAGATATTTCAGATCAAAGTGGTCAGTACGACCAAAAATTTCATATGTAAGGACCTAATATAAGACCTTTGAGCAGGCAGAGGCAAATTTATCAGCAGCATTGTCCAGTCTAGGCACTTACCACGACGAAAATTGTATGAAACCCAATCCAGAAAAACTCAATCCTGCGCATTTCATCTGCGCAATAGATCTGCGAATCGTAACCTCAATATCTCCTAGCTACGCCATGCGATCTCCATTGCTCACTGCAGCCACTGTACTTGGACTTCACCCTGGACCGATCGTTGAAAAAAATAAAAGAAAAGGTTTCGGTATGTAAGAACCTGCTTCTTCGCCTTACATCCTTGAAATGGAGAGCTGCGCCTTTAGTTCTACGTACCACAGGGTTGGTATTGTGTTTCTCTGCTGGCGAATACGCTTGCCCGGTTTGGCAGTGATCGGCCAACGCCATAAAAGTAGATGTAGGTCTGAACGAAACGTGCCGGAAAATAACTAGATGTCTAAAGCCGACGCCGGCAGAGATGCTATATCTACTAGGTTTTGCCCCTCCAGCAGTTCACAGAGAAGTAGCCTCTGCCATAGAAAAATGGAAACAGAAAATTGAATCTAGACACCCATTGTAAGGCCGAAATCAAATAACGAAAAGGCTGAAAAGCCGAATACTTTCCTCAATACTGTTCCTGCCGACGACAATAACTCTCAACTCTCTCAACTATTGTCCCCTTGACAGAACCTGTCCTGAACCAATACCTGGATACGACCATTGCGGTGGTCAGACACGGCCCTCCACACGCTGCTAGAATGCCCGGTGTGGCATGAGTAGAGGCGTGGCCTCGTAACCACCATCGGAGTGAGGATTCTCTAACTTGGTTTGATGTTTGCGGCCGTGGTACGGAGCAATGGCGCGGGGAACTCTGCCACCTCCTTCTGGAGCAGGACCTGAAGAGGCTTAGAACTCACCCGGTCCTCCAGGCGGGAACGAGCCAGGTACTGCAGGCAGCTCAGGCAGTGGAGGTCGCTGAATGACTTCCATCCTGCATCAGTGCAGGCCTGGAGGGGACAGGTGAGGCCATCTGTTACCGAAAACAAGAAAAGCTCTGTAGGGGAAGGGGGTGGGGCTGATGAGATGCTTGCCTAGGGCGCTCTTGATCCATCTCTGCTTAGGCCTTAACCCTCTCCTGTCACCAAATCCGGTCTAAACTTACGTGCCCTCTGATTTACCTGACAAATTACAGGTATCTTACATAAAAAAGTAAAGGCTTTTTATAAGTTAGCGAAAATCATTAAACCTCCTTAAACCGACCCTGTCGTAAAATTCTTTCGTCTATTTTAGGTGACGTAAGCTCTAAAGTACCTGCACACAAAACTTCATTTTATAGTCGTCTTCAAAATTTTGTGAATAAACAGAAAAAGAATAAGCAAATATCCTTTTGCTTTTATATACTTTATGTTTTAAATTATTTATAACAAGACACACGTAGCGACATCTAATTCATTAATAACGAAAATGTTTTTAAAATCAGAATATCCATTTTGTAGCAGGTGGCAATTTCAAATTACAAAGTGAAACCTAATTATTGCCTTTGAAGAACTGTTTTTCATTACAACAATATCAAAATTAAATAATACTAGTTAAGGTAAATAAAAAGGTAAAAATAATTACCACAAATTATAGATTTTTTTAGAATAAGACAATATTACTGGCAACTTTTTGAGTTTACTTTGTCTATGGTTTCGTCACATGACCCTTTTATTTTGTTCCCGTGATCAAATTGTGGAAATTCAAAAATAATTACGCGCAATGGCCAAAGTGGAAATTGACGTTGATGACATGCATGAAAATTCTCTTGATAACAGGTAATATACGCTTGAAACTTTAATTATTTGCATAGTGCATTATATAATTGAGATTTAAGCTACTGAAGGTCATTGCTTTGTAGTTTTGCAACTTGGCAATCAACTCATGTTTCTCGATTTAGAATTTATTTTCATGTGATAAACTGTATATTTCTTCTGTTGTTTGCAGTGCAGACAGTGAATATTTGGGCATGGTCGATGAAGGATCTTACGGTACGTCAATAGCTCAAGTTTTAATTACTTTTAAACACATTACGATTTAAATTCAATTACTCTCATAATTTGTTTACCTTACATTTACTTATTGAATATACCGTAATGCTGTGTACCTACCATCAATCAATCTAATCTTATTATCTGTTCAAGTATATAGGGTTATTTAATTAAGTTTAAATTTAATTATGAATAAATTTCAGGGAGCAACGAAGAAAGGTCCCAATTAGTTTCGCAACCTTACGAAAACAGTGGCACATATAACTTTAAAGATCTATGTAAGTAAATATATACACATACAATAAAATAAATTGTAGGCAGAGACATATTAATAACCAACCTTTTACCAGCTATAAGTTAGTCCTGCACAATAGGAAACAAGCCTATTGCTATTAAATTGGAAGATGTTACAAGGAATTTCAAGGCATGAAAAGTGATATTGCAGACCTGAATTAATTGAGCAGTGTAAGCAAAATAGCTTAGCAGATTAGCTACCACAATAGAAAATAATTAAATCCTATCAGTGACTAAATCAAGACCTTTTTATTACATTATCCTTCTTCTAAGCAATAGAATTTTGTCATAAGCCCTATATGTTTTTTTAAAGATGATAAGCAACATGAGTCACATAATATTATTGTTTTGCTAGCCTTTAAACCTCAGCAATGTTGCATGTTTTAATAATTATTTCCCTTGATAGTGTAAAGACTACAATTCAAAACAACACTATCAATATAGGATATTCTTAGCCATTTAGTTTACCTTAGCCATTTAGTTTACCTTAGCCATTTAGTTTACCTTAGCCATTTAGTTTAGCCTTATGATTTTGCCTCATACCTATTCTGCAATGACAGGTATATTTAAAATCTATCCTGATTTTGTGCACCAATCTCGAACATACTGTCACAAAAGTTTATCAGTCTATAAAAATGTAGTGTTTGACTTTGTCACAGTTTTATTGTCTGCATGCATACATAATCTAACAGTAATGTAACATGTCTACTTTAGATGTCAATGACTTCTACAATTATGTGTTATAGCTGCTATCACAAAACTTGATCACTGATTTCTTTTAATTATTTTTTGTTAGATTTGTTTACAATTTAATATTTATTTATGTTGTTCTAAATTGGTCTTATTGGCTAACAATATTGCTTCAAAAGTGACTTGTGTTAAGAAAGGAACCACCTTTCTCTGATTGTTTTGCTACAAAGAGAACTGCATGGATGGCATAGTGGTTTAAGTGGTCAACTTACTGCTTCCTACTGCGCTAAGTGTTGTGGGTTCGATTCCCACATGGGACAACACTATGTGATCCATAAATTGAGTCTTGATGTTATTTGTGTCCGTTAATGTTTGTATAATCCCCTGTGACACAGGATATATTCCTAGAGCTATGTCTTTGAGAATTCTTTTAAAAAAAAAAGAGAACTGGCCTTGATGACCTTATATGAAAAATCTTAAAAAATATATATTTAATAAAAACTCAATTAATATGTATTTTAGTCAATGCAATAGAACATACTAATAGTTTATAATGTAATAATGATTTCATTTTCATTATTGCAGCTGGTTCAGTAACATACAAATTGATTACAATGGCAGGTGATGAATCAGGAACAAATATAGCACATTCACCTACGCATGGTAAGTTTTATGCTCCTTCAGTGTTTACTCGTACTTCTCCTTCAGTGTAGACTCAGACTATCACATAAAAAGGTATAAAACTGATACACTAAATCCTGATATTGAATATAATATTGACTTTATTGTACAATATTTGTAGTACAGCACTAAAAAACCTGTTACCACCTGTTAAAACAATTAACACTTTAGTCGGATGCAGTCTTCCCTTCTTGTATATTTGGTCGCTGAACAGTAAAAAAGATACACATGAATAATTTGGGCATTCCGTTCTTTGACATTCATAAGGAAGGGCAAAATGCCTGGTGATCAGCATTTAACAAAATTAATAATTCTTTAGGCCTATGTGGAACAAAGCATCCATAGGTTGATCCAAAAAATGTTTAATTTAAATGGCTGATGTAGACACTTTTTAGTTATCCTAAAATTCTGATTACTTGAGATAGATAGCCTGTTATTGTGATGTTCAGAACCACGTCAGAAAATATGAGATTGAGAATTAGTAATTTTAATAAATATGATAAGGCAGGAAGTGTCTTCTATTAATGTCATTCGTTTATTGGAGACTATATATAATTTTTAATATAATACTGTTCTCCATATTATGTTTACATTTATTAATTTTTAAACATTTATAGGCATCCACCAGGAGGCAGAATACTTTGTTATCAGCAACCCAGTAGAAGTGTTTGGAACAGGAACAACACCAAAGAAAGCAGTTCGTAGAGATCCTATGCAAGCAAAAGCAGTTACAGCAAAGAAGGTATGGCAACAACAACTATGAAATGTATACTGTATTTGGAAGGTTCAATTAATACAATTAATCAAATTAATTAATTAGCGTGATGAAAAGATGGGTGCTTCTACACAATGAAAGTATTTGTAGCAGGTAAAGACAAGGTTATTTGCGTTAGTAGTATGCACACTTGTACATGTAGGAGTCTTGCTAGTCTCAGATTTTGAAACAGTTTAGTACCAGGGTGCTTGTATACGGTGTAGTAGCTGGAGCAAATAATCGCGTTTAAATGCCTCGACCAACGAGAATTCTTATGGAATCATTTGTTAAAAATGTTATTCTACTAGATTTAATAAATTTAGCGCACCGCAAATCGTGCGAGTTACCAACGCTGGTGGTTCACGCAAATGCCTCAACATGCGCAAGTTACTTGCATCGTGTAGAAGCACCCTATCAATCATGATTCTAAATTTTACATTACATTATTTTACATACAATTGTAATCATTATAATGTAATGTTCATTATTGTGATGACATAATCTCTTTACTGCTTGATTTTAAGCGACCGCTCGACCTTCAAAACATATATATACATATCTCAAGAAAAATTTAAACTTAAAAAGAATAATATGTAAGAAACTAACTAATGTGGTGGCATTTCAAACTTTGATTACCTTAATGGTCACTTACATGGAATAAAGTTTAACGCCACTTGCAGTTTCCACGCCACGCGCCGCGTCAGTTTTTTGTTTTCTTGATTTTGAGTGGTTTATTATTGTTGATATATCTTAAAAAATTCAGTACAATGTTATGGACGTACGCCATTAGTCCCGTCAAAATCACATATCGTACAGCCATTGTTTACTGAATGTCTAAATGCAATATTTTTCTTCAGCGCGATGACAAAAGGCGAGCTACACACAATGAGGTAGAGAGACGTCGCCGAGATAAAATCAACAGTTGGATCTCCAAATTAGCTAATCTTGTACCAAACTCTGGACTACCAGACTCCGCGAGCAAAGGAGGTATTCTAGCAAAAGCGTGCGATCACATTACTGACCTTACAGAGAAACAGAAGAGGTAAATGTTTAAACTTCGATAAATTTTTAATGTGACCGTCATTTGAATTATATTATTTTAACACTCAACAGAGGTATCACTTGCAAATTGCTTAGCGTTGTAAAATAGATGTGAACCAAATTAAAAAGTAAACTGAAGTTGTACTATCCACCTTCTGAAGGCTAATTCTCGTAATAAAAGCACATCGGTAGCAATTTAGTTCCGATCAATACTCGATCTCACAATTGTCATAAAATTTATTTTTGTAGTAACGCATTAAACATCTAACATTGACTGTAATGTGAGTATACCGTATTGTAACCGAAAATTGAATCAGTAATCTGCTGATGGATGGATTGAAACATAATAAAGATCATAAATACATCAAATAATGTGTAGAGTTTAAAAGTATATAAATGTTAATAAAAAAAAAGCTGAAAGTACATGGCTCATAAAATTGACACACTCTCTTTGATGTGGTGAACTTACCAATAGAAAAAACACACTACATGAAACCAGAAACAGGTTCGATATTGTTGACACTACTTTTGTTTCGTAAAGATGTTTATTAAAATAAATTTGTGCAAGATCAAAGAGACCATACGTTGATTCGATAACTGAGTTGTATTTTTTGTTTGAATTCTAATAATGCAATTTTATTTTCAGATTAGAGAAATTGGAAGTGGAAAATGAGAAACTAATGTTAGAAATAATTAGACTCAACCAGGAACTATCCGAAGTACGCAAAGAAAACAGTTCTATGCGTAACCAGTTAGCAGACAATTGCATAGTATTGCAACACAGGCCAAAGGGCCAGAAGTCCTAGTTAAAGCTGAAAGTGGAGTGTAGAACTTGACTGAGTAAACCAAGGTGCTGAATACTGTGTTGACTGTGTGCAGGTCACGAGAAAGACATACTGTACTACTAAATGTTTTAGTTTAACATGTTGGGGCTAATACTGTCTACAATAAGTTAGCCCTTAATGAACTGCGTTTGCACTATATAAATATCACTACTTTCTTCATTTAAATAATTATGAGAATGTTTTGCTTTAAAATTATATTTATCTATGAGTTCTATGTGCTTAGAAACTGGTGTCTGTTGTCATAGTTGTTCCTTCATCATAGAAAAAAAAACGACGGGTTGCCGGCAGAAGTGAAAACTTGAATATTAACGTTGTGCATTTTTTGATATTTTGGAATGGTTAGGGTATAACTTTGCACGAATTGCTTTAATTATCAGTATAAAAGTACTATCATTTATGTGGTAGAATACAAGATTTATGTGTACAACGCCGCTAAAGAAGTTTTCGTCTTACGAATTTTCGATCAGGTCACGTGTCCTGACGCGAGTTTAACATTTTTTACCCGTTACAAAAAAAAGTGTACAACGCCGCTAAAGAAGTTTTCACTTCAAAAACAGATTAGTGTAAGTGCATACCTCAACATTGTAGAGGTTGGTAATGGAGGAAAGGGCAAGGAATTTCATTTGCTTATGTGTCTTGTAGAGACATATAACATATATTTATTTCATAACAATCAAAGAATATTTGTATTAACTATAACTACATGTAAAGAAGTTATTGGTGTCTATCAGGTAAATGATGCAAATATCGTTTAAGAATTCTTAAGGGGCCTATGACTAAGACGTAAGAAGCATGTGAGTCAAGAGATTATTGTTATTTATAGAGGCATGAAGGAAAATTGGTTTTAACATAATATTTGTCACTTGTGATATGATGTTTTAAGTAAACACATTTGTCTCATGATTCAAGACTGTTGTTGTTCTTTGTATGGTGAAAACTTGAGGTTATTCATCACAGTTTTGTGTCACCACTTACTTTTGTGTATAATAGTAGAACTAGATATACCAAAAAGTTGTAAATATTGTAATAACTCTCAAGGCAGCTGAGACAGTATTTCTCTCAATGTGTATCAGGGTTTATGTGAAACCTATTATTAGGTCCTTACCTATGCAATCGCCTATTTATATATGGAGTATTCCAAAAAGGTGTGGTCATATTGATCTGTATAGAAATATTAGCAGAATCGATGAACCCTAAAATATAGAATATGGAACTTTTATACTTTTAAAATGATCCACATTGTGCTATGCGCAATAATAACCAACAATATTGTTATCGATTTCAGAGTTCTTTCCTTACCAGAAGTCAGTAAGCCAAAGACTATTATTACAGTAATTGCCACCATATTGAATGTCCTCTTCATATGGATTGGCAAACAAATGATCAACTGATTTATTTGTACCATGGCAAGTACTGCTTTCTAGTGTAATATTTAAAAAAAAATAAGTAAGGCCCTAATATGATTTGTGGTTCGTTTAAATACTGGATGTTGTTGTTATTATTTTCGTTTTAAGAATATAATTTGTTGATGTTTTATATAGTGTTTGTGAACATTGTTTTAATGCCAATGTTGCCAAACTTTAACACAATAATACATTTAATTTTTGAAGCATCCTGTATGTGAAATATTCTTTCCTGTTGATGTTTGTTTTAGTGTAGTTAGAAAAATGTACTCACTACATGGCAATACAGTGTCTTTGATAACGAGACACTTAGGTCAATTTCAAAATATTCTTCTAAGAAATAACGATTTGATATGTATACAATAATAAATCATTAGCATAAATGTAATAATAATACGAAATTAAAGATCAAATTAATAGTATTTTGTTATAAAGGGTGGAAATGCACTGGGAGCATTTCTTTACCAGTAAGGTAACAATTCAACTTTACAAACATATTTGAATGATTTGTTGGTTATTTTTATCATTTCTTATATCATTGCTACTGTGAGTATGGATTTTGTATATTAATAAACCAAAACCTTTACATTTTAATAATTTAAAAGGATAGCATAACAAAATCACGGGAGCTGTTTTGACTTTAGCCTATATAAAATTACTCTGTTTGGCTCCCTTAAGTCTGAGTATCTGAAAATATTGTAACCGGTTGGATTAGTATATTCTCTGATTGAGTTAGAAGTTAACAGAGCTGCTTCAAAGCACGTGAATGCTCACAGCCAGTTTACATCCTAAACCATGATGGTTGAATAAGCACTGGTTGATACCTTGAATGAGTCTATGGAGCCACGGCACCCATTTGCACTGAACGACAAATAATGTATATGCAGAAATTTATTATCTCCTTACTTTCTTCAAGTGCTTATGGGTCTAATATTTCTGTATGAATGTTCTAAAGTAACAATGTTGTTCTAATTATACATTTTTATATGATACTAGTTATAGAAACTTACGAATGAGTGTAAGTACATAAAATATTTTTTATTGAACAAAGCAAACTCGAATAATTGATAAAAAAGGGCCCAATAACATGTTAAACCATTACGAAAAAGGAAATAAGCACCACTCGTGCTGGCAAAGGCAATGACAATGTTGTTGAAATTATTAGTTTTATTTTACAGTATGTATAATTTAAAGTATGCATTAAAATGTCGGTCATATTGGCTTTAAAACTACTGCTTATTATAAGTTTTAAGTTCCAATTAAAAATTGTAGTTAAGTTTTTTATTAAACAATACCTAATAATGAAATAAATCTTTAGTATGACCAGAATAAACAAGTCATCTTGCTCCTGTTCTTTGAGTATCATGTATTTATATGGCATTATATCAGTTTGCTTAGTTGAATAATGAATTTTAATATAGTTCTACAGGTAGGGTATGTTAGCTTTAAGAGTGGATTTGTTCATTATTTCACAATTGACTTATACAAATTTATTAATAGCATTGAAATCCACTATCACAAAAACCAAGGACACTGGTAATATACAGGTTGGATACAAGTTTTTTTTTATTTGTTTATGTAGCACAAACCTAATTCAATATATAATCAAGTGTTGTTAAAAAGTTGTTTTATTCACTTAACACAACAACTTCCGAACCTAGGAATTATTCCCGAGTCCTCCACTTATATTCAGAAAGAGCACCCATATTTGTAATAACTACCATTTTGCCCTCTTCCTGAGTTTTGGTGACAATTGACATCCCGCACTTCTTGTTCATTAAAAATTGAACTCATAATGTTTATTTAGAGAATGCCCGACTAGTTACAGAGCCACGGGGTCTTTTTCAAGGAAAGAAACGCCTGACGATAGGGTGCGCTGTCATGCGCGTCATAAGTTTATCTTGAATATGTAGGAGTGCCGGACTCCACCAAAGCGGAGACGCGCTGCTCCAGTGATCACGAGCTCTTCTCGTAATTAAAAAGTTGATATAGAAGATGATATCGCGCTTTACGCTATTCTTAAACCACAGCTTTGGACGGCCCACAGATCTTCTGGCATGAGCTTTTCCCCTAGGAGAGTTTGTATGCAGATGTCCTAGTAAGCGCAGTCTCTTTTGTTTTAGAATAGCAGTTACGGTTGGCATCCTCGTCATCTTTAAATACCAGAAACAGAAATAAACTTGTTGTACCGGCCTCAGTGTCCGATTTTATAATAAAATCCTACATAGTATACAAGACTTAAGTATAAACAAATTGAAATCCACAATTTGTATTTATTTATATATACCATACCATACATTATCACAGGTAGACCAATTCAATAACAAATACAATACAATAAATAATAAAACGTAAACTATGTCCGTAAGCCTATTACTCGATTGTGGATTATATAGAAGACAAGAATGCTTGAGATTTATTTAGCACAAGCTATTTAGTGGAATGTGGAATAGTGTGTTTTTTATATTTCACTATATTTTATTTTTTATTCTTTTTCTTAATCTTGTTTTCTCTTCATTGTCTTTTTACCTTTTAGTCCTTAATAACTGACATACTGGCACACATCGAAATTATGCCGCTATTATGAGTGTGTTATATATGACTTTAAAGTCGGTACAGTCATAAGAGGCGATTTCAAGCCATTTGTAATTTTTTTATGAAATAAAGATATTTTGAGTTTGACTGTAACTAAAAGGGTTGCAAAGTTTTAATTGGCTGGGCATATTGCCCGTAAACAAGGCTCTTGGTGGAAGACAGCATTAGAGTGGAGGTCGTGTGGTGAGAAACGGTCCCGAGGAAGACTATAAATGAAACTGAAGGAGGCCTACACCTCAGCAGTTGAAATGGCTAGAGAGAGAGTGAGCGCGTAATATACGTAGTTATATTAACATGTGTGCAAATATCCAGAAAATCTAAAGCTAGGAAATGGATAAAGTTCATCCAATAAAAATAATTTTACGACAAACTGTACGAATTTAATTACTCATCTCAGTATCTATATACGGTAACTCGGTTACTGCATCTTCTATCTGGGTACTGCCATGATTTTCTTCTTTCTCCTTAGAGTCATCTTGAATTTTAGTTACATTAGATTTGGCTTTGCTGTCTCCTACAAGTGTTTTCTTATCAACCAAGATTCCGCGCTTTACTTTACACTTTACGGCGATTTTCATGTGAAGATTAAGTTGACTCCTGTCTACAAAGGCTTTGTTACAGTGTTCACATTTGAATAGCTTGTTATCTAAAATTAGAAGAATATGATCATTAAACCTGTGTGTCTGTCATTAAATAAAAAATGAAACAAACTCGATGTCGATTACATTTAGATTAACGATTACTTTTTGTTTGATTAATATTCAGTTACACTTACCCATGTGATATTTTACATGTTTTGTTAAAGCGTCTTTTCGTGCAAAAGTCTTATCACAATATATACATGAAAACGGCTTTTCACCAGTGTGAGTTCTAAAAAAAAAAAATAATGAGCCCTACAGAAGATCTTTAATACCTTACTAAAAATATTAAGAAGGATAAATTAAGGAAATTATTTGTATAAAAACGCATTGACTCGTTATAAATAGAAATGAAGTACAGATGGAAAGTTTTGCTGATACATGGTTTCATGACAAGAGGGATTGACTAAAGGTGTTCAAAGGAAACCAAATCATTGAAATATGTTAGGAAAATCAGAGGGATAGATGAGAGACTGATTTAATGGTTTATTTTTATTATTGATCTTAAATTTCTTCAGGTTGTTTAAACATTAAGCATTGCACTCCTTACGTGTATATACATATATATATATAATACAAATATATATAATATATATTTGTATTTATGTATGTGTATATGTGTGTGTATAGATATATATATATATATATATATATATATATATATATATATATATATATATATATATATATATATATATATATATATATATATATATATATATATTTATTACTTAGCGTTCCATAGATTCACCATGTTGGTACCGGGTCCATCGCGTGATAGATGGGGGCAACACATAAGACTTCGACAAAGTCTGTCGGCCTGTGGAGTGACGTACCCACAGATTACCGCCTAATAGATTCCGCATACAGGCCACACAGGCGCGCATCACATACTTGCTGTAGCTAGCATACAACGTGACTCTAAGAATTACGACATTAGTAACGACCAAGGTTGTGACCCGTACGCACGTCAAATTCAGACAATTTAAAATAGTTTTACTTTAAAAATACATTAGAAATGGCCTCCTCTACAGTAAAATGGTGTGACAAGTCAACTAAGATTATATTACAAGAAAAAGACTGATGCCCGGTTTCTGAGTAACTTTTAACGGCAGTTTATGTATTCATTAGCGCTATTGGTTCGATAACCTAAGAAAATGCGTTTCTGAACATCGCAATGTAAGATAAACTCCGTTTAAACTTAGGTTAACTTAACTGACCAATGTGTGCCGTTTATCGATTTCATAACTTTATTTGACGTTTTGCTTCAAGCAAATTACATAAACTTTTAGGTTATAACTGTTATTATTAAATTGTCAGTAAAAACTTAATATTAAAATTAACGTAATGAATACGAGCAGCTCATCAGAGTCTGATTTGGAAGTATTGGAGTTTATTTCTAATATTTCAGTACCTAGAAACCTAAGACGTAGGAGAAATCCTTTCGAAATGTTTACGGATAAAGAATTTCAATTAAGGAATTTAAATTTTAATTATTATTATCACATAGGTAAGGCATGCAACTGCTTTTCAGTCCTAAAGCCAGTTTCTGAGACAGCATTATATTTATTTGTCAGCGCCATCCAAGCTTGTTTCTTTGCCTCCACAGAAGTTCCATCTAGAGATGGACGATATACATCGATTTATTTAAAACACTCGATGTATAGTAACGATGCATCGTATTAGACCGATGTATTTTTAATACTTCAACATCGAATATATATCGATGTTTTTTATTCGATGCATCGACCAAGCAAATTATGAATGAGTATAGTGTTGTATAGCCGCCAAATAGCTATAGTTTATTGAACGGGGTTCTTTTAATTCGCCCGTTGGAACGCTGTAGGTCGTTCGACTCGTGTTATTCGTTTGTTCGCGGGAAAATTAAATTAAACTTGATTTTTATTATGTGAAAATACTAGATTATGAATTCGCTTTAAATAAATACTCGCTGAATTTATGGTTAAAAGTTGATTACTTGCGCATAATCAACGTTTTATTTAAATGACAAAGTTACAAGTATTCCCGACACTAAATGTGTGCGAAAATTGTTAGCGTGGCTAACTGGAATATATTGGATTGGAAAATATTGGAATATGTAAAGAAAAATGTGTTGGTTGTGTGATTTTGAATTTGAATAAATATATTTAGTGCTTTTATTAATATATATATATATATATTTTAATTAAGGCCTAACCTAACCTAAAACACGTCATCGCGAAAATAATCGATGTTTAAGAAACATCGATGTATTTCTCAATACATCGTATTACCATCGATGTGACCGATCGATGCATTACATCGAAAAAAACATCGATGTATATTTTAAATGTCCATCTCTAGTTCCATCCGACTTTTTATTGTCGATTATAGACACAAATTCTTTGGCTACTTCGATAAGAAGCATCTTCTCTCTCTCAGTAAAATTTTTACTACGTTTTCCAGATTCCATTATAGTTATTTTTTATAAGAAAAGATAAAGCACAAACGATAACAAAGACCACGGTAAAAGCAAAGAAAAATAATACCACGATGAAACTCGACGAAACTTTTTTTTGACATCAATGAGTTTGACGTTTATTTAAAAAAAAATTGACTACGATGTCGTTCATTCATCCGCTGATAAATAGCGAATTTTAATAATTTATAACTAAAACAATGCTTATTTACTTATTTACCCTTGAATAAAATATTCTCGTAAATAAAGCTAGTAATAATCCTGAATTAAAATAATAAAACCAATTTTAAACTTGATCTCTTAAACAGACCCATCTAACGGCAGATTATGGAACTGCTTATCTGTTTGATAGTTATTGAACGGTTCATTGCGTGTTCAGAAACGCAGTGACAGCTAACCGACGTTTATCCTATACATAACTTTATTGTACCAATAGCTAATGAGAGTATAACTGGGAACTTCAGAAACCGGGCATAAGACATCTTAGTAATTAAAAAGATGGCATAACATTTCATCGGTAAGTAAATTATATTCTTATCACGTTAACCTATTTCAAATACAGCTTATATGTGCAACATAATTTAACTGAACTTGTATGATTTATCACGTAATTTTAGCATGTATAAGAAATGAAAAAGTACAACTCACAGGTTTTTAAGAATTATTTTAAAACTATAATATTTTTAACAAAAATTTAAATGTATAGCAAAAGTGAATGTTTCGAACTAGAACTAGAACTTTTTTAAATCTTGTTTTTGTTCTCCTGTAGTGTTTGAGTTTTTACTTGTATCACTTTTCACAGGAGGCACAGAAATATATTTACATTTTTTTATTTATATAATTCACATTAAGTAAACAATTATTTATCAATAAATCAAAAATAAAATAATTATCATTAATTCAGATCATCAAACCATTTTATCGATCAACGTCTCAACTCTGTCCCATCACTATGTATCGGTGCATTCTAAGTTTGATTTTGAAATATCCAGTAACAGCGCATTTGACACGTCCCCCGCAACTCTTGCATACTGCCTAATTTGGTCAACGCGAATCGAATCCAATAATGCGAAATCTATTAGGGGGTAATCTGTGGATGTACGTAATGTTCAAAGAAGAACATTTATTATGTCACAGGACCTTACCTCAAGTGAATAGTGAACTCTGATTGTCGGTAAAATCCTTTATCACATTGCTGACATATATGGGTATAATCTTGCGTGTGCCTCCTTTGGTGCAGGCGGAAGTTGCCTATCGTAGTACTTGTTGCGCCACAGACTGTACAAACATACTGAAAGAAAAAGAACTAGGTATATCAATACTTTCAAAATAATTTAATTACTTTAAGTATTTTTTAATTTTATTCATGTATCTTTAACGTGTATGTATTTGGTATGTACTTGTATATTAAGTATGTTTATGTTTATCATGTTAGAAAAATCATAAAATTGCCTAGAAAATTCGTTAAAAAAATGGTGTATTCTATGGGACTTAATACGATTGAAACCAATACTGGATGTCCGTTAGAAATCTTATATAATTATGCACTTACTTTTCCTATTCCTTTCTTAGTAGACGTAGCGTTATGACCAGTTTTATGTTTCTCTAACTTTGACTGCGACGTAAAATCTAAATGACATTTGTCGCACTTAAATACTTCAGCATCATCCTTCTCAGTCTGTAAGTAAAAAAAAATAACGTTGTTTTATATTTTCTTTTATTTTAAATGTTTTAAAAAAATTGCAAAACTAATAAATAAATTACAAAAAGAAGATTCCGATACCGGGAATCGAACCCGAGCCTCCTGGGTGAGAGCCAGGTATCCTAGCCACTAGACCATATCGGATATTGACTAAAATGTTAAAATGCGTGGTTAAATTCTTCAAATTTCTTAAAATAGTTTTAAAGAACAAGAATGGCATTTTTCTAGCACCTTGTGTTTTTTTAAATGACGATGAAAGTTCTGCAAATCTCTGTATTCTTTCCCACAGAAATTACATATTCTTAGCTTATATTTATAATCTTTATTTTTCTTCTTTACGATTTTTATTTTGTGTTTCTTGACAAAATGCATACATATTGCTTTGGAACTTTCAAACTTTTTATCACATATGTTACAATAGAAATTTTCTAAATCAAATTGTCCTTCGTCAAACTCAGATGAGAACTTATACTTTTTAATTTCTTTAGTGCCTGTATCAACTTCATCGACATCCATGGGAACTTTAAATTCATGTTTGATATCACTCGTTACTCTGTTATCCTCAATGTGTGTTTCCTTGGTATGATCTTGAAGTAACTCTTCAAATATTTCAAGATCAACTTGACCATTTGTCTCCAAATATTCAGAACTTTTGCTAGGGCTCTTCTTGCTTAGACTGTATTTATCGCTAAAGAGAATATTAGTTATTGTAGGAGTGGAGGCTCCTGATGCTTTGAAACCGCTTGGTTCCAAGTATTCAGAATTTTTGCTAGGACTCTCTTTGTTTACACTAAGTTTATCGCCAAATAAAATATTATTTATAGTTGGAGTAGAAGCTCCTGATGCTTCATGAAAAACTGTAATGCAAACAAATCTAACATGTAACCATTGTTTAAGAGCGACAAAGTTTAACAATTGGTAAAGTGTTAACCTAAAACTATTTAAAGTAAATTCTACTAAAACTATTTAAAAAAATTAAAGTGACGCAACACATTAACTAAATAACATTCGTCATTAAGAAAACGAATAAAGAACAATTCAAATTATTAAATAAATAACATCAAAATTAAAGAAGCTTAGAGTAAGCTTACGTAATTATACGTACACGTAATTGGGAAAGGGACAGTGGCCGCTTTTTCAGTGAAAGCATTCATTTTCAACACTAATATAAATATAGAAATCAGTTGAATCATAATCAAATCAATTGTATTTTAAGTTAGACATCGTTCCATGGATTCACCGTGCGGGTGCCGGGTCCATTGCGTGATAGATGGGAGCAACACTTGCGTCTTGTACAGCGCCTGGGAATTGCGACCCAGGAGTAGGTTTAGGATAGGATACAATTGTATACCAGTAAATTTGTATGAGCAAATAATTAGATGAGGTTTAATCGACTGCACTGATGGCGTAGTGGTTTAAGCGGTCGCCACGCCGCTTCCTACTGCGCCGAGTGTTGTGGGTTCAAACCCCACATGGGACGAAACTTTGTGTGATCCACAAATTGTTGTTCTGAGTCTGGGTGTTCTTTGTGTCCGTTTCATGTATGTCGTTGTCGATGTCGATGTCGATGTATGGGCGTTGTCTTTTTAAAAAAAAAAAAAAAAAAAAAAAAATGAATCCCTACCCAAATTAACTTCTCTAAACCATGACCTAAACTTATTATGACTTACCATGACCAATAAACAGATCCATTCATATAAACATTATATTATATTTATAGAACTCAAATATTACCTTGTGGAGAAACAAGCAGTTCATCCAATGAGAATTCTTTATTATCCTTGTTTTCTAATGCTCTTTTCAAATTTTTGTCTATTGTACAAGGTTTTTCTTTATTTGATTTTTTGTCGTTTATTATACTTTCAATTTCTTTACTAGTTGTAACATAAGTTGTTCCATCAGTTGGTACATAAAAATTAGGCGTGTTTAATCTTTGCTCATGTTTTTCATCATTAATATTACTTGTTAACAAATCTAAATTGTTCAATGATCTCTCATTATCAATACTAGGTAAACTTGGTAAATCTAAATTATTAATTGATTTCTCACTATCGAAGCTTGGTAAATCTAAGCTATTTAAAGATTTCTCATGATCTCTTATTGGTAAATCTAAACTATTTAAAGATTTCTCATGATCTCTTATTGGTAAATCTAAATTATTCATGGATTTTTCATTTTCAAAGCTTGGCAAGCTTTCTAAGCTTGGTAAACTTGACAAATCCAAATTATTTAACGATTTTTCTTCTTCGATAATTGGTAAATGTACATTAATTTCAATTGATTTTTCATTGTCAACAACGTAATGATTTACTGCTTCTTCATTTTCAATAAGAGGCATATCAAAATTGTTTCCTCTTATTTCATTGTCAATTTCATCTGTTCCAAAAACACACAACTCTTTTTCACTTTGATTATTTCTTATAATATCTGTAAAATCGTTTACATCTCTATGTTGTCTCGCAGGGCTTATAGACGTAAAATATTTTTTTAACTGTTCCTCCTTTGGTTCACTAAGCCTCTTTGGTGTGTAACAATGATCATTATTCACAGCATGTAGGGTTGCAAACGGGCTGAGACTGTAATGACAAAAACATCAAAAAAATATTAATATCTATACTGAGATGTTATTGAGACAAAATTTCTTTAGATAAGGCATTCAAAATATAATCTGTAAATGGTAGAGTTGAGTGAATACTTTTGTCTTGGATCAGATATTTTGTCAGGGGAATTGAAAAAGCAAATGCTTTCACCATTAGTCATTAAAAAAGGATATTTACAAAACCTCAATGCCTTTGTGATGCCTATAGGTGTTGCAAATTGCCACCTTTGGTACAAAGAATGGTAATAACAAAGCAGTTTATACATAAATATAGAATTTTTTACTGAAAAGAAATATTCAATCAGACATTAACTACTATTTACTTTAGCAAATTATTGTTAGAAAGTTTTGTTTGGTTTATCAAAGCCTATTGAATTGTAGTAATGTCTGGTTTTTAAAACACTAATGTGTAAAAATTGTTTTATCCAAATTAATTCTAAAACAAAACCCTATTTAACTTACCTAAAATCCAATCTAAAATCAGTATCAATAGATACATCATCTTGTAACCAATGTGAATCCAACGAGTCATCTAATACATCAGCCTCTTCTTCTATTACTTCACGGATGATGCGAGCTTCTGTGTCTGGCATCTCTTCACCCTCCAATATATCTGTCATGAAGTTCCGTATGCTTGTGCATGTTGATTCTGAAAACATTATTAACAGCATATGTAGCTCTTACTGGTGAGCATGATCTTTTTAAGGTAGCACATCATGGAAATCAAATGATAATGATGATTTGTGTGTATCAATCATATCAATCTTAAAACTTATTCTAAAATAGTTGAGCCAATTTATGACTGATAATTGATTTGTTGTTGGATACTTAAGAAAATAATCTATTGGTACCTACCATTGTCATCATCTCTTAACTTATTATGCTGGGCTGGTGTACTGCTGCCACTTGTCATTGGAAGACTGTAGAGAAAAACATTAAAGTGACAGTTTTACTCTCTTTATTGATATTTCTTACGAAAACACAAGTTTTTATTACTTACAACCAATTCCACCGGTCAAGTAATAACATTTTAAATAAAAGATATACAGTCTTTCAATTTCTAAAGAAGTTATCCTTTACTTACCGAAATGCCATAGTATCATCACTGTTCTTAATAAAAGTAAATAAGTCCACACCATCACCAACATCTTTCAATGATAAGTAGGTTTTCAACTTTTTGTCGGATGCCCGACAAAGCTTTTTAAATTTACATGCAGCCTTCATGTTCAGGAAACAGTCTTTACATACTTGAAATGTGATTCTGTCATTTCTCTTTACCTGGAAAATTATGAGCAAAAAAAATTAAAATAAACACTCTGCTAAACTATAACTTTTCATTCAATAGGTGAGTAATAATAAATAATATATATCCCTCACACATCTCACACCCGGCCATCTGATCCCAAACTAGGCAGAGCCTGTGCTATGGTAACCAGACTGCCGATAAACATACTTATCTGACAAACCTATGACCTGTGTCTTAGCAGTCAGGGTCACTAACCACTATACCAACAGGCCTGTCAAAAATATACTCATACAATACAATTACAAAATATAATATTAATGTTTTCTATGAAACATAAACAAATCTAAGTAATTAGAACCTATTTCTGTCATTCTGCCACTTTCCAGACCGCGAAAAACAGAATTTTGTAAAAAAAAGTTTATAGAACAGTATAAGTACTAACGACAAAAAAACAAGTATAATACTGTTTTTAACAGTATGGTTGGGAACCCTAGTTAAAACTTAAATTGTTTACTAACCTGCAAACCTGTAGAATACACAAATAGTCTTCTATATTTTTCAGTATACTGCAGTATATCCATGGGGTCATCATACCTTATTAAACATCCTCTACACAATCCTTCCATTATAGACTGTTGTGTTTTTGTTGAACGATAAAATATTTGTTAAATAAAATGAGAAATAACCATATCAATGTTTGTAGAAGTTTAAAAATTTAATTAACTAAAACGGCAACTTTTTATTTTTGTTTCTGCTACATTACATAAATAAAAATATCAGAAAACTTTATTATTTAGTTTAACAGAAATTTAAGTAATTTAATAATAGAACTCGAAGCCCACACACAGAGTATAAACATAAACAGTAATGTCAATGTCTCACAGAACAGACATAGAACAGCAGTTTTTTTTTTTTTATAATATCTCATGTCTCTAACAGGGATGTTAGATTGTGGTGAGCCAAATCCAAACAAATGCCGCTAAAAGTCTCTAAAAGCTGGTATTTAAAAAAAAAATGGTACACTTAATATTAATAATAATAAACCGTTTACTTTATATGTTAATTTAAATGAAATTTTGAATTATCCAAGACCTTTTTAGATTATTTGAAAAAAATATTCATATCTGATAAAAAATTTACAATTATAGTGAATATTAATATTATAATAATTATATATATCTCATTATCGGTTGACGTTTTTATTATCAGATTGTATAATAAATGTTTATGCAAATTTAAAAAAAAACCAACTGTGACAAAATCATTCCCGTCATTCATGGATAATTCGCTCGATTGATAAAGTTAATCTGAAGTAAGTTACTCAATGGATCAAAAATAAATATCAAAATGAACAGTAAATTTTTACAATAATCAATATTGTAACCGTGATGTACAGCAAGAACTTATATCTTGTTAGATACAAGATTTTTCCTTTATGTATGATCAATGTAGAAGGTTCGTATTATTGCGTACCAACATAATATTTAGTTGGTACATGATATTACATGATACAAGACCCTGAAAAATGGTACGTATACCAATACGTTCTCACGTCTAACATCCCTGGTCTCTAATAGTATTAGCACTGTACTCTGTGACTCTGTGGTCATCTGTCTGAAATATCTGAGTGAGATGAGAAAAATATAGAAGTCCTTGCCATATTGCCGTTGCATGGCATGATACCAATTTAGGCAAAACAGGTATTAGTTATGGCTTAACTTTATGTGATTTGCTATGGGCTGAACTCGATTTGAATCCTTCTGAACTTATCTACTTGTAAAGCGTGCGAGAAGCGATTTCAATATTACTTTTCTGAAATAGTTTAATAAAAAAAGTTGTAACAATTTCTCACTCGACTGTATTAAAAAAAAAATATTTTTAAATTTAGTACCTCCTTTTTTTACCGGTTTGGTGGTTATGTCGAACTCGAACTGGGATCTCCGACGCATTCTTTTCCGGTGGTCTCCTGAATCAGCCGCTATGATAGGGTCCCTTGTTGCCTCTCGAGACAATCCATAAAGGGTCTTACCGCTGCAATAACTTCACGAAGACCTGGCGGACCTGGAATTTCTCGAGATTTAAGACTCAGGACAACTCCTTTGCGACTCTGCGCAAAGGCTCTCGCCTCCAAGTCCCACTGTGGAGTTCCGGGCAGGAGACTCGCCGCCTCAAAGAAGATCGGGCGATACCCCCTTATGACCCTAATATCCAGCACTCGTTGTGGTCGTTGCAGTAGTCAGACGTTGCTGGTTTTCATTGCCCCCACCCATACTGGGGCTCCATTAAGGGACATGGACCACACAAACCCCGCGTAGAGTCCTGCAAGAGTCATCAGGTCCCCTCATGTTGGGCAGTAGCCACACCAATGCACACGCTGCTTTAACTAACTTGTGGAACAGACCTCGGAAGTGATGTCCGAGGTCCCACCGGCCATCGAATACAAGATACCTCACCGAGGGCTCGATGCTTATGCAGCCTCATAGCCAGAGGCACTCGGCTTCTTGCTATGAGGCTGGATCCTTCAGGTGGCTTCCCGCGAGTCCCATGAAAGAACAAGACCTCTGATTTGTGCAAAGCTACTTCGATACCCAGCCGTTGAATTCACTCCTCGTCTCCTCCGGCCCCACTCTGGCGAGGTGCATGACGAGGCGACGTGCAATCACTCTTTCGAAGAGTTGGCACATCTCGTCAAGCAACACTATGGACCGGTGGCTAAATGGTGAAATCGCCGGGTCTTCATTCCTCCTTTTAGATAAGGACCAGTTTTGCCAGCAATGTCTTTCACAAACTAACCCTGTTCAAGGCATGTACTGAAGACTAAGAGCCCTCTCAGTCGAGATTCGAGAGTCTTGTCATTTAGGGCCAGGACCCACGCTCGGCCTAGAATGCCTTCAAGACAAGGGATGGTGTTTTCGGGTTTAAACTTCATTCTGCCTAAGTGTCTTCAAATCTAGGGCACCCTGTAAAAGCCTGTAAATGTAAAATTAAGGAATTTAAAAGCTGTTAATTTTATCAACATAACTAGTAAAATAAGTATTAGTAAGTTAAATAAATTTTATCAAGATAACGAGTCTTTAAAAACACCTAATCTACGTACGTACCTGAACGTGTCGTATCGATACGTATCGTACCTAATACCTTCTGTAGTAAAGGTATTAGATAGAAACTGTACTATAGTAATTTCTATAAAAAGTAATGAATCACCATGGCAATATTATTATGATTATGTCATGCTTGTAAATGTTTGTTTGTCGTTTTATACTTCAATGTAATAGTAACAACGCAAAATATTTAAATTAAACTAAAAATGGAGAGTAACCCTGAAACCCAAGTTACTATTAACAAGGCGCAAAGAGTTTTGCATTTTAGTGATGGTGTTGATGAAGAATTTGAAGAGGAAATTGTCCCTGAACTTGCGAGTAAACCATTGGAGGAAAATATAGACCCTGTAAGTTATTAAAACATTGTTTTCTGTTTTATTTTAAATGTGAAAGACAATTTTAATATTAAGCAGAAAATACTTTTGATATGTTTTTGATGAATCTAAAATGCAAATTTATGCAACACTAAACCAATCCATTGTTTGCGTAGCATGACAATGAATCTATTTATTGCGTTTGTTTAATTCGTTATACAGCACAAGGTTATTTAGCTTTTTACTACTATCAAACATATATACCTACTTATTGTTTATAATTCCAGAAAACTCTTACTTGGGGACCTTGGTTCACATATGTTGCACAGAAATCGGGGACAAAGGTTTTAAATGCTGTTGATTATGCTGGAGAATCTCTAGCAAATTTTTTTGGCATCACCAGTCCGAAGTATCAACTAGAGATTAGTGAATATGAGCGAGTTCAAGAGGAACAAAAGAAATTAGAAGAAGATTCAGCTGGTTGGATGCCTAAAAATGGTGGTGGGGATATACCCTTAGTTCTAAATGAACCAATAAAAGTTATTGATAATGCGAAAAATCCCTAAAGGATAAGTTTTGGTTAAGTATTTTATTGTTGTACCTAGTCTGTTCTGATCATACTAATCAGTTTTTAATATAATATTAACAAGTCACTTTGATTAATATATACTTCTGTTCTAAAAATAATAGAGACAGTGATTAATCCATTTTGTTAATTTATAATTGTTAAATAACAATCTAATTTAAAATAAATTTAATATATTTTAAATATTTGTAGCAAGTATAAAACCATTGAATTTACTAATTGTAAGGTGGAATTTTATGCATAAAGTTTACCAAGATCCAGTTCTGAATTCCACCGCTATGGTTAGACTCTAAAAAATTTGGAAAGAAAATTATAACATTCACAATTGCATTTATCTGGACATGGCTTCAAAAAATTTTCATTTGCAGATGAGTATCAATCGTTTTCAAGTTTTTAAATATCCTACATTTTTGGACCCTTTGTTTTTAGATATTTAGGTAGATACTCAACTTTAAAAGATGAAGTCTTCAAGTTCAGAGTAGTATTGTTAAGGTAGAGATGTTTAAAGATAAGGAATGACTTCCATACTAGTATTTTTTTTAATATCCCTTATTATATTGAAAAAATGTACTACATAGTTTGAATGTCTAAGTATTGGTTTGATTTATTGGACAAATGTTTTGAGACTTATTAAAGAAAGGGTATATGAACTGTGAGAAGAGTAGGGGTAGGTAGATGTACGCCTGATCGGAAGTGTGGAGAAAAGAGACAACTATAAATTAACAGGTGGTCAACCTGTCAACTTATAGTGTGATTGTTGTGATGCAAAATGAAGAAATAGTAAATAATTTTATATACAAGTGTGGTCAATTTGTCTGTGTCAAAATAAAATTTTCTTAAATGAGAACCATCTTAATGAGGCTACACTACACTACTACGAGTAGTATAGGACCAAAAAATATGTATGACACACCATTAAGTATCACTTGTATATTAGATTAACATTGATATGTGTGGTTGTAATGTGTTAAATTTTATTTGTTTATTAGAATTAAGAGTTTTATTTTTATAATAATTACCTAAGGATTTATTTATTATTCTAATGACACTGAAATTATAAGGTATTTAATTATTTTAACTACAAGCTCTATTCTCAGTAATGTGGTTATGTTATGTTATGTTGTACAAATTAATATTTGTAATATTAATATTAGTAATAAATGATACTTTTATACTAAATATTGTCACATTTTATTGTTGTAAAGTTGTTCTAGTAGGCATACCTACACATCTACCCACTAGCAATAATTAAACTACTCGAAAAAACAAAACCTCAGTAATCTTTAACCACTGAGCAACAAAATAATGTTTATATAAACACTGATTCAAAAACAAAATCGAGGTGTTTTTGAAACAAATAAATGTGTTGTGGTTGACTGTACGTGTTTTCCATTGTGTTTAGTAATATACATGTACGTATTAGAAAACAGTAGTTTATAATAGTAAAACTTAAGGTTTGGGGCATTGTATAATGCGTTTTCGTAATATGGGTTTTCATTACTTTTTAGACAAAACTCCACAGAGAAATTGGGCAAATTTTTCGTTATCGCACTAGTGACACCTATTATGCAATAGCTTACAATAATCGGTTAGGCTTACTACGTGGTACGTAGTCGTTAATATTCAAAACTGTAGATGGCGCTGTTACATTTTGAAACGTTACATTTAATGAGAATTTAAGTTTAGTTGATGTACCAACCTACTATGAGACATTTGTTACTACTTATCATAAATATTATAGGCTGTTAAATATAACAAAAATAATATATAATTAAGTAGACCTTTATAATTGAAAAGTTTTTATTAACGCCCAAAGTAACAGGTAGGATACAATTTAAATAATATATTTTTTAGCTTTGGTATTAAATGCGACTCATGTTTTACTTGCAATTTTATCTTCAGTTGGTTAGGTAATGAAATGATTTGTTTTATTGGGTAATCAGACATGATGCATCTCTCTACATCTTCATTCCAATATTGTGTTCTTAAGGTTCACTTCGGTTGCGCATCTCATATTATAAATTACACCGACAGACAGATCCATAACGTCACTAGTAGCAATAAGTTTAACAATCAAATTTAGACTTTATTTTCAGAAACATAGAGTTTTATTTAAATTGAGCTACAACCATATGTTATTGTTTGTCGGTGTTTAGCATGTGATATGTCGAAATGTAAACGGTTCGAGCTGTGTCCGCAGATCAATATGCGTGTTGCGCGAGCCTTGAGGGTGTTCGCTCCGTGCGATTGGCCAGCGTGTGTGGGGCGGGGCGAGCGTGTGTGAGGAGGCGCGCATTCTCGCACGCCACGCGCCGTTTTGGCGCCAAATTGGGCAATAGGCATTCCATTTTCAAGTTTCGCGAATGAGTTCGGCCTCCACAGATAAGCAAAGGTCGTAGACTAGGGTAATACTTTTTGGATTTTACGGTCTATGATACGGCTTAAAATTAGAGCTTGGGGAACAATTTTTTGAATTTAGTTTTATCAACGACAAGCCTTTAATATTTCTTATTTTATTTTTATAACTGTGTAGCAATTGTTTATTTATGTACCTAAGTACAAAAAAGATTTAACAATCTTACTTTTTCGGTTAGAAAATAAAAGCCTAATGAGGCTTAGTTTTGTAAAAAGTGCCCACTTCAACAAATGTTTAGTTAGGTATAACTAAGTCAGTACATATTCCCCAAAAAAAGGGGGGGGGGCCGGGGGAAAAGGGGGGGGGGGGGGGGGGGGGGGGGCCCCCGGGGGGGTTTGGGGGGTTTTTTAAAAAGGGGGTTTTTAAGGAAAAAAAAATTTTTTTTTAATTTTTTTGGGGGGGGGTTTCCCCCCAAAAAAAGGGGTTTTAAAGGCCAAAACCCAAAAAAAGGGGGAAAAATTTTTTTTTAAAAAAAAAAAAACCCCCTTTTTTAAACCTTTTTTTTTTGGGGCCCTTTTTTTTTCCCCAAAAAAAAACGGCCCCCCCCCCCTTTTTTTTTGGGGGGGGCCCCCCCCCCCCCTTTTTGGGAAAAAAAAATTTTTTTTTAAGGGGTTTTTTTTTTTTTTCCCCCAAATTTTAAAAACCCCCCGGGGGTTTCCCCCTCCCCAAAAACCCCCAAAAAGGGAAAAAACCCGGGGGGGGCCCCCAAAAAACCCCCCGGGGGGGAAAAAAACCCCTTCCCCCCCAAAACCCCCCCCCGGGGGGTGTTTTTTTTTTTTTTTTTCCCGGCGGAAATCCCCTCGGATACCACCTGTCGGTGGCATGTCGGACTCGAACCGACTAAAACCGCACGCACTTCGCCGGGTACTAATTGCCGGGGAAACCAGGTATACCCTAGAAAGGAAGGCCCTGGTGCCCGACATACCTCGGGTCATCTACAGACGAGTAGACGACCCCCGCCCCGTGTGGGAATTATTAGGTAACTAAGATTGTTCATTTGTTATTTACACTGCCTATTTCTAATGCATTTTCTACCTTCATAAACGTGGAAGTCGTATTGAAATTGCTTTAGTAGGTATCTATCATATTCCACTTACAAAACTTACTGGGTTGGTAGGCAGGCACATTTAGTAGGTAAATAAATTAGGGGAAGTTGCGATGATTGGACCACATAATTTTAAAGCGTCATATCTAATTAAATAAAAAGTGATAGAATAAAACTAGTGATTAAGTTTTAATCCTTTCTTGTTATCAATACGATGCCATATTTAGGTATTTTAAGTCAAAGTTGATCAGTTTTAGCAATATAGTCATAAAACAATTTTTATAGTCCATCTAATCTAAGAGGTAGCTACCGTTTGACAGTTCTGACAAATTTAACTATAGCGATGGGGGGCGAAGAAATCGATTCCTACAATATCCGATTCTTAAGATAAGTATTATATATCGATATCATACAATCGAATACAATACATACGAATACAATTTTACAGATCTATGTATGTTACTTTAAAAGTCCGTGTAATGGCATATCATATGTTTTACTAGTAAATCTTAGTGTACACTAGACTTGGACACGAGCGATTTTGCCCTACAAAGATTTACTTAAACAGACATTGACTTAGGTACCTACATACCTACTTTTAATTTTAAATAAGTATGCGTTTACGTTTACAGTTGGATTTCAGATAATTGTTAAGTATTATTAAATACTTTAAGAGACCTGGATTAAAAATGACACGTTATTATTAGATTTGATTTTTAGTACATTTTAACGGTTATTCGTATTCGTAGTAAATTGGAAGAGCCGCAACACTACGGTAAAGGACCTTGCTACGTGAATTTAAAACGAAGTTTGAAAAAATAACATCTATTGTTTATAAATTGGTTATTTTGTATTGTATCAAAGATTTCAATTTAGTTATAAAGAATTGAATATCTTGCGCTAAAATAAAATTAGTTTCATGATTAAACGGTTTCACGGAAAAGGTTAGTGAAATTGTGTGAGTTACGCCCATACAAAGTTTTTTTCGTCTTGAAAAGTATGTAACGTCAAACGGTACCTCTTAGATTAGATGGACTGTAGATCCTTTGCTTTCATTGGACTAACGTTGCATTGAACGGACTGCCTTGTTGCTATCAATGGACTTGGAAACGTTTGTACTAAAGGTCCAATCATGGTAACTTCATTGAAACACACAATTTTAATCATTTTTTTATTAATGGTAACAATAACAATCACATAATTGTCAATCAACGTTACAATTTACAACTTTTTGACAAAACATTGGTAACTACACCTGATGGAAAGTGACTAACGCCGCCCATGGACAAGAGTCACAAGTGAGTTGGCACCCCTTAAGTCCCTTTCAACAGAGTCAGGCAGAGGGTTTTTTTTTCAAGACAACTTCCGCATTAGGAATATATCCTGTGTCGCGGTTGATTTTTCAAACATACCATTTACTTTGGTTATGAACTTTCGTAATTATAAGACTTAAAGAAAAAAATCACTTTGATCACTGTTGCCCACACGTGCGGGTAATTGTGGTCACGCATTGGGTAATGGGAGTCAACAGATCCTAACAGTTGTCGCACATAAATCCTTCTGCTGAATCCCATCCGGTGCAGTCTGCGTGTGCCCATAGCCCACACACCGTGCATCTGTACCAGATCTCGTTGTTTGCGCCCTAACTCGGTACAAATAAGGCAGGTATTAGTACCAATCCCATCTATATTTTCCAGGTCATCATCTTCATCGTCGTCACAAATGTTATGGAAACTTGAATCTGACTCGGAGGTCGATTAGATGTCTTGTAAAAACACGTCTTTTAGCCTTGTTTTCACGATCTTGCATTGTGTTATGAGTTTCTTTGCTCGAAATCCAGACACTCCTTTGTTAATAGATGCCACAGCTTCATATGCTTTGCTTGATAGCGTTGTCCACATCATAAGGTGTTATTTTTTCTGCAAGCCGAGATTTTAAAAATAAATCAAACTCTCTCTTGTAAGCAACTTTAAAAAGGCCCAAAAATGTGACATCAAGCGGCTGCATGCGGTGTGATGTGTGCGGAGGTAGTGAAAGCATATGTATGTTATTTTGTTTGCAGTGCTCAAATATTTGTAGTGACATGTGGCTGGCATGATTATCCAGTATCAGTAGAATGGGTTGTTCAGGTGACGGCTTAGTATGTCCATCCATTGTCAGAACATTTGTAGATTGCACCGGCTGGACCATCTTTCTCCATCTGTGCAGACATTGTGCAATGAGTGCTGCCGGTGGAACGAATCCACCGGTAGCACTCATTGCACACAACAGTGTTATGTTTTTGCCTCGTTCCCAACTAGTGATAGATCCAACTCTTTTCACACCTTTAGGGGCTAAGATTTTTCCAGGATCCTGGACTGTCTAGATACCAGTCTCGTCACAGTTGTATATGTTTTGTGGTATAAACTTGTGTTTGTCCATCAATTCTTCCAGAAAGCCATAAAATAATTCAACTTTCCGCTTATTATAAGCAGTGATTCGGTTGATTCTGTTAGCCTCAGGCTTGCGAATAGAGATATTGTTTCTTTTCAGAAATCCTTCAGCCAGTCACGACCTGCCATTTTTGCATTTTTGTCAAAATTGTTTTTAATTCCATGGTCTTCTGCGTATTGGAAGGCAATCATTCTGACTTGAGTAGCAGTGCATCCGTAAAAAGCTTTTGCCATTAATTTAACTCGGTTTGCCAGGTCCTCTTCCACTTGTTTGCTAAATACGGTTTGACGCCCAAGACGTGGTTCCGAGGAATCTTTTTTTTTTTAAGCGGTTTTTGAAGGCTGGAAAATGGTAGGTATATCCCTACATTTGGCAGCTTGTCTTATAGATGAACTTCTATTCATGAGATCTTCCGCTTTGGATAGTGTGTCTGAAGACCACTGGTCTTTATTGGTACTTGATTTGGACGTGATTTTGGCTACATGAAACAGACACATTGAACACTCAGACTCAGAACAACAATTTGTGGATCACACTAAGTTTCGTCCCATGTGGGGATCGGGCCCACAACACTCAGCATAGTAGTAAGCGGCGTGGCGACTTGCCCCGGTTTAATTTTTTAAATACTTAGGTGATCCAAAGAAAGCGCTGGTCCATTGATCGCAACCTTCCTCTAATACTTAAACGAGGTTGTGTAGGTGGAAGCTGATTAGATAGACAGCCAGTAGAATTTTCAATAAGTAAGTACTTACCGAGCAACTAAGTAGGTACGCACCTTTCTTAAAAATAGCTAAAGTCAGGTACCTACTCAAGTCCCTGCATGTCAATCTAATTACCCAAAAATATTATACCAATATCTAATATCTAAGTATTTTGTCCTATAGGTAGGCACCTACTACTATATATCCAATAGGTACCTAATTAATAAAATATTGGCAAATAATGGCAGTACCCAATTCATTAGCTATCACTAAAAACATCGTCTAGGTACTCACTCACACAACTTAGTTGATAATATTGGGTATCACGTCACTCACGTATCACCACAGCAGTTTTTGAAAAAATAAATCTCTAGGTACATACTGTGGCCATTAACATCACTAAAACATGAAATATGACCATTTCGTACAATTAGACATAAAATTTACGACGCACACATATAATTATTAACTAATTCAATAATTCGTTAACATTGCAGGTCATTCCGGACAATATGGCTGGCACAAAAGACACGCACCAAGGTCCTGGAGTAAAAAAAATAATATTGCAAATTAAAAAAGGCGCGTGGTCTAACCCGTTGAACGACTCATGAACTTGAATTTCTGGTTTTCGGTTCGTGTCGTTCATTGTGTAAAAAAATTGCGTGAATTTGCCAAACATAATGATTTTGTATGGATTCTACTTGAAACTAGTTTTTGACTATTTCTGTTCGTATTTTTTTAATCCGTAACGATACGAAATGATAACAATTTCACCATCTGGTTTAGCACGCGTATAGATTTTAAAAGCTTATAATAGAAATAATCCGAAGAGTGGGTTATTTATAGCTGTGATAGCACTTTACTTAGATAGTAAAGTGCTACTTTAGATTTTATAATCAGAATTAAGTTCCTACCTGCTTGCTCAAAAACTAGTTTTCAATGGCTTAACTATATAGGTACAAGGTAGGTTGCTATTGAACCATTATTTCTAAACCTAGGTACCTAAGTATACAAAGCAATCTAATCTCACCTACGATTTATTTTAAATACGGAACTATTTATGCAGGCATCGACATGCGAGTCATGTTTCAAACTGAGGGTACATATCTAGGTAGGTTTAAGTAACTACGTATGTACCGTGCAATGAAAAAAATAATGTAAGTACCTATCATAATACATCTCTATTTTCAATGATAATTGTATACTATGATTTTATATTAATGATAATGATTTTATATTAATGATAATATATTAATAGGATATTTATCTGTGCTGCAGTAGGTTGTTGAGATACTTTCCAATTTCGTTCCCTTTTTTAATAGAAATAAAAACGGCATGTGGGGTCTATGGGCCTCCGGTCGGAACGAAGTTCCTTTCGCTGTAATTATAGCAAGAAGTATCGGAAAAAAGTCTTGTTACACATTTTTCGGTCTCGCTCCCATCTGCTCAGAGTATGTAACGAGCATGTAAAGAAACTTATCCTACAATTTTTTGTTAAAATTTATGTAGTTACTACTACTTGAATTTTAACAAAAACCTTTGGAACGCAAATTGAATGGAAAAAACCAGAAAGTTATGGAAGAGATTTAAATATTCAATAATATAAATTACAGTGCACTATGTAGGTACAACATAATGCAACACTAATTCTATCGATATTCAAATTTTTGCAAGCATTCAATCCCCACACAGCAGATGTTCCACTTTTAACTTTGCATGCATTCGCAGTGTTGTTTACTAAAAAAAATCCTTTGTGGCCATTTAAAAAATAAAGTTAGCAACACAATACCTCATGCAAATTAGAACGAAACTTGAGTGACTGCGTAAAGTCTAACATCAAACTTATTGATTTACAAATATAAACCGTTTCTTTATAACGAAAGCATTCAATTTAATTTGCAAAACGTAATTTGTTTATTGAATGCGGTGCTATTATAATTGTATACCTTGTGGCTGCTGAATAAAATTCATATTCCAAATCGTAGCATTGATTAGGAAAGAAATTTGCATAAACGGCGCACACCTTTCCTGTTAATCCTTTCTATGCATTTTGACTGACAGTTTTTATTCTATAGTAATATTATTAGAGTTATATATATTTACTAAGTTATGTACTTCCGATTTGAAGGATTTGTGATAAGAATAATATTAAATAAGTACTTGTACGTAACAATTTAGAAAGTGAGATAGGTTTCTTTTTCCTTCTACAGTTTTATTTCATTTAAATGTCAGTTTCGTAACATGGGGAACTTATGGCGGAAGAGTACATATCTGATTTGTAGAATATAATGAATATTCAAGTGTTGCAAAAAGTAATACTCTCAAGTATGAAGTCAAGAACTTCCATAAATATTTAAGACTAGCTGACCCTGCAAACGGTGTTTTGCTATTTACATAATAAAAAAAAAAAATTGAATTTCTTAAAATCCGTTCTCAGCTGACCTCTACTCGGTGAAAAGAATATTCCTACCAAATTTCAAGTCTTTAGCTCTAATGGTTCCAGAGATATCGCGATGAGTGACTATATACGTGGAAATCTTTTATATATATATAGATAACAACGAGGTTGGATTAAGTTGTGCGGTATTTGTTTATTAATCATTTATTTAGAATAATTTGATTACCAACCATATTAATTAGTACTTACTTTCAAATTCTGTACAATATTTATTTCTCATAAGTACTCACATTTTATTTTGGCTTTATTTATTTGTTTATACATAATGTAGGTACCTACATCGGAGGGCTTAGGAAATGCCGGAGGCATTCTCCACCGGTCAACCATTGGATGATGCGGTGAAAACGGTTTTATTGCTGTTCATTAATCATCATTTAAAGACATTATTGCTGTTCGAAGTATAGGAATCTAAATTGGAAGGACTTCTACCTTAACCTTTACCCATATCTGACTTCCAAAAGTTTCAGATACAGTAGGTACCTATGACGTTTCACTTGTAGGTATTTCTCATGTCACTGTTCGTTGGTTTTGTTTTCTCTTGTTCTAAATTCAATGTGAAACAACCAATTTTTAAACATGATTGATAGAATCAATTTATTATTAATTCGAAAATGATACGATCTGACATTCCATATTTAAATACTGTTCACACTTGAATATTGGAAAAAGGTTTTAAGGATTATTCTTTAATAATAACAGTAATAAATATGCAATAATCCCTAATCTTAAAAAAACGAATAACTTAATTAATCCTCGTTTGTAATAGTTAGAGTCCCAAGTTATATAACCGTTCAAGCACACTAAATTATTTCCAAGTTCCAGGGTTGCCAAGTTTAGCCCACAGCTCATCCAAGATGCACATCTGTAGTAACGTTAGTGACGCACAAGGGGAACATTTCCGGTGCATAAATAATAACAATAAATTGTTAACCATTAGTGAGGGGTGTGTTGTGTATGCAAAATAGTTGAGTATTTTATTTTTCTAAGGTGTGCTGAGGTTGAGGTGTTTTTTTATTTTTTAGACTCTGATCGCAAAATCTACAGTTTACTGTAATAATGAGTTTGTTTTGTATTGATTTTGGTATTGTTATCTCAATGTTAGATTTTGAAAACGATAGAGTTTTTTTTTAATTGTTCAGATTTCTTGTTACTGACATGATATTACATTCTTTGTCCCCCAAAACCGGGTTGATGGTTTGACTGGAGGATCGAGTCTCCTTACATTTGTCTTATATAAGTCATTAAAAAAAAATGTAGGTACACGCAACAGTAGCTTATTATAATAAATAAAAAAGAACTTTATAAGTTTCCTCTTAAATATAACTTTGTTTGTTTCTTCCCTTATGTCCAACGGCAGACTATTAAGATGATAGGGCAATCGTTTTTTAAAGTTCTGTCACCGTAATAATTGTATAAGTACTCTTAGAACAGTATATCTGCCGTGGGTCACCGAGCGGGTGTTATATTCACTAGTTACTTTCCTCAAGTCATTCTCCCGACTGCCATGATTATTTACTAAGAGTTAGTACTTATGTTTTAATGTAACTAGTACATATTTTATACAATTTTTATAATGAAAGGAAGAGGTGGGCTTGTCTATACCCCTTTTTTGGTGGTAAATGCTTAAGGGTAGTGCTAAGGAGATCTATTACTACCAACGAGAACATAGACAATATAGTTTTTTCTTAAATTTTGTTGTTGTAACCTAAAGCCAAATTGAGGTGCTCGAAATTAACTTTCTACCTAATTGTTCTTGAAAAGATCTACCTATAGTTGTACCTGTATTCATTTAAATACTTGCAATAATTTACTTTGTATTTATGTAGTTACATATTTACCTATAGGTACCTACGAAAATATTTGTTCTTTTATTTTATTTGAACCCAAGTTTTATTTCACCGTTGCATAAGCTCTTCATAATATTTGGTGCATCCAAAATAGATGGGTAGATAACTAAAATTGAATTGAAACCAGTTTTGACCGATGTCCGAAAAAATTCGCAAACCAGTTTCGCAAACCCTAAACTGCTAGGGGGACACTTAAAAACTTTTAATATAAACACAATGACGGCCCGACGAATAACGGGTGGGCAGTGTCCATACAATAGGCATACTAGCCGATTAATTCGCTACACAATGACCAGGGGCTAGGCCGAGAGGTCATATTTAGGTAGAGGGGTTAAGGGTCAGTAAGGGTTATTGGTAAATAGGAGCGTATGTTTGAATGCTGAGGGAGTGACGCAGCGACCGAGTTGGGTAACATGTCGCCGCTGAAGGGTTGAAAATTTATGTGCTTTCGTGTTTGGTTTGTATTCTGGAGTTTTAATGAAATATTTGGCTATTATTTTAAGCAGAGTTCAAAAGGAAAGAAGTTGAATTTGCAAGTTTTTTTAAGGAATGGATGGTAGGTCAGTGAAACTTCTTAATCATGTACTCGGGTGCAAACGATTCTTAGTTTTTGGGAAAAGAGTCGTAGGTAATAACTTAGAGAAATCCTTACGGCTAACGATGATCGTTAAATGTATAAAGAATGAAAAATAGAAGAATAACTTTTTATTTACTGACTATAATAATAATATTTCAGACATCTGACACACTACGCCATTTGGTTTCAAACTAAGCAGAGCTTGTACAATGAAAACTAGATTAACTGAAAAAATACCTAAATACTTTTTTGTAAATACATACCCGTAGTTTTAATATTATTATTATAGTCAGTAAATAACCTAGAAGATATCCAAACAAACGTTGGCAAATCACACAAACATTTAGTCCGACCCGGGAATCAAACCCGAGACCCATTCGTAGTCGCATTCGCTACTACTGCACCACCGAGGCAGTCGAAACTATGTTAGGATAGTCCCAGGGCGGTTCAAAGAATTCTAGTAGTAGAAAAATAACTACTTAAATCTCCTGATGTAGATTTTGAAAATATTATTTATTAGGTAGGTAGGGGAGAGTAACTAATATTGAACCGGCGCTTAAATTGGACCACTTCTGTATTTCTCCCAAAATGGCACTATTCTAGTTCATCAGTAGTTATTTTTGCTGGCCCAAACTATGGATGACAAATACTTACGTATAAACTAAAATGTAACTGTAATGGCAGATTTCTATAATTTTTTTATCTATAATTTATTTTGAGTATATAAATTTTTAATAAAAAAAATCAATTTCTTATTAGTAGCAACGTATTTTTTTTAGTCTATTATAATTTTTTTATCGCCACAATGAAATCAAAAGGTATTAAAGTCAATGGGACACTACATACTTCAATATAATGACATCAGATGAAATCGGAACGATATTCATCGCTCTAAATAAAGCACTCTTATGTCAAATAAAAAAAAAAAACGTGACGTCAAATGTGCCAAGTGTGAAATTGTTGATGGTATCTCTAGAAACTTTTGTCAGACGGATAGTGTGGGGCACAATAGACCACGTTAGAGCTAACAAAGGGGTTAGTGGTACACTTTAAAAGAAATGAATTTATTAGGCGTTTGAATAAGATTTTTATAGATTTATTAGATTTGTTATTGTCGTACGTAACATTCGTGAAAGTGAAACTTAGTTTAATTATTTATACTTAGTTATATACCTTTTTTACTTAGTTATATACCTAATAACGGTGAAGTGTCAAGTTGAATTTTATTTAACGCCACGAATTTTGGAGCTATCAGTCAGATATGAGTAATGGTCCATCCATGGGTTGGAAGTATGTAAAAGATACGTAAGTAAAAGGAAACTGGACCATAGATAAACTTTTCAAAATTTCTTTTGTAGAGGTAGGTAGGTAGGCTGCTATAGGTACGTGTTTTTGTTTCTTACTTTGAAATACTGGAACCAATTTCTTCCAGTTTCGATGCTTCGAATCCCTGTCGCAACGAAGCACAGCATAGTAACGGTTGGCACTATGTGTATTTGAGAAAGCCAAGGCATAGGAAATTTTTTGATAGACTTTTAAATGTTTAACAAACATCTTACAACTTGAGTTTGTTGTGGTAGATACATAAATACTTTTGATGCTATATAAATTAATATTTATTTTAAAGTCTGAGTCAGTGCCCGCCGTGTTTTAAGTAAAGACTCACTTTTGTAGCTGATTTTCCTTTATTTACTTAACAATATGTATTTATTTTCAATCAGAATAAAATGATTAACAGCTATTTAATGATCACAACTCTCGAGGACAACATTGAATCACACACTGAACCTGCTTCCAAAAACTGACGATACCATAAAAAAACTCGATTGCAAACGCAAATTCAACTTTAACACCGATATAACGAACCGTCACGAACCGCATGCACAGGGTTAAATCATTGTACGTCGCATAAAAAAAATAGTCAATGCGCCACCGATGTGACTAACCCTTTCTCGGCAGATAAAAAGACCAATTTTATATGCGTACCCGGTGTCTCATTTCAATAAAGTGTAATAAAAAAAGATAAAACTTTTTTACCCACGATTCTTTGGGGTCACATTTTTTTAGGGTTGAATCCTTAATTTGCAACAAGGTGCATCACAGGCAAATAGGGTGCTTGGGTGCATCGAGAGATTTAAATGAGTTCTATAGTGAAAAAGTCTATGGGGTTAAGTCTCGGTTATTTTTTCCCATACGATATGACAAAAGATGTTATGGTGTTTGACGTTGATGTGTCGATCGTATTAATAATATTGACCTGTACTTTCTCATCAGTTTTGTAATAGTTTTAAGATTACCTGCAATAACAAAAGGGGGTACTTATCACTACAAACCTTAGTGGTTTAAGAATGCTATTTTATGAATTATATTTTTTAAAAAAAAATTAAAAAGAAACTGAAAATGACACTATAAAACTGATTCTTTTGGTTCTTCTATATGGCTAGTAGGTACTATGGTTCTTAAAAGCATATTTTCACCTGAAAGGCTGACAGCGTGTTTGCTACATACTCTTGAGTACAGGTGTCTAGGGTAATCACTTACGAGTACTATCCGGTGACCCATTTGCTCATAATTGCAGAAAAAAAAACACTGCCAAATGTCTCTAGGGCAAATGTTGTGGGTTCGGTTCTCGAATGCTTATGTTAATTTTTTTGTACTATTTGTCAGTTTATTTACTGGTAAAGTTGCTCGTGATTGGTAAGGTCGCTGCGGACACTCCGGTAGGAGGGTATGGGTCGAAAAGCATTCCCCGCATTAAAAAACAAAAAAAAAGGATCTTAACAACCTTACTTAAGTTCCTACTCAAAGTAAGAGAAGAAAAATGCATATCTGTGGTTGGCTACTTTATTATGAAGACAAATTGATGAAATGAACTTTTACTGGTAGCATAGTTATACTTATCTATTGTCGGTGGCTTAATAGTTCCAGTCAGTCAACTCTTTTTCAAAACAATTTTTTCTGTGACTTTTCACTTTCAAAAGTGAGTGACATAAACACACGATATTTACGTCAGAACATGGTAAGTGCTGTAACACTGCTCCTCAAACCACGTACCTACGTACTAAATATCTACTCAAAATTCAAATCCGCATTGATTGATCACCATTAATGGGTTTCATAATAATTTAAGACTCTGATGAGTAGGTAAGCCTAAGAGACACCGCAATGTACATTAAATAACTAAGCTTGTATGATTATCTATTATGTGAATGGCGCTCTAATGCAGCCGATACGTAATATTATGTAAATGATTTGGTTTGCGCAAAGCTCTATGAATATGTATTGAACTACATGTAATATGCTTAAGAATAAGTAGTTAGACGTATATTAAATAGGTGGTATGATACAACATCCCGGTCTCTGATTTATTACTCGTAAAAAATTGAAAACATAAAATCGTCATAGTCGTAGAATAGTGTCGGATCTGACATTTATTGAACTTTACAGGGCAGCCATTTCAAATGATCATGTTATTTTTATGAGATTTTTTTAAATTCTAGATCTGTAATTTTTATGAAAATTGGCATACAAGTGAAAAAGCCGATACATAGGTACATGAAAGTCGATATATAGGTATCTGCTACCCAAAAGCCTGATATAAGGACAGTCAAGTTAGGAAAGGACGTGCACCGCTTGCGCCTGGTGGTGAAATATCTGGTGGCAAACAATCCATGCTAACAACAGCTAAAAAAAAAATTAGCTGTTGTTAGCACGGATTATTATGAAATATAAATTTCAGGCTTTAATACTTCCATCTGTCAACAATTTTTCGGTTTTAGCAGCAACAAACCGTGTTAACAACAGTTACCTATAATTATTTTTAGCTGTTGTTACCACTGATCGTTTACCACATTTCAGCCTTTAATCTTTCCGTCTGTCAACAATTTATCGGTTTTAGAAATGAATAGTCTACTTTGTAAAAGAATATGATTGTAATAAATAAAATTAACTGACCCCCAAAATTACTTATCCTCTAAGTTACAGGCACAGGTTGTTATATTGTTATATATCTATAAAACCACTTACCCACCCCAGATTTATTTTTGAGCCCACGTAATTGGTCGTAAACCTTTTTGTTTTTTTCTGGGATTTTGTCAGATTTTTTTATTCCAGTTAGTGGATATTCAGAAAGTACGGTTTTAAAGACGTGACCATTGACGTCACATTTCATTTGGACCATGGCGACGCATTTTGTAATGTTTGTTTCTTATTTTTCTCTTTGTAAATAATACTTCCCGGGTTTAAGTAATAACTAAATAAAAAAAACCTTTTAAGTATAATGTAAAGACAATAAAGAATCTAGAAAAAAATATATCAGACAAACTTAAATTTTATGCATTTTCCCTATTGGCGTTCCACTACCGTGCGCGTTTCGGATACTTTTTGCCTCGCACAACCAATCTGTGGAACGGGTTATCATTTGCGGTATTTCCGGACCGATACAACCTTCGAACCTTCAAGAAAAGAGCGTACTCCTTCCTAAAAAGCCGGTAACGCGTTTATGACTCCTGAGTTGTAGACATTCATGGGCGGCGATATTCACTTTCTATTGGGTGACGCGTCTGCTATAATTTAAAAATATAAAAAAAATTTAGAAAAAATCGAAAAAAAGCGTAGCTGCGGGCAATTGCTAGTAATAGCCTAACACAATTTCTAAGTGCTACATATTACGATGAATTTAACTTCAATAGTACTTTCAGTAGAACTAAGTAAGTGTTCAAACTATGCACTGAAGTCAATCTGAAGGTATTTTCTCAAATAATCTACCTCATAATCCCGTAGATACCTGCGTAGCAACGCGGGGTGGGCAATTTTAGAGCTCTGTCCTGTACAGGATTTCCCTTTGCGACGTGTGCCTTCAAACAGGAAAACGTTACCCCCCCACACACCCGTTGAAACCCCCCACCCAGCTTAGTTGACGAATAAAGTTCGGCGTAAGAAGTAATCGACGAGCGGATGAGGCTATTGATCTAAGTTTAAATGTTTTATATGCTTCAATTCTGGAAAAAAGTTCTCAGCTGTATTTCTGTGATAAGTGTCATTCGAGCCTCTCATAGAGATGTACCGTATACTTATATTATCTCGTAATATTGTAATGTCAGGTGTTATTTATTGTGGTGAATGTTGTGTGTACCTGTAATGGGCATGCATACCAGGTATGATATTTTGTGGAAATATATTATAAGAGCAGTTTATGTATGTTGTTGGTATACCAAATAAATAAATACATCTATAGTTGCTACATTTCTATCTAGCTGTTGTAGTACCTACTATGTAGACACCTGTTAAATAAAACCTTTGATATTAGAGAGTAGTGCATATTTTGAGTAGAGAATACCTACCAAATATTCATGAGATTTATATATTCACATAAAAATATGAAGTTTTTGAGGTATACTAGGTATTTGTCCTACATTTTACTCATAATCACGGTAGGCTAGGATCTTTTTTGCCAGCAAGTCAGTAGTAAATTGAAGGGGGTCAGATAATAGTAACAATTATATTATCAATGCTTACAGTGACATGGGTAGATATTGTTACCTTGGTCTAATAAAGTCTAATGAGCTACGCAATTTTGTTTCTTATTTGATTTGGTTATTCGTTTCATACGTTTTAATTTTTGTCCAAACGCTTATGACTTGTACCACAGTCCTAAACATGCGTTACAGAGCCACCCTGCTTAGACGACCAAACAGCGGGGTGGTCTATGTACCGCCATCGCATGATATATAGTGCCCCTTAAACTTAAACGGATTACCTTTGATATATTACGTGGATTCGCAATTCAATCTCGGATAGTCGATCTCTTTACGCTTAGATGTGATTGCTTTTTGAAACTGAGTCCGTAATTACATACGTAGGTGCTCTTGTTATGGGAATAGACAATATTTATGACAGGCATCCTTTATGTTCCAAAATTGAATTCTTCTTGAGATTTGATGGATATTTCAATAGGTTTTTAATTTGAGAAAAAGGGGTAATTTGTCTCTGCTTTTTATTGAGCAGCACCCGAAATATGTTTGGGTTTCTTTGTTACTTTATTTTAGATATATACCTACTTTTTTTTATGTTAGAGGGGGCAGACGAGCAGACTGGTCACCTGATGGAAAGTGACCATCGCCGCCCATGAACGTCTGCAACTCAGAAGTCACAAACGCGTTGCCGGCCTTTTAGGAAGGAGTACGCTCTTTTCTTGAAGGTTTGAAGGTCGTATCGGTCCGGAAATACCGCAGACGATAACCTGTTCCACAGATTGGTTGTGCGGGGCAAAAATTGTCTCGAAAAGCGCACAGTAGTGGAGCGCCAACTATACAAGTAATAAGGATGAAAATTTTGACGTGTGGAACGATGGCGGAAATTTGCGGCTGGTATTAGTCCGAACAATTCCTCGGAGCACTCTCCATGATATATGCGATAGAGAATGCAGTCGAGTCGCTCTTCGTTGGATGCGGTCCAGAGGGAGAAGCTGCTACTGAGGTGCCCCTGCATAGAGATGAGAACAGCATTCCATATGAAATACTGTCTCGGCCTGTTCAGCACACCGAGCTTCTTCGAGGCCAATTTGACCTTAACCTCTAAGTGACCCCGAAACTGGATTTCGCTCGATATGTCGATGCCTAGGATTCTGATGCTGGCTGAGGCAGTTAGTGAGGTACTCTCAAATTGAGGTGATACGACAAATGGTATCTTTTTTTGCGGTGAACGCGCAATGATACCTATTAGTAGTTTTATATAACAACGGAACATAGTCTCTTTACAGCATTATGTGAGTATAACCCTTAAGCGATGAGATCGTTCAGAAGTTGTAATCACTGCCATAGTCATCACGTTTATTTTTATGTATAAAGTTTGGCACATATTAAAATATGTGTTCAGCTGTCATCGTAAGGGAAGAACCGTGATGGTAGTTTACTTACTTCATTATTATTAAATATCTACCAACTATTTAAAGTCGTCCATTGAAATTGTCTGAAATCGAAAACATGACAATGTGGTATCTCACGCCATCCCTTCTCGTCTCATATGTTTAATATCAACTCATGTCATGTCATTTATTGTCAACTCTTTCAATCTAAATTGTTACTGTTCCAAAACTCTATAATATTCATCACATTCTTTCATCGTCTTCGACAGAGTGAAAGCGGCTCTCCACGCGAGTGTGTACAATTCAAGCAGAAGTCTGATGTTCCATATCTGAAGGTAAGATTACTCAAGTATAACAGAAGATATCGGGGAAGAAGAAACAAAAGCTTAGTAAACTAATTTAAATATGAAGTTTGAGTTTGAGTTTTGGAAGAGAAGTTGAAGTTATTTACTATTAGGCCGGCAAGGGTATTTTTGCCAACTTAGTGATGAAAAGATACAAAAATCATGCTCTGTATTGTTATATGTACTTACTACAACCCTTTATTTTACTACAAGTGTACACAAACATCCATAGATACACGTAGATCAATTAGCCCACCTACTTTTAAAATTAAAAACAAACGAACACAGGTGAGGGTTCCCATAGCGGTTTCTCCCCACGAAGGTTGGTTGCTGGGAGACAAGCCACAATGGAGGGAACGCATCACACATCCTTTCATCACTTGCCAAGGAGCGAAGGGCATGCGTGTATGGAGTACGAAATAATTTGATGTGGATGTGGTACATTTATTTCTGAATTTTTGAAGGTAAAAAGAATGAAAACGATTTGGTGTCCAGTTTTTTTTTAACAGTTTGTTCTAAAATAAGAAATATTATATATAAAATAGTAATTAATTTTGGATAAATTTAATTACATACATATAATTTTTATAAACAAAATTAACATACTTTATTTATTTATTTAATTCTTTGTGCACAAATTACAGCTCACTTGTACAATCGCGGACTTAATGCCACAGGCATTTTCTCCCTGTCAATCTTTGGGTGGTGGGAGTAGTAAAGTAGCACTAGAAATTAAGGTTTGTTTTAAAAAGATAATAATTATACTTCATTGACGAGATGGACATAAACAGTGGGACAGACATACATTAATACATACTATAATACACATATACATATAATTGCTGAGTTACATACACACGTATAATATTGGTACACAAGGTTGTGATAAATGTGTTGGCGTGTCGAGAATGCGAGCTCTGACTTTCGACCTAAATGAGAGGCTGCTGGGTGTTATCCTGATTTTGAGAGGTAGAGCGTTCCAAAGGAGTATAGATTGGATTAGGAACAAAGAGTGGACACACGGAACATGCGGAAATATGAGTGTGACATAACAGAAGTGGATTGTTTGAGGAACGGAAGGTTCTATTGTAATTAGAACAGAAATTGGAATGAGGATGTAAGTGAGGAAGTGGAAATGGGTAAGTTGAGAATGAAATAGAAGGTAGTGAGGTCACGCAGTTGACGGCGCTAGCGAATCGTGAGCCACTTCAATTCGCGGCGAAAGGAAGTAACATGGTCGTTTTTGCGAAGGTTAAAGACGAATTGAATGCAGTTATTTTGAAGGCGGTCATATTTATTGAGGAGATCTACATTCAGGTTATAGTAATGCTACTATGACCTGAATGTAGATCTATGCACATCACCATAATCTAAGATTGGGACAATTAGGGTCTGTACACAGCATCGCTTTTGTCTCGGAAGGAAGGAAGTTCCTAAGTCGATAGAATGTCCGTAGCGTACCTGTAACTCTCTGGCTAACGCTGTTGACTTGGGTTTTGCCAGCTGAGCTTGGAGTCGATACATATGCCGAGATTCTTAACAGAGGGACTGAAGGGAATTATTACGCCGTTAAAAGCAATGGCTGGCAGTTTATCTTGGTCTATTCTAACAGTCATACGTTGATGAATTATTGGCACTTTGCTGGATTTACAGCCAGATCGAACCTAGCAATCCTCCAAGTTACTGTTAATCATAAAAATACCCTCGTTTGTAGAAGCTTGATAATAGAGCTGCAAGTCATCGGCATAAAGTGCGTACCATACGCACATTGAACATTAAAAGTGATGAGATTGAAAACAGATGAAAACAGAATGAGATTGACACCACAGTCAAGTTCACGCCAACTTGAGGAGGCAACATCGACATCGACGAGAATCATTCCAGTGTATCAGATGTAATCATAAGATGGGAAAGGATGGATAGAAGGATATCGTGATTGCCGGTGTTAAATGCATTTGAGAAATCAACCAAAGCCAACACAGTAACTTTGGATTTTTCAATACCTGCTCGGATGTCACCGGTTACTTTAAGCAGACCGGAAGTTGTACTATGCTCGGGCCTGAACCTCGATTGGAAAGGGCTTAGTAAGTTGTTTCGGTAAATATGTTTTGGTAGTCGTAGGTGATTCAGGAGTGTAGGATGCGGGATCTTGGGGAGGGGAATGACAAACGCTTTACGCCACAATGAAGGATACATCCCCGAGTCCAGAGAATAAAATATTATATGCGTAAGCACTTGAATAATGTGATCGAGAATGTGATCTTTACAATTAGGTACCTACAATTTAAAATATATTTTTTTACAAACATTGAAATCAAGCACTATAAAACTTGTGTCATTTCAAGATATTTCGCTTCTGTGCAGATTATTCAGAAATAATAGTGTAAGTCTGTGTTCTTAAAAAAAATGCAAACTTATTTAGGTAGGTTTTCTTTTAATTGAAGTTATTACATCTTATATTTTTTGTAAATATGAGTATTTTATGTTTCCAAGTACGATAATACCTTCTCCAAAAGGCCGACTTTTAAGACAAGTTGTATGTTCTCTCCCGATAGGGCGTGTACACATTCAGGGTGCGGGGGGAGCGGCGCGTGGACAGGCATTCGAAATGAAGAGTGCTCCACAACTACTCTGCCCTCCGTTGTCTTATTGCGTGGAAATAGAACCTCTTATGTTTGAGATGTTTCGGTACATTAGAGGATTTAATCCTTTTAGGAAAAAAATATTTTTATTGAAATTGTAAAGCTTGAGTCTGTTTGAGCGCCATTCATAAAATTACTTCACAAGAATTTTACATAACTTTTTATTAACTTTTTGATCCCCATGCTATGCTCATAAGGTGATCAAATTTTGGGTTGTTCTGGACTACGCTGATATAACGGCATAAACTGAATAAATGAAAACTTTCTATTTTTTTTTTAATAAATGTGGCGAATGTCTAGAATGTTTGATTTCGTGCTAAACTGAATTAAAAAGAACAAAACTAAAATTATTATCATCATCATCGACAGCCTTTAATGTAGTCCACTGCTGGACTTAGGACTCTCCTTAAAAAGGAGGTTTCTGCCTACCACGCTGGCCAGACTGGTTGGTATAGGATTTGTTTCGAGTAAACTTTTCTAAAAATTAAAAAAATAAAATTAAATTAAATTGAACAGACGATAGATGAAAAAATGTCAATGAAATTGTCAGAATGCTTATGATTACCTATAGAACTAAGAATACTTAGGTAGCTAGAAATGTCATCAACTGTACTGAATTCGAAATCGCGTGCCGCCAGTTGCACACACCAATTCGTCACAGAGTATTTCTTAAATATCAGTCCTAAATACACCTTTACACTATTCGTTTCATATTTGCAGGACATCACGTCCAAGATTTTATTTATTATTATTTTAAAAGACAAATACCGGCACTAATAATATACCTATCCTATGTCTCGGGGGACTTCACAAACATTCAAGAAACGGACACAAAGAATATCAATACTCAAAACAACAATTTGTGGATCACAGTGTTCTTCCATGTAAGGATCGAACCCACAACCTTCGGCGCAGTAAAAATAGAACCGCCACCTGTGCAGATATCAATACAGCGCTGGGCATATTTACCAAAAGTTTTTATGTATGGCAATATTCCTGCGAGCAATGCACTTCATAGCGTGCTTTCGTTATATTAATCTTTACACAATTCATTCATGTTTGGTGGATTTAAAAGATTAAATCATAACGTTCCCAATTATTTAAGTCGTACTCCATACTAAGCTTGCCGCGCGAGGAGCTTGCTGCACTCATATCTCGGGCCACGTCTCCCGCCTATTAATGGCGTCCAACGTTTATATTGAAATACTCCATCGAATTGTTATATCCTACTACAGGAATCCTACAATGAGGTCGATGCACTCTAACTCTTGTTTTAATACTTAGGTACTTCATTGGTCTCTTAATTAGGATTTTTTTTTAGTTCGTGATCTCAGTTTACAAATACATTATAGACATACATAAATTATGTTTATCATTACATTATGTATATATCTGTAAACTTTGTAAATTTACAAAATGGATAAATAAATATTCAAAACTCATTAGTTATAAGTACAGTCTAAAACTATAAGTCAGAACTTTTACCCACTATACTCGTGATCCGATTGTTTTTTTTTTTATGTGTTGATATGTGTAAGGATACTTTATTAACATAAAAAAGTATAGTAAATATTAGGTATAACTGGGTTATATAAATTGCACATTGGCCAATACGTCGTAGTAGCTAGTATCGCTATTTATTGCAATGTGTTTACTATGAATATAATGTTATAAATAATTAGAATATAAAACTCGTTTGTGTTATACACTTACACTCGTTTAAACATACTCGTTAGGTATAATATTTTGTATATTCTTTGGGATCAGTGTAAAAAGTGTCATACATTATTGTGTGATTTCACCTTGGTCATAAGGCCATAAATGTCAAAAAGAACATTAACACTTATACTCTCATCAGGTATTTACGACCTCCGCGGCATGGGTGCAATTCCCTCAGTGTGTTTCTACTGTCTATGTAAGTATATATACTTACGAACAAATATAACAGTATGTTTATCTGCATTTTAAAAACCATTGTATATGTTCTGCTTAGTTTAGACAGCAATGTATGATGTCCGACCAATATCTTGAAATCTTGAACATGAAAAATAAAAATTATGAATGAAATTGACATGAAATTTAAAATCTGAAACAACATGTGTATACAGTTACAGCTATCACACTTTATTCGAACACATACAATAAATACTAATACACAATTAGTGCCTGGAGTTGCCAGGTATTTACAATTCAGGTGGAGAGCAGACAGTTCGCGGCCGGTTGCTATGGCTACGGCAAGATGGCGGCCGTCTGCTGCGGTCCCAAACTTCGCCTCTAGTTCCAAATTGTTCCAAGAGTATTTTAGAGGCGGGCGTATATGTACGTGCATAATTACATTATATACGGAGGGCTATATACCACGGTCCCACTAATTACAGGTACGGTTTGAAAATTACTTATGTGAATAATATAAAATAATAATATCTCACACATGTCCTACACGGCCATCTCATCTCATACTAGCAGAGCCTGTGCTACGGTAACTAGGATGCTGATAAACATATTTATATATTTTAACCCATATATGACACCCACAGCTCAAGAGTCACAAGAGCGTTACCGCTCTTTGAGTACCCTCCCCTCCCCTCTCTGATTTACGCCTTAGATTAGATTTAGAGAGATTGGGCCTGCGGTAATTTTACTCACACGGTGAAAAGAAAGATAAGAACTACATACTACATACTAAAGTTTTCATTCTCTTCTCAGTGCTATTGTCCTGCGTTGTTAGTTCCCTTAGTCGGCTCTTACGACATCCATGGGATGAATAGGGGTGGTGACACCCGTATTCTTAATCCGTCACCACAAGGTGATGATGTGATGATGATATGATGATGATAGACAAGTTTATCTGCATACTGGAACCCATAGTACAATTACTACATGCTCTGCTTAGTCTAGATAGCCATGTCATTACACATCCCAGAATATTGTTATCATATTTTACGAAATTTTTCTGCCGTCAGTACCTTCCCTGAAGGATTAGTTGAGAAGGATTTAATAAGAGTTTCTTAGATAAGTGTAGCGAGCGCTGTTCTATCTAATGCTAATCAACTTAAACACCTCTCGAGGACGACATGAGCAGGGTCACCAGGAACAGATTTTAACTTGTACCTACTCAATTTAATACTTTTCATGTTTTATATAGTTTAAGAATAGTGTTAAGCTCAACTGACACTATATAATAACTAAGTTCTACCCGCGATAGCACCCTGGTTTAAATTATTTTTCTATATTATATCCTTTTCTAGAACCCCGACAACTCTGTTTGAGTAGATAAGGTTTAAAATGTTTTATTAACATTTCAAACCTTATCTACTCAAACATGCCTCTTTTACGGTAAATCTTCACATTATTTTAGAGTACCTGGAAGACCGAGCGATGCTCGGTATTTTTTTGGGTAATTTTTTAAAAATGAAACCTAGCTAGATCGATTAATCGCCCCAAAACCCCCTACATACTAAATTTTATGAAAATCGTTGGAGCCGTTTCCGATATTCAGATTATATATATACAGGAATTGCTCGTTTAAAGGTATTAGATTAGAAATCTAATACATTTATATATGTAGGCGCTTTGCTATCGTGAATCTCATTATCTTCCAATTAATAGGTGTGTAGGAACATAAGTAAGTAACACAGATAGGTATAAACTATTTATTATCAATAAACATACATATCAAACAAGTCGTGCTATAAAAAATACATAAAACCTACACGGTAAGTATCTTGATATAGCCGTAAATCATACATTGTGTGATGCCAGAGACAAACATAAACTATTTTATCACCATGTACGAGGCAAGGGTGGGTCGAGAGAAAATGATGAATTGCGATAACGAGGTTTGAACTGCTAGACTGTCTTGGTGCAGTAATAAATAGCCTGAGGAAGACCAATGGACGGTAAATTGTTCAGTCTGTTGTTGGCAAGGATTTTGTTTCTGAAATACTTTTAAGAAAACAGTTTAGCCAGGGAAACATAAATGATGGTTTTTCCGTGGTGTTAGATATTTATATATAATTGGTTTACAAAACATTTTTGATGTTTATTGTTTATTGATGAGTTTTAGATAAATCAATAAAAACAATTAGATCAGACTTATTTCTATTTCAATTGTGTGAAGATGATTATAAAACAGCTAAAGGCATCTTGTATGTTAACATAAGGCAAGTCTTATCAATGATAGATCAAGTTGTACTGCTTTATGAAATAAAATAAAATATTTAGAACTTAACGAGTTATGACCTCTAGTTAAAATAGATTAAACAAACAGTTAAAACGTTCAAAAAATTATGTATTCATAATCTTTAATAAGATGTTATCTCAAAGAGATACAAAAACTTATAGTTCTTTAATCAATAACAAATATTCAAATGACATATAAGTATCTACTGTAATACTTGTTTAACGTAAAGATAATAGAATACATACCTAGCAGACATGAATAATCAACTTCGTCTTCGTCAAGATTCACAGGCATAATATATCCAGAAGTTGTAAAACATAAATCCTGTAAAAAGAAAAGGATTGTATTGGCATTGTAAAACTTACAGACGGCGTTGACTTTGCAGTCTCCAGTACTTTTGTTATTTACCTACTTAGGTTATCATAATAACTATTGAATGCTTATTACAATTAATATGTACCTATATACACTCACGTTTACTTAAACGTGAGTGTACGAGTATATAGGTACATATTAACTTTGTCACCTATTGTTGCCTATGTTCAACCCTTTGGGGACTTCCCCAAAGGTGTGAGAACATAGGCGTAGGCATTAAACGTCCACGTCTTGACATTATTAACTGTATGAAAAATGAAGTTTATGTCCCATTGCAGTAATAGATGAAATTGCAAAACAGATCCTTCAAAAGTTATTCGAGAAGGTATGGTTCCCTCTTCTTTGGGACTGGCATGACCCTACAAAAAAGCTGGAAATCAATTTTACCATTTTTGAGTTACGTCAGCAATGGACAATATCAAGGCACTATTGCTGGAATATAGTATTAGGATGATAGTATTAGATGATTAAATCGTATTATCTTATTCCTAATCACAAAAACTTTCTACAAAGAATTTGTATCTCGAAATATCATCTTTTAGATTATTTGTACGAATAAGGTAGTTAGAATTCATATGACACTTGCCTTATGGTATGATATAAGCCAAAAGCAGCTATGAAAGGGAGTCAAATAAAGGAAAATTATTCGTATGTATTAAAGCGTATATAAATCTTCACTACTGGCGGTATTTGGAGGCATCTCGTAGTTGTCAGAAGCTGTAACTACCAATATTTTTTTATTACACAACATAATAATAACACTCATAGTTCCACATTCAAAGAATGTTGTTCCCGTTATCACAATCAGGCAGTAAAGAAACCGCCTCCAATATTAAAGGCTTAACGGGTGGGTGCCATCATCATCTTATTATAGTTTAGGAATATGATATAATCTAGTATGGTGCATTATTATCTAGCTATTACTATTCTACTGATAGCTAGGACATTTAAGTAATGAATTTTAAGCGAGTGTGTGAAGTATATACATATATACAGGGTGTAAGGGACGTCGTAACGAATACTGAAATAGTGTATTTAGACCACCATTCTGAGTCAAAAATCATTGGAATTGTCTTAAATTGGATCTGTCTTTTTCCGGAAAATTAAACGGAAAATTAAGCTATTTCAGTATTTGTTACGACATCCCCTACACCAGGGTGTTATACGTTAATCAAATGTCTATCATCATTATTATATGCATACATTTTTCTCAATTTTAACGGTCTGCCCAATAGGTGTCCCTTACTATTCCGTCGATATTTTAAGGCTACCTCTAATTTAGTCATTACTCACCTTGTGCATACTAGGTAATCATACGAAATAGTCCTCCCGTGGGTGTCGTAAGAGCCGACTAATTGAGCAAACTACGCAGGACAACAGCACTGGAAGGAAATCTTGAAACAAATCCTATACCAACCCGTCGGGCCAGCGTGGCATAGTAGAGCCAAAACCTCCTTTCTAAGGAGAGGCTTATGGCTAGCCAGTGGATTAATAAAGGCTGATGATGATTGATGATGATGATACTATACTTTTAATATATACTCTCGGTACTATATTATTCGTTTAAAGGTTAAAGAAACACAACAGGTACTATCTTTCAGGTTTTAAGCACATGAACAGTTATAAAATGATAACTACACAACCTACTTTGATTAACCAAATTAAAAAATATTGCTGACCGGTGAGAAAATAAAACCTAGGAAAACATTAACACTTAAAACAATACTAAACTTACTTTTTTATATTTTGCATCTGGTATTGAAACAAACATATAAATCAAAGACCCCGCGTATATAGACGAAGACATAACCGGATATTAATAAGCTGGTTATCCGGCAATCGCCCGGGGTGGCCCGGGTAAGTACTTTAGTTACGTCATACATGTGTGACGCGCGCGGATATTGTCGGGCCTTGATATTGGCGTGTTTCATTAGATGTTAGTATGTGAGGGTAACCTTTTATGTAAATTTATCGACGGTGTGTGTGTGTGTGTGTGGGTGTTTACTGTTAGAGTGATTATGTACAACAGAACATACTATTGACGTAAACTCTTCTTAGTGAGTAATATGTTATATGTACAGGAATACCGCATTTATTTCAGCAACTCACCTTGTTGCTTTTGGGGGTAAGAAATTCTCAATGATCGAATACGGCGTAGATAATTTTGTAGTGGTATAACTAATCAGAAATTATTATTATTATTCTAAAAGAAATAGCGATTAAATTACAGAGTACCTGTTCCATATCGATGTAAGTCTGTATAATCCGGAAAGTAAAGGATGGTGACACTTCGTAAAGAATGCGGAATGTCACCACCCTTATCCATTTCCTGGGTGTCTTAAGAGCCGACCAAGGGAGCAAACTACGCAGGATACCAGCAGTGCAAAGAGAAGCAAAACTTCGCCTGTCTTTATTAAGAAGGTCGGATATGCAATTTTCTTGATTTTGTTTTTATTTTACTATTGACCTAAAAAGCAATGTTTTTCAGCAAGTCAGCAGTCAATTTTTCCTCATGGTTTAAAAAAAAAAATGGTCAGTATTTAGTCTTTGAACACTTGCATAATAGCAGTCTGTTTTAGAAACAAACAACATAAATGAAATTTATACTAATTATGTGGATTTGTTAGTTTAAAGCTACAATACTCGTAATATTGATTATGTTGATATTGTGTAGATTTCAAAACAAAAATGTAAAGATCCATTGTCTATTTTATGGTATATAATTAAATACGAGTATTATATCTTAAAAGAGAATAGAATTGAAAAGAAATAAACTTTATTGTACACCAACAGAATTTTTACTAAGAAAACATCTGGCGAAAAGGTACAAAGGGAGGCCTTATCTTAATTTTTAGGTTACTTTTTCTCACCGGTCTTAATTTTTTATAACTATCATCAAATCCCTAAAAGGCTGGGGAAGTATTGCTTACTATTACGCGGGTCGTACGTGTTGAGGCGTATGTGGAAAGTAAGTTAAAGGCGACTTAATTATCTGCTAGTTCCTACATGTAAATCAACCGACTTAAACCAGCAACAATATACGCGTTACGATGGTAATTATACGCATCCGACGTACCCAAAACAAAGAAACTTAATACCGAACAGGTACCACCTACCTATAATTGGTAAGCTCACACAACAATATCAATTATAATCAAACAGGGAACGCCATATACAACGGGGTACAATTACTGCTAAGCACAACCGGTCGCACCACAAAGGCTCGCCTAAACGCCGAATTTTCCCGACACACTCCCCCCACCCTACTACACCCGGTGGTTTAGGTGCCCCCTCCTTCCCGAGCTCACACGTCTATCCATTTGCCAGCTAGTTCCGAGCTAAATTAATTTCAAAGCTCCTTATGTTACGTGCCTTGCGGCTTTACCTTGTATATGTGTGCGTCCTTGTTGAAGCTACTTTTGGAAGGCTTAACTTAATATATATATATGGAGTTTATGTGTATGTGTGTGTTATGTATTCTAGTTTACGGATACCATCTTGTTAAGCTTCGTATTAGATGTAAGAAATTAGTTTGGAGATTGCTGATTTGTGTAGAGCGTGTCGATTATGTAATACGTTGTCTTTGTAACATCTTATAACAATGGAATAGTTATTTTCTAATTCTACAATGTACGATGTTATTTCACTTACTCTTGAGTCTCTAGTATGTGTCACTAATTACGAAATGTAGGTAAAAAAGTCAAGAACTCTTAATCTAAACAATGTTTGATACACTAAATTAGGTGTAATCGTTAAAAGTCTATAGGCTTTTACGAATAGTTTAGATACTTTTAACCGCTCACCAGGTACTGATCAGCAAGGGTCGTGTGTTTTCTTGTGCCAACGTACCTAATTGAATGAAAAAAACTGATCATCGTTTCGAAAAAGTTTGATTGTCCTGTGTACTAAAAGTAGAACCATATTTGAAATCGTTCTTATATATATATATAACCTAATTCATTAGGTTTGTGAAGCAATGAACAGCTTAATTCAATACAAAAGACGATTAAATTAAGACAGACAGCATATTAAGTGAGAAAATTATCAATATTACAACTTTTTTTTACTAAAACGATGTATAAAATTTCCATTGACATACCTATTCAATAGGTACGGAAGATTGGGCACAAAATTTAAGTACACGAGAGTAGCTACGTGTTATCTGTAACCGTTTGAAGTTCGCTCCACAATCTGTGTATGTTTCCTATGGAGGGTAGACGCAGCGGTAACTATCTCTGTGTAAGAAAAGTGTCGGTTACAACGCGTCCAATAAGGGTGGCGCTGAGGATTAATTTATATTGGCTTAAATAATAATTGGACACTGTGTGCTAGACTGCAAAAATAGTTAAAGATTTTTACAGAATATAAATAAACGTGTAATAACTTTCAGACAGTAAAAGTATTATAATATTTTGAACTCAGCACACTTCACTCCGTCTACAAACAGCTATGTTCATATCGTTGTTCTTCAGCCTCTATTTTCAGTATCCAGCTGGACACTTTTTCAACTGCCCCCCCCCATATGAGATGGTTCTCCTTGTCTCTACACAACATAATGTTTCCATATAAATAAACTAACAAACGCTGCGATACCAACCGGATATTGTCTCGGCCTAAAGCCTCCGTAATAATGTAGCCGACATGGATTTTCTTATCCAACATATAAGTACATATCGCGGTCTACCCTTTACAGCAGAACTTTTTATGTCAAAATATTATTTTGCATACAACGGATAGCATAAACTTCATTTCGCAGAAAATCGCCATACGTTTCGCAGAAAATAAATGTAAGTCATAATTATCTTTAGGCATAAACTTTATACAAAAGAACCTTTAAACGTCCTTTCTAAGGAGAGGCTTATGTCCAGCAGTGGACTATTAAAGGCTGTTGATGATGATAAACTTTATATCCATAATATTTAAAAAGTAGAATCATCATATCGCCGAAAGTTCATAGTCAGAATCGTCTTTGAGCATAATTTCATATCGATAGCCATTAAAAGGCAGAACTATGATATTTTAAGCAGTTTACAGTGAGAATCACCTTTTGGTATACATTTCATATCTATAATAATTAAAAGACTATCAATTCATCATTTTGTATTTGTTACCATAATAATAAAGCCAGCAAGTGTGCAGCATTCAAGCAAGAATGCAGCATGCAGCATATCTGTGCGGGGCTCCGGCGATCCCACGCGAGCTTACCGTTGCAGATGAATTCAACGCTCACCACCGCAGCTTGGGCTTGCTGGCCGCCTACCCCCTCCGCGCCAAGGTGGGCTTAAATTACCCTCTAGGGGTAGGGCAGACAAGAATACGTGGAGTCGGTTTTGCAGCGATTCGTTTCTGTCACAAACTTTTGTAGCAAGACATTATGACTTTTAAGATAATAATTTAACTTAAGGTTAAAAATGCAACTATAAGGCAATATGCCTAACAAAATTATTAGAAATGAAATTCTAAAAAATAATCGTGACTCTAAATAAACCTTGTGCTAAACGAAATTATGCGGCATTTTAACTCTGCCAAAGGCTTAAAATTATAAATCATTCTATATAAAAATATTAGATCTTAAGAGTATGCCATTGTAAATTCGGACATACTAACATTCGGCCAAACAATAATTTTACTAAATAATTTTTATGCCTTAAAAATATTCGTATAAAGAAGATTCTGCCAAGTGTGTAATGCAAAATAAATTTCGGAGCATCGAGATTCTGCCGGTCTTCTAAAATACTGTTGATATTTATTATAGAAAAGGCAGTCTTAAAATAAACGGATTTCTGTTTCTTCTTTGCACTTCTTAATAAGTACCTACTTTGTTTTTTTTTAATATTTAATAAAATGATTCGTTATACACATTTGTGTCGTTATACAGAATATGACAGTTTCACTTATTAAACAAAGTACTGTGTATAATATATGTATATATTTTTTCCAAATTTATAAATATACAATAACATTTCGTATTTACTTTTGATTGAATATAAGTAGCTGCTATCACGTATGATTCTATCTTGGTAACCAGAAATAATAAAGTAATTCATGTTAGGTCATGAAACGGTGAGGGGTGCATTGATAGTTCTCTCGCTCGATAGCCTGATTGCGGCTATCGTGCGGAGCGAGAGTGCGTGGAACTCTGCCCTCTCCTTCTGCGAGCAAGTTATGCTCGCGAAGGAGACGGCGGAGCGGGACCGGGAGAGGTTTAGAACTCTCCCGGCCCGCCAGCCCCGGGAACGGACCAGGTACCGCAGGCGACTCAGGCGCCGGAGGTCGCAGAACGACCTCCGTCCTCCATAAGCGCAGGCCTGGGGGTGACAGGTGAGGCCATCTGTCACCCTAGCAGAAGCAGGCCGGGGTGGCAGAGTGCGCGTTGCGAAGCGCGCTCGCTTCCAGGGAGCAGAGGGAACATGGGGTTCCCATACGGGGGGGGGGGGGTCGTCTACTCGTCTGTAGATGGCCCGAGGTATGTCGTTGCACCAGGGACTTACTTTCTAGGGTATACCTGGTTCCCCGGCTATTAGTACCCGAGACGGCGTGCGGTTTTAGTCGGTTCGAGTCCGACATGCCACCGATAGGTGGTATCCGAGGGGATTTCCTAACGGAAAAAAAGGGGGTGCATTGATACCTACGCCAGTCTTTGTTTACTTTCTTCTTAACACCGTGTCTGGGTAAAAGACCGTAGCGACCAAGAAGGGGGAATGACTTGCTGAGGCTGCGAAGAAGAGAAGATTTGTTTGATTTACTTAATTTACTACTTATTTCTTCTTTAATTAGACAGGACTACGAGAAATGATAGCTATTATCTGCCGAGTATCGTCTATACCACCTATCTCGATAATTATTACCGGGTATGCAACAGATGCGCTGTATGCTTGTATGCTGATTTAGTTGCGTACAGATAAAAGAGGTTTTGTAAAGTTCAAGCTGTTTAGTTCTTGGATATTATGGAAGTTCTACTCGACTAAATAATATTTCACATATAAGACCAAATCTCTTTTCATTTTCTATTCTATTTAAGAAAATCTATAACAAGACCGTGGGAGAGCCATGCCGGGCACGAATGGGCCGGCTCGACCGGAGTGATACCACGGCCTCACAATAAACCGGTGTTAAGCAATTCTTTCGTTGCTTTTCACTGAGTGAGTGAGGTTACCGAAGCCCAAATCCCCCCTCCCCCTGACTCGACCGAGAGGGACTCCAAGGGCGGCAAAGCACTTGTGACTTTTGAGTTGCAGGTGTCCATGGGCGGCGGTAGTTGCTCACCATCAGGTGACCCGTAGGCTCGTTTGCCCTTTCATACCATAAAAAAAAAACAAGAAGGTACTAGTTAGAAAACTCTTTATGAATGTGTTAAAAAGTAATAATAAGTATATCTTAAAGTGTGTATTATAAATTTTACATTTAACTAATTAACGTCACTACTTGTTATAACAACACTATTCAAAAATAAGCCGTAAACAAACGAGTCAGTTGACCTCCATATTGGATTGCATTTCTAAATTCAAACACTACAAAAACGTTCCATTTACATATCCATCACGGTAAGTTGACAGCCTTTATTCGAAATATCGCGATCAAAGAAATAAACTGAGATTAATTCGCGCCCTGTGAAAACAATGAAGGATCACGCCCTAACAAAGGGTAACGACAAAGGCCAAATGGAGTTTAGTCTATAACTCTGCATGTGACTTCAAAACTTATTGTTTTAACGTTTGTGAAACGAAAACAATGCTAGAGAATTAATTCGATGCATTGTGTGCTCTATTTTTGTTCGGTTTCTGAAAGCAAAATATTAAATTGCGCCTCGATTTAAATTTCGAACATATATTTTTTTATTCGAACGGATTAAACATTCTATATTTCATTCTATACTTGAATATATTAGCAGTAGAAACAATCAAAACTAACATTAAAGTGTTATCCAAGGGTTTGTTAGATAGTTACTAGATAATTAGTGAACTCACAGCTGAATGAATTACAAAAATATATTTCAGTTAAAAGTAATCGACTCAGATCAATCAGAATTCCAATAAACATGAAATAGGTAGGATAATACTAACTAGAAATAATCCAAAAAATCAGAGGCAATTTCTTTCTTTTTTCTCTACCGTTGAATTGCAGGCAACGGTATGGCTCAAAAAGTCTATCAGAGCGGAATATTCAGTTCGCCAAATGGTAATCAGAGGGAGACATTATACGTTATGGTTCAAATATCACAGGCTAAGGTTGTATGAGATTTTCATCGAAAAACATAGGTAATTTTGATTAAAGATACTGACTTCAATATTTTCTTTATCTGTTGAAAATATAAAATATATTTTGATGGAAAGGGAATATATATTACATATCATGAAAAACACATTTTCTCATCAAGGGAAAAAACTTTCAGTTCCCGAGCACGTAAGCCTACTCGAAATTATTTTATTTCTGTGCAGAGGTAGTTGATTCTTCTCATAGGGTTTAAAGTTGATTGTGAGAAGAGTCAACAAAGAGTTAAAGGTTTAATACACGTGACTGTGAGAACGCTAGTTGTTACGGTCGTAACAAGGCGAGCGCATCAAAGGACGTTTTTCAAAGAGAACGTGATTCTCGACCGATGCTCTAACAAGTCCGCCCCCGGGTGACTCGGGGGAAACTCGACAATATATTTTTAAGAATTACAATTTTTTTGAAGGATTGTGTGAAATCTATATTTTTGTAATGTATGATGTTGATGTATCAAAAAGAGTTAGTAGAGAACCGAGTTGTTAAAAACGGTTTCAATCGGCACAAGTACGAGTCGCACTCAGAAATTGATATCGATTTAATACATTGTGCCTTTTAGTTATATTGAAATCGGTATATATGGGTGTAATTTATGCTACGTGAAATGAGCTAAGTAAATGTTTTGCAACATGTAAAACGACTTTTGATACCTCTATTTTGAATAAACTAAAACGATATGTTAGACTATTAAAAAGTCAGTTCATAAACAACTAAAAACACGAGTGAATATTTTAAATACTGGTTTGAATTTAGAACATCACATTCGTCTCACGTATTTTCAAGCTCAAGCGCCTTAAGAAGCAATCCCAATAGTTTCGATAGTTCAGTTGGGATTAAAGCGGGAAACGGAGAACATGCCCATATGTCTCTGACGTCACTTCCCCTATAGTTCACGTCTACAAAGGTGGAGACTGATTGAAAATCCGAACACGGTACTGCGGTACTGTATTAGGCTCAATGCTTCCGAATTGTGGGTATATGTGTCTAGTCTTTGTTCTTTTGAAATGGATTGGTAGTTTATACTCAAGTCGCATATAAGTTATTTACTATTCCTTTTATTTGTGTACGAAACAATAGTCTATAAATATATATAAATGACGACGACGAAAAGAATACTAGGTGAATAAGAATAAGTACAAAGATTTTGTTCTTCTTGATAGTCGAACTTTTTCAGCTCAACACTCCATTACGCATTTATGAAATAAAAGCAATAATTCGTATTATTGTAGAATTGTATGGAAATATTAATTTTTGTCACACAAAAAACTTGATTTAAGATCTCGATAGGAATTTTTAGTAATTTCTACACACCTGCCTACCTGTACCCACCGGTACTGTAATTATACATGATGATGTAGTACAAAACTCATACAGAGTCGCGAAAGTCACTAAGAATTTTTTACTTTTGAGGTTATATTTAAATTTAAATATTTTAATCCACTCTGTTTCTTTCTTTAATCCTTTGTTATATTTTTAGATTATTACGCCACATTAAAATACGTCTCAGTGATTTACATTAGCAGATTTTTTGACTGATTAATAAGAACTTTAATACTTACAAGTAATTTGCTTCTAGTTTTTAATTAACATAAAACTTTCGTGAGTATTTGCATGCGTATTCATATTTATTAAAGGTAAACGGTTTTACTCATGTGAGAGTATTTACGTTATTTTCAATTTTAAAAGGTATCATTGAAAAAAAACAAATGCAAACTTGTCGTTTAGTCGTAATTGATTGGTTTAATTATAGTAAACAATAGCAATCCCTAACATAAAGTGTAAAAAATAAATTCGGTCACGACAATAGGTACCTACCTAATTTCATCAGTTATACGTCAAAAATTTCTATCAATAATATAAAACCTATACCTTTTATATTTTTAAGAATTCTACGTATACAAATATTGATTTTTGACAGAGTATCTCTTTTAATGTGAGGTTTACGTAGGTAATGTAAATCCGTCAGTATTTGCATCCCCTTAATGTATGCTAATAATTGAGAAGCTACATTATTTCATTATGTTTTATGAAAACACATCATAAGGGGCTACAGCTGGATATAGGCATCTCTAATAGTTTTATATTTTTGGTAAATTTTCATGATGGTGGACTTGTGTGTGGTCCCACACATAAAACATTGAAGTTTTAGACTTCTAATATGCAATTTATCAAGAACACAAATATTTTTCGACATGGCGATAGTTACTTGAAACATTTGTAACGAAATACCGAAAGCGCAAGTTAATTTTACGGCACATAAACTAAGGGATACGATGTGTGACTAGTAAATGAAGCGGCCAAACATTTATGGGGTCGAAACAGTTAAATATATGGAGTAATGGGGGGCCATAGACATGGATAACGGGTAAGGGGGGATGTAGTTGCAAGATTAATGTGTTTATATTGGAGTTCAGAGAAATGAAGCTAAGAATGTGTAGTGTTAATATGTTTGGTTTAAAATACATACGAGTAGGTATATAGGCACGTAATGTTTCGTAAATATTATATTTGTAGGCAAATCAAATGGTTTTTTCCGACCGTTATTTTGCTTTTTATTTTATCATGTAATAAGCAACTCTATATAACTTATCTACACTATATATAGATGAGATGTTTCATCGATCGAGCCACCAGAAAAATAATTAAATTGAAAACTGTTTTGCGTATACATTTTTAAGGATTTTTACTTTAAATATGTCCACAGCAAATCTGAAACGTTTATTAAAAGCTCAATAATTTCTGCAATGTTATACAAAGTGTTCACTTTTGACAAAAACGTGTGCCTACAGCATTTTATTTAAAGAGACCCAATTTAAAGGCTTTGAAGCAAAGGGAGGCCTCTATATCACATATAGGGTAAAACGCCCACTCAAACACACGCGTAGATATTATAGCACGTATGTACGTAGAGAGCATATAGCCTGGGGGCCCGTCAAACGCCCTGAAAGTCACGTATGCCTGGTGGCCTCGCAATGTTATTATCCAACACTTACGCACGAACCTACACTCACGCACTGTCCGTCTGTGTGCGCGTACATGTACGTAGGTAGGCTCTAGCCCGGGCATCACACGGCCCACACGACCCCGACCGAAGGGACAAAGCGAAACGGGTTTGTCCCAAGGGAAATTCAATATTCGGGACTAAACCTTAACTCCCCCTTAAGACACCCCGTCTACCACCCCCGGAATGCTTATATGGCCACGACGTGTATCGATTTTCTTGCCAAATGGAAGATTGGTGTCGAAACGTTCTCGGCGGACGAATGAATGATGTATTGGAGTGGCGACTGAATATTTCAAGTTTGTGTGTGTGTGTGCGCCACCTTCGGGGTTTTGTGTTTAGCCACCGTATCGGCTCTGATGGAAATCCCTTTCGGAAATTGACGTGAATTTTTTATTTTGGTAATGCATTGCGCGCTGGTGGGTGGTTCGGTGCCCGCGTCCTTTGAAGGAGACGCCAATTATCTTTGAAATGCTCTTTGAGGTGACTGATTGGATCGTCGCCGCAGCTTTTAGGCCTTTGTTGCTCACTGTTATAAGTGTTGAAATGTCTGTTATATGGATTATCCTTACTTTGTTACTGAGTAAAATTTCGTGTAGGAGATATTTAATTTAAATTTTATGGCTGTTAGCGAAAATGGTTAATTAGGTATGTACGATGGCTTGTATTGTATAGTATTATATATAAAAGTCTGCTAATGTAAATCAGTGAGACGTATTTTAATGTGGCGTAATAATCTAAAAATATAACAAAGGATTAAAGAAAGAAACAGAGTGGATTAAAATATTTAAATTTAAATATAACCTTGACTCAAAAGTAAAAAATTCTTAAACGTTCTTTTCTAGAGAAATAAACCAGCCCGATTTTCGTTTTCAGTGCATAAGGAACGGGGAACGGCAAGAAGTAGAGGCAAATAATGGCATTTTAGATGACACTTGTTAACGAGCTTTGCAGTATAATTTCAATGTATATAGGTAAATGAAAATTATGTTCTGTCCGTTGGTAAGCTTATTACTTGAGAATTTGATTGTGGTTGAGTGGTTCTAAATTTGTTTTGAAATAATCGTAATATTATGGACTGGTACCTACGTAACGTAGAAAGAAATAAAACTCTTAGCTTTCATATTCAATAAATAGTTTTTTTCATGATTTGCAAGCCTTGCCTAATGTCTTATTTATTATCATCGGACATCCAATAAGGACTAGTTAAATATGTAATGTATCATAAGACCAATTCTTTTCACTTGAGATTATTGCTTTAAAATTCAACTCTCACTGGATAAAAGATGTGGCAACGTCGTTTATAAACGTCAAGCACTTCTTACATATTAAAATCACTTTTGGTTGAACTTTTCCCGCAATAATTTTTAATATCTTTAAATAGAAGACACTGTTTCTACTTTTTCTATTTAGACAAAAGTTATGTTGTAGTGAAATGTATTATAAATGTACCTAATTGTTTAATATATTTGAGCTTAAAACTAAATTTTACATAAAATACTGTAAATAATAATTGCGTATATAAAAAAATTAACGGGCTATAAACCACTAGTTAATAAAAATAGAATAAATATATCGTTTAGCAAAAAGTATCACATAAACCATGTAGTTTTCTGAGAATTCAAACTCTACATTTTTTAGAAATAAAGTGCAGTAAAATTTTATATGGAAATCACATCACACATCAAATCAACAACCTTTAATAAGCCTCTCTGTACGCTGCTGGACATAGGCCTCTCCTTAGAATGGAGGTTTTGGCCTATACCACGCTGGCCAGACGGGTATATATAAATACAAGGTATTAAACCAGCCACATACTTTTTTAGTAGATACATTGTTGTTTCACATATTAATAAGTGTAAAGTCTACACAAAGCTCTAACTTATTCACAACCGAATCCTTTAAGGGGAAATCACAACTTTTATGTACGTTACATGCCATAAAGCGTACTCGTAAACTTTCCTCGTAAAGAATGCTACAACCTCATTATAAATATTTACAGTATGTATTTTTTTATGAAATTAGGAATCATACACATGAATTTATATTGATATTGTAGACGTCACAAGTAAAAAAAAAAAAACAAAATTGTATTAAAAATGATTAATCACTTAAGTCCTCTTAACATTATCAATCTAATTTATTGAATTGAGAAAAGAGAATTAAGAAGACGGCTATAGGAATATTATTTACTCGCTGTAAACTCGGTCTTAGAATCTAAAATAGAGGGTTTTGCCTTCGAAACAGGACGAGAATAAGTTTGGAGTTGAGCATATCCATACTAATACTAATATACTAATATAATATAATACATGAAAAAGTGTCTTTCTGTCTATTCGTCTGACTGTTGCCTCTTCACGCTTAAACCACTGAACCGATTTAGGTGAGATTTAGGATAGAGATAGATCGAGCCCAGAGAAAGAACATAAGATAGTTTTTTTTCAGAAATTATCCTTTAAGGGGGTGAAAAGGGGGGATGGAAGTTTGTATTGGGACTCAATAACCGCTTAACTGATTTAGATGAAATTTGGTATTTGATTCTTTATAAAGGACATAGGCTACTTTTTACCGTGATAAGCGACTTATACACTTGCGGAGCCGCGGGAAAAAGATAACAATATGTATATGACCGTGTGGTCTATGACCGAATATGAAATGCATTTTTAATACTTACTTAATTCTCAACTAGATTCAAATAGCTTGTAGCTGCTTAAATTGTTATTATTCTGTTAGAACGAGCGGTATTTTTATATTCTGTATTAGTAAAAGAATGAATACATATTAGTTTACTTCCACTCTATAGAAGTACTAACAATTTTTAAATCTAAATCTACATTATAATCTATTAAGATAGATATCTAAATTCAATGAGTCAGTTTGCAACCAACGGCAGTGTAATCTGGTCTAAATGCCAAACGATTGGTAAATCGTGATAGTGTTAATTCTTGTACAGGTATAAATATGTTTTTTTGATATTCAAACTTCTTCTTCAAACCATCATAAGAAATAAACGACGTCCATACTTATATACTAGTATAGTAGTATAGTAGAGTTAGTTTGTTTGCTACGCTTTCACGCCTAAACCACTAACCTGATTTTAAAAAAGCTTCATTTTCAGCGAGTAACATAGGCTACTTTTTACCGCGATAACCGACATACACGCTTGCAAAAGCAGCACGGTAAAGAGTATCAAAACAGTGGAATAATAGAACTGTGCTCAGATTACGTCGAGTCTAGTGAAAAGTAGTTACTTGTGCTCGAAGAACATTAAAAGTCAGGCTTTTGTTGAATACCCAAGTGCCTAGTCTATATAAAATTAAATAACAGTAAAACATCGTGTCAAAAAAACAACGCCGAATGAGAAACAAATTGAGTGCAAACAATTCAAATCTCACAACCTGTGTATTCTACATTTCACACACACATGCACACACACGTTCATACGTAGAGGACATTAGTATTAGTGGGTTTCGGCCTTTCAAAGGCCCCTTAGATCGAGGGGGCATGTTTGGGGTAAGATTGAGCGTGGGTGGTAAGCGGGGGATGGGAAAATTCCAAGATGGCGCCTGACCGTGCCGGCCATAAGGGTAAAATAGGAGACTTTATATATTTATATGTAGTTTATATTTGTATCGGTCAGGCCTCTCGGATTTACCATCGACTTCTGTTTATTTCTTTTGCATTTCGACACTTTGCAACCGTAACGTAATGCCACCGTAATTTTGAATATTAAATTACTACTAAGTGAGTGTTTACTTTAAATTTGACATATGTTTTGTTATTGCATAATTATAATAAGATTATATTTACTATAAAACGAATTTGTTATTCACAATATTTTTTTTAAATATTAATCGTATGCAGTTTTTCGACTAGGTTTAATTTTAGAAATTAACAATCAAGATAAATGTTAATATTTAATTATTATTATTTGCGTATGACGTATTACTACTTGCAACATATAATTAACATTATAACTCAATACAAAACCATAGACTGATAAATAAGTTTTAAGGAACCAATAGAATAGGGAAACAGAATGATCAAAAGTATTGGATCTGTGGTTAGCCATTTCAAAGTAAATAAAGTCTATAAAAACTTGAGAGATCTCATTATCAAGTGACGGAAAGTTTTTTCTTTACGTACGCCCAGTTGACGCGAACTTTGTGAATATTTATTCTTGAACTTGAATGATAATATTTCTAGTACTTTTTTTATTGAGTATTGTACGTGAAAAGTTTAATATGAAATTGACTAAAGAAACACGTAATTTTATGGTAGTTGCTTATGATTTAGGGTTTATTTAGTTTTTCATTTATCTTAATTGTTTGAAAAAAAGCCAAAGCCATATGTGTAGTGCATACTTAGTGTACATTTTTACGGTTTTCTGCTACATTCTTACATGAGCAATAAGGCATCTAAGAAACTCACTACGTATTTTATTGTCAAATATTTTTAAAATGGGAAGGAATATAGTTTAAGATGGTAGGTACAATAAGAGACCTTTGACAAGTCAAAAATTTAATCAAGCAATACTTCTTTTACTATGCAGCTTTTTAGACAGTTAAAAACATATAAAAACATAGAATACCAACTAGAAATAGAACATTTAGAGGCAGTACAACAGGCGCTCTTATCGCAGTCTGCAGTCTCTTACTGAAAACCGTTTGGGTGAACTGTGTTCGCTACGCTCTGAACTAAGAATTATTGCCAAATATTCAGTTTATTGTTTAGGCTAGGCGGTGATCCTTGATGAGTTTCGAAGTCCAGTAACTTCCTGTACTTGTTAGATAGCTTTTGGGTTACTAAAAACCTTATACCAAACGAGTACAGGCAGAAAAAAGCGAGCAGCACATCTTTACGAAAAGCATTAGCAGCCCAAACAATTCCAAATATGCTACTTATTTGCTTTTTTTCATGACAAAAAGTAGTATTAATAGTATAGTACCAAGCAGGTATCTACTTAACAGTAATAGTGAAACACCTTTTTAGTTCAATTAACTCGCAGTCCTATTCCGATACCGATAAAGTTTCTTGTGGCAGAACTAATTTGTAGCATTTAAAAGTGACGTGTTATAACCAAAAGCATTGTTTTTCGAATCGAGGCCTTCGAACCTCAGATACAAAAAAGTTATGTGAAATGACTGGACTCAGATTTAATACAAAGTATGAGTTAAATCTCGAAGTTGCGTTTACGTCATTCTCATTCTGAAACAAATTTAGAGTGCTAAATGCATTTAAGATTACTGCTATTACTGTCCATTAGGGTATCCGTAATACATAATTCAATCAGCTTCCAATATAGCAAAAGTACCTAACTGTAAGCCGGGTCCATCCGGAGAAGGGTTCTAGGTGTCATAAATTACAGCCCTGTTTATCGGGTCGAGGGGTGAGGGGGAGGAACCCTCCCGCGGTTTTACAGTTTATCGTCCCTCTGTATGGGCCCTCCGTAGGGCGAAGGGTAGTGAATTACAGAACTGTTACTCAGCGGAATGTACCCCTAAAACTTTAAGAAAAAAGACTCCCTAAAGACTGGCCATTGCTTGAAATGGTATTTTTGTGTTTAGAAAATGTACTATTATTCTCTTTTGAGTTTTGAGATGTAGATCTGTGGTTTTTGTTTTTATGTTGTCTGTATTTTAGTTCAGTTTTTTTTCATGTTTTTGTTATTATTAGTAAAGTGTTGAATTTCACATACAGATAACGATAAGAATATTTTTTCAAAGGATGTATTTAAATCTTGTTGAAATTTTTTGATCACATCTGGACTGTCAATTATTATTTTAGTTAATCAATGTTGAAGTCGATATTGATTAGTCGATTAATTACATACTACAACCACCCGCTATTATTTTCGTAACGCAAAAAAAAAACAATGATAAAGGTAATATTATCAAATAACGCTATGTTTAAATAAGATTTTATTTAAATTGCATTTCAAATTTTGTTATAAAAGTTACAAAAGTATCAAGTTGGTTTGGTCGCTCTACTGCGCCTTCCATACGCGCGGTCAAGCGGATTTCTACTCACAGACACTCTAACTCGTATAGAGTTGGCAAAGAAAAAAATGTTTTAAAAGGCGAGGTTGTTTAAAAAAAACATTGATGAATCGGTTTTTAAACGCTTTTCTGGTTTTAAGCATCTTGTTCTGAGAAAGTTCAAAATTGATGATATTTGTGGCAATTTATTCAAGTGAAAGCGTAATTAAATAGAATTTGTCACACTCAGAATGAATTCGTAATTATACGTAACTCAAGATATACGTAAATATTGAAATTCAAAGTTTACACTTGAAAATGGTGTTTTTCATTTTGATGAAGACTTATCATTGTTATCCAGCAAAAATTTATGAAAATAAGCTTGCGACGGTAAGCTTATAAATGTTTATTTGTGTAATGTGAGTAAAATTACATCATATACCAACATAATTAATTTATCTTATACTTAATTTAACAAACTGAACTGAATGAGATAATAATTCATTTTGCAATTATGAAGAATAGTTACAGGACTTAGACTTCGATTTAGTAATTTTTCCTTTTCTTTGTTGTATATAAATAAAAAAAGGAATTTCAAATAATAGATAAGTCAACTCCATAACACTAATAGTACTAGTACTAGAAACTAATATGTATAAAGTAAATTAGAACAGACACATCATACTAACATATTGTTGCGAGAAGCATATAATACAGCGGCCATAACAATTTTGGGAGGTCTAAATTACTCTGTGGCAGTTGACAATGTAGGTGGAGGCGTGCGGTCTGCGGGGTGAGGGGCGCGCGGGAAGGCCGGGGCGGAGGGGTAGTGACACAGGCTACCGGTCACCACCGCTCGTATTGATTTGTTGTATCGCTCGTCCTGCAACACCCATCCCTTTCTTGCACACCTACATTAAATTATTTTTGTCTTTCTCTCACACGTGTTCCTCCCGCGCACACGTGGGCACATACGGCTTGTATGTGAATATTCATATGTGTGCGTGGATTACTATATGTTTGACTTGTGTGTGCGTTGGGGTCCGAGTATTATATACCCACGCATTTTCGACAGAGTTTTTCCTTTTACTGTACTACGGACATTTAGTTACTTTGTAGCTAACTTCGTGTGAATAATGCTTTATTAAGTTTAGCTTTAAAATTTAATTACACTCCTAGTCATTAAAATGTCCTTTGGTTATAGTCTCAAAAGACTTTTGTAAAACTACATTTGATGTACCTAGCACCGAATGAAGTACTGCTTATTATGCAGATGTTTTTAAATTGATTACCAAGTAATATGATTTGATTAGTTAGGCTTTATTTAGGAGAAATTTTATTAGTTAAAAATTTAAAAAGAAAAATGACTGCTATTACAAAATTCATATACTAAGTATTAATAGTTAATGTCTAATACAAATAGAACTGCCTTGTTCATTTAGATTTATTAAACTATATAATAATATAAATTTGAAGTTCTAAATTCAAATCTGACAGAATGAAACTTGTATAAATATTACTGATTCTAGAAGCAATGCTGTCACCGTCACCGCACATATGAAGAGTGAGTGAGGGGCGTGACTATAGATACACGTGTGCGTTTGTAGCCTCAGAGGTCAGGTCACACTAATGTACTTCATTATATGTGAGTTACGCAGAAATGTTACAATCATTTTGTGTGAAATGCGACGTATTTTTCTCTTTGACGAGGTTTAGGAATAAAAAATTGATTACTGTTTTATTCATTTTTATGTTGAAGAAAATGGTAAGTAAATATGTAATATCAAAATACTTTAAAAAAATGTAAAGTAACATTAGGGAAAGTGTTATTAAATTATCTATTCCTGAAGTTTGGCCATAAAGGATGTATAAATTAATTTTGAAAACTCAAAGTTATTTACCTATATTATACCGATTAGTATCAGTAGATTAGAGGTAGGTAATTTTTTAATGATTAAGACACTTGTGGTTTAGAAGGAAATCTTCTAATCACTTCCACCATAGATTCAGAAGTGATAACACTATCACTTCTATGGTGGAAGCGATTCAAGTGTTTGTAGGTAGCTAAAGTACCGGTAATCTTTTACACTAGATGCTAATTTAACAACTTAGTCGTGAAAAATTTTAATTCGACAGTATTGTTTCAAATAATTGTTCAACCATTAAAATATTAAATTAAAAATCAAAGATCACCAAATTTATAGCCTCTATTGAAGAGTTTCTTTGACAAACGTGTATGAGTATCTAATTATTAAAAAAGGATAACCAGTCGGTAATAGTAACACTGTTTTTTTTTGCCTTTTTTTGATCTACCTCTTATTCTTTCTCAAGAATTCTGACCAAAAATAGTAAGTTTATTTTAATAAAATTTGTGTACAGTTCCTATATAGTAACTGGTGAGCCACAAGTGAAATTAAGACACTTTTAAAAATGAAACATAATCAAACTTACTATTACTAAGAAACCTCTAAGAAAGAGAATATTATCTACATAACTAACAAAATCGAGTCACAACATTTTGGAATTAAGTGCGATTTTTTTCATTTATACTCGTGTGTCTGCTCAGAAGATAAATAGGTTTTGTCGTTTAATAAATAAAGGCTTTGCAAAACTAATGTGTGGCAACTGTAAATATCTACAAATACTTATTAATTAAATGATGAGCCTATAGTAAAAGATTATTGCTTTTTTAACACGCTTTTATCAGCTCATATGAGCCGATAAAAGCGTGTTCGTTCTGAAGAGTTCAACAGATGGAGCTATCGGACTTGGTACGTAAAATTAGTAGAAATTTTAACTATTCATTTATTGCTTTGACAGAAGGTATAATATATAATTCATTTTTTTTTCTTAATTAAAATTGAGTTCGAGACTCATGTTGCAATATAAACTACATTTAATTAAAATAAACAGCTTAATAAGATCATTAAAAAATGTAAGGAAACATGAATGTTATTTCATATTTATGTTTCCTGTAGAAAAATGTGTGTGCAACAAAATAAGATAAGATAAGATAAGATAAGATAAGATAAGATAAGATAAGATAAGATAAGATAAGATAAGATAAGATAAGATAAGATAAGATAAGATAAGATAAGATAAGATAAGATAAGATAAGATAAGATAAAGTTTATTTTCTCTTCCACAAAGATTACTTAATACTAGCTTATTACAGTAATTGCTCAAGACCTTTGTGGGAGACTGGCATCTGCACTAGGGAACCCTGTCACACAGATTGCCAGGCCCCCCCATAGTACAAAGTTTATATCATGCTTATGTCTAGTTATTGGCAAAAGAAAAATAAAAAAAATATAATAAAAAAAAAAGACAAAAATAAAAATACACATAAAACATCTTGCCAGTTAAAACATTTAGTCATTAGTTTTATTTTTTATGAGTATGCGCTTTCGTGTGTGCGTGTGTGCGCCCGTGTGTGTATGGGTGTGTGTATATTTGTGTATATGTGTATGTTCGTGTATGTGTGTGTGTATGTTTGTGTGCGTATATTGCTTTAAGAGCTTAGGTTTTATTTTGCGATAGTTAGTAATTTTTCAGTAGATTCGTAATCATTAAAAAATGTAAGGAAACATGAATGTTATTTCATATTTATGTTTCCTGTAGAAAAATGTGTGTGCAACAAAATAACAATCTTTCCACTGATTTTAATAGTAGGTTCGTTTTGAAGAGTCTTACAGATAGGGCTATTGAACTTGGTAAGGATAATGTGATGATGAAGCCAGGAGTCTCGTATTAAAGCTTATTTTAAGGTTCTACTTAAGTGTAATTATTATGATCATGAGTGAAATAATTTTTCGAATGGATCTTACGCTAATTCATTTGTCTTTTCCAAGTAAGACTGGTTCTTACAAGATTGCGAATCAAGGAAGGTTATGTTCTTCGAGTGTATGTATGTAGGTTAGTGTACCTATATGTTTTAGTACGCGCTGTAGTCTAAATGGCTATTGAGGTAACGATATATTCGTCTCAATTGTGAGGATGACACGGGATATATAAAGATTAAAATTACTGGTTTGTAAATTTTAAGTATACATTTTCACGCAGTCGGGTATTTTTTTTTTCAATAGTTAGCTTGTTTATTTGTAGGTGTATTCACACACACGTACATTTACACAAAGTAAAATGTAAGTCATCGCTTTGATTTATATTAAATAAATTACGAGATTTGACGTCTATTTACATCACACCGTTTGCTTATGTACAGAGCTCTCATCACTATGGGGCGTATGTGCTAATTACGACAGAACTGTCACCGCATACTAACTAGCCATTGAATGCCGCCTGCATACTAACAACACGGAACATGCTTAATTGCTTTGGGAACTACTATGTATGAGGTATATACCTACTCTTATATACAGTGAAGTATACGGTACCCTTATATCTATTTAAATAAAAATGTTAAGTTGGTTTGTGTAAGCTTCAAAAACTCAAAAAGTTTTGCACCTATTGCGCTCAAATTTTGACACGATATACAAACAGTCTTACCTTTCCGTGACATGACAAGTGAAGATTACATAAAAAAACTGGATCTGTGGATTGTGATTTTGTCAAATATTTCAAAACGTGTAATACAAAATAATAATAGCTTTCTGTACTTTCTCAACATATAAATGTATTTTAAAAGGGGAAAGAATTATTTTTTCTTATTAATAAGAACAGCTATTGTGTTTCTCGAAGTTTTACACTCATTTATGATAATGATCTGTTCTCAAGAATTGGGCAAACGAATAGTGGTATCTATTTTTGAGAATACACTGGAAAGGAAAGGATTACATTTTTATAACAAAAAGAAAAACAACTTCTCTACTATAAATTCTCTACTATAAATGTTAAGTGCTCTTATAAAGGAATATTTTCAAACCGTGAACAGAAGACACCTAATGGCTACTACTTATTTATAGCCTTGGCAGAAGGTGGGATGGAATGGTTTAGGCAATTTTAAAAGTAAAGTAAAAAATTAAAAGTAAAAAGTACCTAATAGGATAATAAAACTGTTCAAAAATATGACGAAACTTGAATGTATTAGGTAAATGTTTCTCTTTGAAAAAATATGTGTGAAATTAAAACAAAGTAATAATTTAGCCCCTTTTGATAGTAGGTTGTACGTATAAAAGTGGAAAAACAATAATAAACACGAATATTTTCTTTTATCGTCATCTTTGTATTTGAGTTTGTTCCACGTCACACCTAAGAAATTGTTTCCAACCCCTACATTTTTATATAACTAGTGTAAAAGTAAACAAAGTAACATAGAGAGGGAAACTTTTCTCGTTTTTCATCCCGAGGGACCCTCTTGGAGGGCCGTAGCTCAAATTTCCGACAAAATAATAGCGTTTGAATTTAATTTCAATCTCACTTTCCATCATGTGTGTTAAAAAGCTACTGTTATGTATCAAATACTTCTAAAAATAGTTTTTTAAATGTTATATAAATAAAGAGTCAGTAAGTAATACGACAGTAGGTACAGCTCATTTGTCTAAAAAACTCTCCTAATGATCTTGAAGAAACGAACTTTCTTGAACTTCTAACCTTTTCACCTTTTAAATGAACACGCGTGCGACTAAAATTTATAAATGAAACGTAAAATTTTAAATAAAATTTAACCCCTGGGCAAACCGGTCTAGAACATCCAAGCTGCGAAAATATTAAAAGTTTGTACATATGTAATGTAGCAACACGAGGGTCATTCAGCCAATCGGTCCCTTTGAATGACCGACGGCGACCCGAGCGCGCGTCGGTCAACTTCGAATAATAAAATTTAAAAAAGGAACAGGCCCGCCAATAAACAAACCGTATATCATTCGTTATTTAAATATATTTTGGTGAATGGTTGACCCCAGCCCACGCGACCATTTGATGGATAAATATTTTCAGTGGGCAACGTTGACCGCTTACGTAATTTATGACTTGTGAAATTGTAACCTCTTTGGCATTGATTTATTAACGGCGGTCAAGTTTTGTGTTAGTGATGTAATGGATTATACTCAGCAACATGAATAGGTATAGTTATTAGATTTACGTAAATTAGCAATATTTTGAGTTTTAGTCAAATGGAACTCGAACTTAGGTATAGGCCGGACTTCAGTTTGACAGAATGTCTTGAATTACAATACAATTACAAATACCGTCTGCTTATAATTGACTTTTGTCTATATTATTATGTAGACACTGAATTTGAGTATATTTAATGACTACCTATGCTCAATGGATATTACACTATTGTAATTAAATAACGGCTCTAATTATTCACTTTTGATAGAACATTATCATATTCTATTTATTAAATAGCAATCTGTTGTACAAATAATAATACAGATATTATTTTGATACTAGATTTATAGTTCTAGTCATTCTATAATACTTTTACCTGCTAATATATATGTTTATAAATATATTTACAGACAACACCCGCATTAGAAATATATCCAGTGTCGCGGGGGACTTTACAAATAGACATTGCCATTTATGCATAAAGTTCTGATAAATAACTGCGTTACAACTAGTTGTCACAATTTTTTTCGCGATAAAAGTATCCTATGTGCTATTCCAGACTAATCTACATTGATCTAGTTGTTTAACTCAATGATAATCTCTCACTGTGCCAAGTTCCATTTAGATCTGTTTCGACGTTTTGGCGTTTCAGTAAATAATATCAATCTAGACTTTTGCATTTGTTACTAGTATATACTAGTATAATATTTTCTAGATTAGTAGATATTATAATCTAAAGATTTTTTAGGTTTATAATGCCTAATCCACATATTTTACATTTAACTATGCAGACTACAACGTTTATTAAATGATAAAAATATTCATTATTAAGTTGAAATGCAACAGTGTGCAAATCATAAAAGTAATCGGCCTAATTGTAACGATCTGGTTTATTAATAAAATGACTTGTAATTAGGTAGGGGAGAAAAAGGCGGGAAAATTGTATTACTTTGCCTCTTAACACGGGGAAACTGTGTTTTGCTCCCCCACAATCATAATTGTATTAATTGTTGAGACTGATGCCTTTTTTAATTTATTTCCAAGAGGTTTTATGGTATTATCTGCTGTCCTTGAGATTTTAATGATGTTGGTGATTATGTAACATTGTATATAACAATTACAATTGTTATTGTTGAGGCTATGTTTTGAAAATTTGACTTTATATGTTTAAGTGTTGCCATATAACAAGTTTACTACTATTGTAACATAATTTTATTGACTACTGCGTGTGCGTCGTGTTATTAGTTGTTAATTATACTTGTGATTTATGTCATTTTTTCTTCACATTTACTTAGGTATTAAGAGCAATGGATCGAAGGTAAAGAGAATTTTAATTTATTACTTATTTAACTTCTGCATAATTTACAGTAGCAATGCAGTAACACTACATTTGCTGAGATATAACAAAATTCTGTGAGAGATTAATATTATAACTACACATGAACGTAAAATTAAGAAAACAACAAGAATTGTTTTCGCGCAGTGGTAATAATTCAATAAATAAAATAAAGTTAGTAGTCAGGAAAAACGAAACTCTATAAATCCTTTATTTTTAAGTTGAACCAACTTTAAACAAACAACTAACAAAGAGCACTAAAAATTAAAATATTATTACAAATCTAGGTAAGTGAAAAAGTAAAATAAGTGCGACCCTCAATATAACATTAAAAAGATAGGGTAGTAAGATGTTGCATTTGAACCCGAGATTATATTGTTTGCCACATTACTTAATTTTCCATCAGTAGGAGTGGCATTTTTTCTTCACATTTGAAAAGAACCAAAGGGGTGATTTATTTATTTATTTATGCTACCAAAATATCAGAAACAAATAATATTAAATAAAGTGTATCAAGCACCTATAGGCAAATACAACATGTTAGTACGTTGTACACTGTTTTAGTTTTTCTATACAAAAGAAGAAATCTAACTAAAAAAATATTAAACAGGCTGCACGTTTTTGAGACCTCGGGAGAATACCCTTTTGATTACAAAATAATTTTGAAAATCGGTTCCTAATTGGAGGAGACATCGCGTAACAAACATACAAAAAAAATACAGTCGAATTGAAAACCTCCTATTTTGTATTTTTGATGTCGGTTCAAAATCATTAAACCTCTGCAACAATATCTACTTACTTAACAAAAAGAAAACTTAACATACAAAAGGATTGACCTAATTTCTCTTTGCCTAATTTAAAAAAGTAGACAAGTAGGTACCTACACAGTTAATTTTAATTTATCTCCAAACAACGGACTGCACATAACATTCGAAATTTAAATCCGTATAGACCGAATGTCTATGTCCTGACGTAACAAATTTATGACAGAACGGATAGGGACAGTCCGGGACATAAATTTCTAATATTACCTATATTGAGCAGGGTCGGATTGTAAAATTTAATTTTGCATGCAGAATGCCGTCGCTAGGGGACATTTTATTTCGTAGGCGTATATAATTTTATTGCGAGGACCAATGGTTCGAAAAACATGATGGGCATACCTTATTTATTGTATGTATTATGAAAAGATATTTTGATTTGTATTGTATTGCTCTGAGATTCTGCATTTTATAAATATACTAAATAATATGTTTTATGAAAAAAACATACTTCTTGAGGTGAATGGCATTTCTAAGGGGGAATTTTGGTCTAGATATCTTTTAAACACTGCCGCTTTTGTTCTTGTTTATGTTTGTATTTTGTATGTTTGTGTCTTAACTATCTGTGAGAAGCACAACACTTCTTGAATATCCTTCTAAATTGGTTTGTTCAAACATTTCTGGAATTCAATATTAAAACTGACTTTCATCTTTTTTTAATTTTAACTCTAATCAATTAATCTGGTAGTTAAAGTTTTTTATAGAGCTTGATATGCATCATTATTTGTATTTGTTTTAATGTCTTGCAGATAGAAATAAGAACAAAGCGAATATCTTTTGCCTTATGATTTGAGAATTTAAATAATATTTATTAACATAGTCTGTTTAGTGCTATAATTAGACGTAATATTTTATTACATAATTTCATATTATAAAATCATTATTTAATTGTAATGTGGCTGCCGATCAGGTTCAAATTAACATTACTATAACATTGGAGATTAAAAGATTCGGAAGTTCATTAATTAAAAATATTACCAAACTTCTAAACACGGTCCGTCGGCAATCGGCACCCTTAATAAGATTAAAAATAAAGAAAACTGGACATATGGAGTTGTCTTTTTAAATAAAGAATAAAGAAAGAAATATTTGTACGACAAACATATGTATGTACCTGTAAAACATAAGTATATCTATATGGCAACATCTTACAATAAAAAGAAAATCCCAAACAAAAATAATATCTCGCATTTTAAATATAATAACATATTATGTCCCTTCAAAGTACAGGTTGCTCTGCCTCCCTCTCCCTCCCGTAACTGTACAATAACTTCTCCCTCACATGGTCATAACGACGCCCGATAAGGGTCCTGTAGACCCGAGGTAAATCACCCTGTATCTGGGGTGACACCCCCGCTAGAGGGTATGGCTATATACCTACCTAAGTACGTATAAGGTTCTATGTACATCGGACATTAGAAATTTAACTAGATGTCTCTGCGATGAGCGTTCTGAGACGTTGTAGTAATATAATGAAGACATTATGATTGAAATATATTAAGAAATGTTAAGATAAGATAAGATTAAGTATATCAGAATTAACTTTTATTATATTTGCTGACTTTTTTAACAGTAAGTCATAAGATATCAAACGTAAGTGCATTCGGATAGTCTTTTTTACTTTTGACGTAAATTCTACTATAAGGCGACAATCGACTAATATATTATCAAGTACCCAATGACACTTTTTATCTGGCATCATTTTTATCCCTTTACACTGGTATAGTTGGATTTAACAAATTAAGATTTCGTTACATAATGATTAAATATGCGTTCGTGAGCTTTAGCATTTTTTTACCAAAAGCTGCTTTGCAAAATTGCAGATTGAGAATTACATTTGATGGTCCCAAAATATAATTTATAGAGTTAGCATAACTTTGATTAGTATTCTTATTCCATAAAAGGAATCTTGTTTATTATTTACACTACACATGATAAGTTTTTAGTGTATTGGGAGCATCTTTGTCCAACGTTGCTCTCAGAAGTCAAATTGTAACCACCAAACAGCATATGAATTTGTAAAATAAAAATCGTGATAATTTCAAAACACAATTTTTTCACAATATGAAAGTGTAATTAACGATTTTTTTTTTCAATAGCTAGGAATTATCAGGTTCAATAGCATAGACAGCAAACTATTGATAATTTAGCTTAGTTATTCTTGCTCTTAAAACGTTGAAATCAGATAAGTATATAGTATTTAAAGTCATGGCCTCGAATATCTGCTTAAGCAATATTACGTACATTACAGAATTTAATTAATTCTATCCATTATTAATCTATCAGAACGGGAAACGCTTCACTTACAGCAACAAAGGGAAACATCGGCTGTTATTGACAAACCCACACACCTCAAAGACGGGAAATGTTCCACTTATATACATATACTACACCTATATGAAAGACAATCATTCCTTTCACGACACACATTATACATTATCCATAGAACACACAACATGCATTAAAGATTAATGTGGAAACAAAAATCAGACCCGACGTGCCCCTTCAGGAAAATAAAAATATCTAAGAGTAAGGCTTTCCCTCGAGAAAACTGGCGAGTCTAATGTTTTCTTTTTATTCCATCACGCGGGATGACGGCGTAATCCATCAGGGGTAGGCAACGTAGCAGGAGGGGGATGATCGATTTTCTATACGAAAGGGACTCCGTAAAACTATAGTTATTGGATATTTCGGCCCAACATCATCTTGGGACGCACTTGTTTGGTTTATGTGCTGGGCGGATTGACAAAAGGGTGCCGTGGAGTCGCTTAGATTTTATCATGTTTTTAGTAATGAATTTGGATCGCGTTTTAAGAGTATGATTCTTGTAAATTATCCTGATAACTATTGTTTATTTTAGATTTAAAAATGTATTTGATAATTGTCATATCGTATAGTCAACGAAAAAATATTGTATATATTTATACTAAAGACATTATTGTATATATTTTATTCTGTATGTATATTATATAAATATATATTTGTGTATTCGTCTATGTAGTTACTTTAAAATAGTTAATGCTTAGTTCATAGCTTCGTTTCATTCCCTGACTGAACCATCTAAAGGATGGCTGGTAGATAATGCATGATAACGTATTTGACATTTTGCACGAGGCGGAATTAATGCCACAAAGTCCTCCTTAATAAGGATAAGTTAATAATAAGTTAGACGATCAACTAAGAAAATAATAAAATTCTAACGTTCTTAATAACAAAATATAGATTACAGAAAAAAGCTGCAACCATTTAGTAACGCAGTACGAGAAAACTCTTAGGTTATTACAAAACAACTTCATGTACCGTCATAGCTAATGCTAATCAACTCCTTTAACGAATGTTGTACGTATATAAGAAACTAATAATTAAATAGGGACACTTCAGTGTCCCGCAGTGCAGAAGACACCTATGATCTTAATTTTCGGTTTTCTTACACTTATTAAAAGGAAATTTTAAAAAATCTTCCAAAACCTCTTCAAGGTTTTCTTTGAGCGTTTGTGTTTGCTCCAAAATGGGGTGGATTTATGTTAACAGGAAGTGGCCCGGTGAAATGGCGTCCTAAGTCTCTAGATACGGTTTATGTGCCGCATGTACAGTTCACGACGTGTTGTGCGCTCATACGGGACCAAATTAATTTGTAGAGGTAAATTTAAAATTGGAATTGGAATATGGCAAATCTACGAGTATAAACAAGACAAAACAAGATTTAACTGTCCACATAAATCGTTTGCGGTGGTTTTATTTGCTTTTTTCATGTTTTTTTATTTTTTTTAGAATCCATTGTTGCTTCTGTAAATGTCTTATCGGTATTATTCTAATAAAAAAATATTTAAAAAGATTTTATTAAGTAAATATTTAAATGGCCACGTTTATCGATAAATGAAAATAGTTATCTGTAATTTTGACGCATGACCGATATATTTTGAAGCAAAATTTCTTACATAATGACATTGAATTATAGAAAATATGACTGTGACTAAATTATTAAAATCTTGATGAGTAAGAGTACCATACACGTGCCGTTTACCTCCGAAGATTATGGCAACGGATTTTCTCCGAAGCTTTAACGACAACTTAACCCATATACATACCGCTACACATACCTGAAACATCAAACACACTCGACACACACCAGCCACGCTTGTCTGAGTTTTATGGTCTCACAGAGCGTTTAAGCTCAAGGCTATCCGGGGTTCGGTCGTTAAAGGATGTGCTAAAAACTGATATGCCATAGGCTATGTATGGGGGAATACCCGTAATGGGGTCGAGGGTGGCAGTATTTGAAAGATATTTATCGATATTTCTGAGAAAGTGAATAAAGGGATGTGAAATTTGAGCATTGGGTTTAATATTTATTAACTATATTTTGGTCGTTAGAGTAAATTGATTTGACATTGTACATAGGTATAAAAATACATGAAATCATTACAATAATTTACGCAAATCCAAGAATTATTTTGAGTTAACACAGGCAACGTGATCTTTGATTACTTTTATCATAATCGAGTCGTGAGCCAAAGATATATTTCCTTATATTCATTGTACACAACAAATATAGCAAACCTTACGGTGAGCAAACACTTGTGAGAGTGGTGACACGCATGTTATAAACTCCATAAGATAACTACGCAATTTTTTACACACACATAAATTTATTTCTTTTGGAATAAAAAAAGTACCTACAGTATGTTATACTATGTTATCAAGTGCAGACTATAAATTAAGTTATAGTGGTACTTCATATAAAGACAGAGAAACTATATGGATTGATGTGTTTTCGCAACGAAACGTAACTAACTGTTACTGAGCGGGCGATGATCATCGTTAATGGTAATACCACTTTATCGGGATGAAACGGGTTATAAGCAATGTATTTATAGTTACCGCAACTTTTACATAATAGTTTTCGTAGTAGTTAGTTAATAGTTTACATATTGAAAACTAAAAACAATGGTTCTCTATCGAATTTTGTAGGTATTTGAGGTAAATAAATACCTTTAAATTTCTGGTGTTTGAATTTAAATCGTACTTTTCCTGATAGGATCAGTTTACCTTAGGTATTAAGAACCCGCTCTCCTAAATTTTACATATCACACATTTTCTAAAATCACGTCACAGCACTATCACACGGAGCAACATTACGTAACAAATGTCAAAATCATACTAATCTTTGTTGTACACGCAAAAGTTAATAAATGCATGGCTCTATTGAAACTGTGAATAAATCTAACCCCTTCGCTACCTCGTTGCGTGCGCGCATGGAAATTAGATCAGTAGGTAGCGACGATTTAACAGCGGATGTCAAAGTTGTAATTATAGTTGTACTTTTGTGTATTTTATTTGTTCCCGAAAAGTACTTTATAAATACTTGTGGTAACTTCCACCTAATTTGTACAATAAAAAGTTGCCAAAATTTTCTACCGAATTAAATTTTTTATTTTCAACAAACAAAAAGAAATCTAAAGCTGATAAAATATTTTTTGAAGTACCTTTTTTTTGCTAACGGGGTGGATACTAAACAAACTGAATCATAGTGCTTCATATTATCTACTATGATTAATTAATTTATAATCATAATTTTTATTTCTAAAATTAAAAAAATATTTTTAAATTTTTATTAATTTTCTTTTAAGTCTATTTTGGTTTAAAATATCAATTAAATCGTATGTCTTTCAATGTTCATAGTTAAAATGTATACCTTCTATTACATTTGCTACCTGTATAACTTTGAGAACCCCAAGAAGCGATCGTATATCGCGATTGTGCAACATTTTTTTGCCGGCGCTCATTAATTTGGAGTTGTATGTTCAGACAATAGTAACCCTTCCGGTGCCGGCGCGGTCTCTGCAGCCATTGTGGCATTATCACTGCATTTGTTGTGTTTCCGGACGCTTCTTTTTATTATGTAGATTAGGGGCTTTATCAGACCCGAAGTTAGATAATACTGCATTTGCGTTTCTAAGCTGCAGATCTGTATATAAAATTCTCATATTTAACAGTTACTTCTAGTCTCGAATTCTAACAGTTTTAAATACACGAATGCAAATTTTACTTATATTAAGTTCAATTTTTGAAATTTAATACACATGTTCTACCCCTATATTGTAAAAAGTTAAATAATAAACACTAACTGCCAATCGACATGACCAATCATGCGTAACGCGAGATCAATGGAAAAACAGCAGTCAAATAAATCTAACGAGGACTCTTACATCTGCATGTCATTGGAATAAATCAAATCACTATTGAATGCATCCGTAAAATATTTTTGAACTATTTTGAATGTACCACGTTTGATAGTACTAAAAAAGCGTCCCTCACAAGTCAACCCGTTCACTGACACGTATTGAACGGATATAAAAAAGTTACACCCATATTTTGCACTTCCCGATGTTGAATAATAGGGTCTATTTATGCATTCTCAATAAATGAAGAGTATTTTTTTACTTCTATTATAAATCAAAATGTATTATTTATCTTTAGAGAATCAGAATCTGCATCCTATTGTTATTCGGGATATGCGGTGTGTCAAGGGTGTAATGTTTTTATGGATAGCCGTAACGATATTGCTCTCTTAATAATAATAAATAAACGATGGCAATAATGTGGAATGCAATAAAACAGCAAAAGTATATCACACAAACTTTCCTCTACGCCTTGCAGATTTTATCGCTTGCATAAATTGAATTCGGAGTTGGTCGGCCATTTTGAATATTTGAAGGGCCGAGGGTGTATTCGACCGTAGGGCAGTAATTATTTGATTGAAGTCAAGAGGTGGCATGCCGAGATATCGGCCGGGCTGCATTGTTGTTACCGCGCCTTCGGTCTCAAGTGTTGGGTTCAAGTGATTTACAAAATGTACGGCATGTCAGATTCACACCTACAGCGTTCGAGGGTTAACCGTCTATTACATGTACTTTGAAATTCTATTGCAGAGAAAGTATATTCTCGATTATATAAATTTTAAAGATGAATTTACATAATTTATTCAACAATACAAAAGGTTTTTAAACTAAATGTAACCCTGTCGATATTTGCCACACTGAATCCGCTTATCAATTAGTAAAATATCGGCACCATACAGCTTGCACGAATGCATATTATTAAATCTCTAAATGTATTCAGTGACTAAAAAATCAAAAAAACATCTGACACTGGCAAGGTGACGAGAATTGTAAAAAAACGTCACACACAGAAAATCCGGGGCCTATAATCCGTTCTATTATGCATATAATTATTATTTCCGATACTCTATCAAAGAAAATAACAGTCCTTTTTGCATATGCGTTTTTGACGGAAGTGTGAATAAAAAAATATCACCCTCAGGTAGTAAAAGGGTGACCCAAAGTATTTTTTTGTGAGCGTAATACGAGATCGAACGTACTGGAGAGTTTTATAAGATGATTATTATGCATGCATTCTCAGGAAGATTTGATAGACGCCTTAGGCGTTCGTGAAGGACTTCCTTAGGGTCCATAGCTATGGGGTAAGCTTTTGAGGGTTAACGGTAATATTACACAGAGTGGCCTCCCAGTTTTGTTCATAACAACCAAATGTTATTGACAGGCATTCTTATTAAAAATATGAAATATTATTACTTACTTTATATTTCGAGAACCTTTCTAAGTTTGTCTCGTAATGTTCAATTCCATTTATTATTTAGAGTAGTAAAGCAGGTCTGTTTAGATTAATAAAGAAGGTCTGTCTTTTATATAGGGAATAATATTATACTTACTAATCGTAGTTGCTTATACATGTACCTAAATCGAAGGTACTTAATTATAGGGTTACCTACTAATTATATGTACCTTTGTTAATTGATTGGTATGGCCACTGTGAAAATTGTTTTTCATGTTTTACATTTTATTACTAATTAAGGGTATTAAAAATGCAAAATCTCTAAGCTTGTATTTAAATTTGGAATCGTTTCTCTTGAAAATGCAAAATATATAATATATTTAAAATCCTTTCTTTCAAGTTAGTCATTTATTATTTATACAGCTTGTCATCTACTGGGTATCATTCCATGGTTTGCCACCAATAATTTTCAGGATATATGAATTTGCTTTATGATTTTGCTTATGAATCACATCCAGGACACCATGGTAGCACGTAGACATACGCTACATTGTCATCAAGGACTTCAAAATAAATAAAAAAAACTTAAGGTTGTAGTCTTAGAAATAAGTTTAAATTTTAACACTTTAATGTTAAAATAACTATGGATAACATATTTTTATATGATATCAAACGATGAATCTTTCATTCATACTTTTTATGAACACAAAAAAACGACCCACCTTGTATTTAAGGGTTAACCATTGTGCTTCTGTTTGTTTATTTTTTTATGGGACTTAGTCCAGGTAATCCTGTGTCCTCTCAAAATGGATTGTGACGTATAAAAGGATTATTTTTTAATAGATAATTAATGATGTTAGTTGGTTTTGCTCAATGTGTTATAATGTGAGGGAAAGAAATAATATTTATCCATTGACCGATGTGAAATGAAATTGATGTTACAAAAAGTCCTTAAATATGTATAAAACAATTTATAAAGAAATGTAAGGTATTGAGAGTAAATCCTACCTATTAGTCTATTTCGAAATTTAATGGCGAACGCTATAAAAAAAAAAGTTTCGTTTGCGAATTCTAGCGATTTTTATTTAGAATTTAGTGGACACATGGGTCTTAAATTATTCATAGACAAACATCATTGTACTAATTATTATATTTTATAATATTTCGGACATTTTGCACACAACGCCATCTAGTTACAAACTAAGCAGAGCTTGTACTATGAAAGCTAGATTGACTGATAGACTACTTATATACTTTTTTGTAAATACATACTATTATATGTAGAAAACACTCAAACTCTGAAATAAATATTTGCAGATCATACAAACATTTGATACGACCCGGGGATCGAACCCTAAACCTCAGCACGGCAGTCGCATACGTTACCACTGCACCACCAAGGCAGTCAGGCAATAACCTACTACTATTTTTTCCATTAGGTACTCTGTCTCTGTAATCTAAAACCTATAGAACTAGTTCTACAAGGCTTAGGTTGAAGGAAGAAACGCATATGAAAGCACAAATAATTAATATAGGCCTTGTACTAATTATTCTTAATGAATCACGAAGTATTGCGTAAATCACGAGTCGGTGTCGCGAATGACACAAAAACAAAAGACAGCTGAGTTTAAAGTTCATCGACCTACGGCAACGTGGCCGTAACTTTCATTCTTAAAGCGTACAAAGTTGGTAACCTACTTTTCATTAATAAGGCAAGCTAAAAAAATGCAAGAAGAAAGTATCAAAGATTGAGCGAACGCGAACTTTCCTGACTGCGAAAGAAATAAATGGATACACCCGAAACGCCCGTTCGAATGCATATGTCGAAAGATTCAAATCTAAATCTTTTAATGAAAACAAAACAAAAATACATAACATCGTTAAATTGAAAAAATAATTTGTATTCTATTTTAAGAGGTAGGTTATTTACTACCTTTGAGTAATATCTGTGTTATATCTGTCTACTAATGATATTAACTCTACTTGCTGATAGTTCTATTTTGTTTTTATGACGAACAATTATACATTTTTATTATTTTTCATCATTCTTTAGCAGCCTTTACTAGTCTACTGTTGGACATAGGCCTCTCTTTAGAAAGGAGGTTTTGGCCTACTAGGTATAGGGTTTGTTTCAAGTTTTCCTTGTCTTTGCAGTGCTGTTATTCTGCAGAGTTTGCTCCCTTAGTCGGCTCCTACTCTTAATTCGTCACCGTAACACAGATACACCAATAATTATTATGTGAATCATATTGGATTAAGTCACATGTCTTAAAAATTGTTGTAAAAATTACAGACTTAGTAAAAATAGATTCAAAATCTATGTTTTCACTTTTACTTTATTCCAAATTTTACTTTACTAACTTTTACTTTTTTACGAAATTCTAAATGTTCTTAGAATAACAGTTACTTTCTATGTACTTATCTTCTTATACTTAATGCAGCAAAATATGAACTGCTTTAGTGTCCAATAATACATAGCGATTACACACCTTCTAAAAAAGTTAAAAAAATATTTTTTTTCGCATGTCGCATCCGCTATTTTACATCGTCAATTTTTCCTGGAGTTCCCGCCAGACGTCGAGACGCTGGAAAAAATAATTAAAACGACCGGCGGCGAAAGCGAAAGCGCGCCGTCTGCCGCGTAATTAGCACAATGGAGTTTCCTGACTTTGAACTCAGCGATATCATTTCTGTTCATCTTTAAATTATCGCCCTCCCACACTTTAAATGTTTGCCCCATATTTTTTTGAGCAACAAGTTAGAAGGGGTACGCATTTTGAACTAAGATGGATGTTGATTTAGTATTTCTGGAAGTTTATGTTTAAATACACGCGACTGTTACCTTTTTAAGTATAAATATGTTTTACGCTAACGGTCAGACGTACAGGAATTAATGCAATCACGTTTGAATGAATAATTAATGCCGAATTAAATTGATTTTTGGTGACAGGCCTGTGTTTAGAAAGGGGGTCCAGCAGTGGACTATTTAAGGATGAGGATGATGACTGGTTTCTTTAAGTGAGCTTGAGGCCAACCTGGACGCGTTAAATTTAGTAAATATTCATAATTTGTTAACTATTTATTTTTAGCACTTTTTAAAGATTTCTTTAATAAATTATTTAATTGTAAATACACTTATGACTATACCCAGACAATGTCGGTACGGGTACATCTATTGTCTATAACGATTGTTGATTAGATACTTCATTTATACTTTTTATTATTATAAGTATTCCTATTTGCGTATGTTAAGGTACACATGCTGGTATGCTGCATCAAAGTTTGTGACTTTTGGTATAAGTGCAATAAATTATACCTACACTATTGATCTTAGTAATATACCTATGTATACTAAATTATCTTCTATTTAATTAAAACTGTGATATTGATTGGAGACCTTTTATATTTTTTTATAGTACGTATAGTACGAGCACATGCGTAAATACGTGATGGGCTAATTTCTATGTACATGGGTAAACTGTAAGGAATTACATTAGTATACATTTTCTGTTCTAGTATTTTTGTGTGACGAATGTACAAAGAATCAAAGATTTACCTAAATACACTTTAATAAAACAATAATATTATGAACATCATTCAGTTAGTTTACATTAAGGATATGTAAAGATATGATTTCTAATTCTAAGAAAAACAAATATCCAATTATATTAATTTAGATGAATAAAAAAGACGTAGGTTCATAAAAAACTTATTACGAGTGCTTAATTCTCCACATACATACCTACTCCGTTTATACAGTAAGGGCCTTAACAGAAAACAAATCAATTCCAATACAACGTTCCCAAAACATTGATGAATAGAAAAGAAACCATACACAGGTTTAATTTGCCGAAGAAACCTCGTGAATAACCATACGAGCCATATCACCGCTTATTTTTCCTCTCTATATTGAAAACTTGAAAATTAATTCCACCATCTAATTTCCCAACATGAAATATGAGGCCATGTTCCGACGCACACATCCGTGCGTGACGCAAATTTCGTTACGTCGCCATAGGGTTGCCGAAACTACCCCCCGCCGCCCCGTGGCATCAATCTTCACCCCCGCGCCACCTACGATCGTATAATACAATAATATATGTCTAACTTTCGGACCGGCCCTGTAGGTAGTTGTGTCTTTGTCGTTCTCGTTAGATAAGCGTATGTTAGAGAGGGACGGATATGGGTGTGGGGGCGTCCTAAAGGGTGTAGGGAGTATGTAGGGGGTGCTATTGAAATTGAAGCGGGGTTTAGGCGCGGATGACGCCTGGCTGGAGAATGGATGGAAATTTCCTCAATTTAGCGTTTTCGCCAACAAAGGAGGTTGTTTAATTTTTGGTTTTTGTCAGACATTGAGGTGTGATGATTGCTGTGTGGACCAGGTAGATAGATAACAATTGAACCATATTATTCGGCTTTAATAAAAAAACATCTTGTTTTATTTTTATTTCGTGACGTAAGTTTATTTTCAGTGGAATATACCTACTGATACTGGGCTACTTACTACGACTACTTTGTTTTAATATTAAAACTACATCATAGTACGGCTAACTAATTTCATATTCTAGGTATGTAGGTATACATATATTATAGGCATATAAATTATGTAAGTTTGACTATACAGTAAGTAGTATTATTTATAGGTATCGAGAGTAAGTGCATTGCTGTAGACATAATCGCTATTGACGGCGATGCGGTCTCATTCGCCATCACTTTGATTTCAGTCGTCTCAAGATGAGTTAAACAAGTATGAGTATGATTACTACAGAACTACATAAAACAGTTAAATGAATATTTTCTAATATACCAGTTATTTTTTATACATCCAGGTAGGTACTGACACAAAGGCTTACAATCTTAATCCTAAAAATTGTTAAAAGTGTACTATTCTGTACTAAATATTGCAAATAATAATAAAGTGTCAGATATAAATACCCATTTTATGACTTTTTATTGCCTGGAAACCTCTACGGGTCATCCGTATCAAAGCTCACGGCGACGACCGGGGGCATATCGTAATCGAACCAAGTTAATTATCTTATAGTCCTTGTGGTGACGGGATTAAAAATACGGAGTGTCACCACTCCGATTTATCCCATGGGTGTCGTAAGAGCCGACTAAGGGAGCAAACTACGCAGAACAACAGCACTGCAAGGAGAAGGAAAACTTGAAACAAACCCTTTACCAACTCGTCTGATCAGCGTGGTGTAGTAGGACAAAACTACCTTTCTAAGGACAAAGACAAAGACATTTTATTTGTTAAAACATGAGTATACATACTTGCGAGCGATACTTGTAAGCATTAAGTAAAATCATCCCCAAATTTTTCAATTTTTACATTTATGTATAGCAGACATAATTAAGTATTACCATTAGTCATTAAATTCATATTATTCATGACATTTTTACATTTATTTATGTTTTTTATATTATTCATTATATATTATACAATTATTAAAAATTATCAAATAATTAGTAATAATTTGATATAAATTTAAAATAATAAAGGCTGTTGATAATGATGAAATTATGTTATTGTTATGATTTCAATGATTAGATATTTAAAAATGAGTGTTGTAGTATGTATTATTATCCCTGTTTTTTATTTAAATGTTTGTTGTGAGTTACTATTTTATTTCTCGTTGCGTTGCGTCGCGTTGATAGCTTTTCTCGTCGCCGAGCACTGGGCCCATAAAGCAACACAAGGCCACCGGCGGGCCGGCAAAACCGTGTAAAATTGTTGTTGTTGTCATGGACACGATAAGAGGAATACTATTTGTAATAATCATGGGAGTCTGTACCTTCAATAAATCAATAAAAAATTTTATAAAACCACTCAATAAAATGTGTATATTAATTTTTTGACGAATACACTTGGAACATCATATCTTATATCTTAGTTATACATAATTAAAACCGTAAAAGTAGGTCTTTAGTTATCACATCACATCATCACATAAAATTAGTAACATAAAATAATAATAGGTACCTAAATAAATTAATAAATTATACCTAAACTTAATTAGTAACTTATTCTTAATAAACTAAGATCTACTTGTCAAATGTACCAAAATTCCACTGAAAACGGTTTAGAATGAAATCCAAATGGGCTGAAACTATATGAAACTTTGACATCTAGCGAAAACAAGGCTGCGTACTCACTGGCAACATTCCCTTAATCCGAACGCAATTAATTAAGCCGCACAAAGTTTTACAACACCGATTTATATTCTGCCCGGGTCCCATCTATTTGAGTACCTTTCGGGCCTTTATCTTTGTTTAGACCCCTGCGAACTAGTGGGGACAATTATATCAAGTTTCGTTCGCGAATGTTTGTATCACCTGTTTGGCTGTTGCGACTTTGGGTGTGAAAATAAAACGTAAAAAGCATTGTGTAACCCATGTTTACTTAGATATGTGATAATAGTTTTCTGGGCTTGTTTAATTTATCTAATCAAACAAGTCCAGAATACTATCTTGTACTGTATTCTATATGAAAGTAAAAGAAAAAGGAGTTTTACCAATGGAGCTTACATTAGTTTTAAAATGAGAGGGCACTCAAAAGGTTGATTCCTAAAAGGGCGATTTAAAATATAAGGGATCAATGGATCATAAATCGATTTTAAATAGAGAGAAAATCTTTAGTGATGTTAGGTGTATCAACTGAAGCCATTTGTTGCTTTCAAAAGCACAAATTCACAAATCGAATTCTCACAATTGTGATATAGTACACGTGTTGTTTTTGTAAAAAATATGTTTTGTAAAATATTTAATTATACTTGTAGATTTAGGTATTTAGTATTTCAAGAATTTGTGCAGGAGCATAAGCACATAAAAGTATGTACTTCACCTACATTATGAAGTTAAATAAAATAAAGACCTTTTTATGATTTACCTAAGTCAGTAAAAATCAAAATGGGAATTCAAACCATTTTATTTAATAATTAAAACATTTTAATAATTAAATTTATATAGATACAACACGCCACATATCATCTGGACTAACATGTTTAATAGTTATACCTATTTAGTTAAGTAATATGGTATACTCTACATCATCAGTCAATTAAAACTAGGTAGCTACCTACGTTCTCCTTTTTATCCTTTTTATTATAATTTACATAACAAAATAAAAAAAACTATGACCAATTTAGATATAAGTAAGTATTTGCAGTGAAGAAATGGTCACACGTAAACGAATTTATTAGAAAAAAATATGCAGAAACATCTGATATGGCCTTATAATCATGTTTAACGTTATTCTCAAGAATTAACATATTCCTTTGTTTTCAAGATTTTGTGCAGACCCAAGAAAATAATAAATTATTATTACTTTCAGAAGTTGCCCGAATTCTGTGCATACCTACCTACGTGAAACCATTATAGTGAACACGTGGGAGTATCAAACATTTAGAAAGGTCAGCGCACGCACTAAATTATTTCGCCCATTCTATCGGATATTCAATTGAAAGTTCCCTCCGTTAATAGCTCCTTACGTCGGAACGTCAGAACTAAACCATTATGTTATCTCCCACGATCAACAAGAGCACATACTTAGTCTCGTTACACTACACCTACTGCCTACTAAAGTAAGTATATAGGGAGCCTTATCTCCCGCGTCAGGCCATACTTAAGCTCGAGGGGTAACTTGAAATAGGAATAGTCGCATTAGGCCCAAAATTACAGGCGACCGTCACAGCCTAACGTGGTAAAATTGCCCAACCACCTGGGGGGTTTAACCCTCTAACACCCTCACAGTTTACCGTCGACTTGAGACTTTAAAGACGACAGTACACATTCGAAATTGGTTTATATATGTTGGTTGTTAAAGTTAGTTTTCGTATGGAGGTATTCTTAAGTTCTTGGACTTCAGAGTTGTGCATAAACGTTAGCGTTTGACCCCACTTCGCATTTCGGTCCGCTACGGGGGTGGAGGGTTGTTTTAGTCATCAATAATGTTAGAAGGTAAGCTTTAGTGGATACGTGTGCTATTCATTATATGGAACTACTTTATGTGGAATGAATGTAAGTATTTTCAAGGGATGTTTGCTAGGAACTAGCTTAGAAACAGTGTTTTTGATGGATTGGAAGGATGATTAGGATGTTGAATCAAAATAATGAAACAAACAATAGGTACCTATGTCTGAACGATATTTAAATAAGTATTCTCTGAATCTATTGCATGACAGCCTATACCTACTAATGGTTTATGTTTGCAGATATACCTACATATGTATAGGTATGAGTTTATTGTTATTCTGGTAATAATATGGATATACTTAGAAATATTTAATAATTCTTATGCAATGAAAAGTAAATTAAATTTTAAATATGAGCCATTGGATTAGATTTTATGTTAAACAAAAATGATTGGTAGCAAACCAACTTAATTAACGCAGTGTTTTAATACAAACATTAAAATCAGTTTAAAAAAAATGCTTATAGAGATGTCCAACTAAATATCACGCCATATGCCAACGATACGTGATTTTCTCGATTACTACATGATGTGAGTTCGAGTAGAGTACCTAAATTAATTCTCCACTTAGCCAACTAGTCACTTGGCCACATTGTTAATAGACTGGGCGTATGTGTCGTACTCTTTACACAACCAAACATGAATGTAGAAATCTGCCAAACATGTATGTTTACGTGCAAAAACGGTGGTGGTGTCAAAATCTGTCATTAAGTAGGTATACCTAAGAGTACCTAATAACAGGGAGTTTATGTACAAAAAATTATAATTTTATAAGTGAATTAATCGCATAATTAAAAAAACAAAGTGGCTTAGTTCATAGGTAACCTAAATATATACCTACCTAGGTACGTTCTTATTATGTAAATGTTATATATATACCTATGACAATAAAAGTTTAGGTTTTTATGTCTTGTGCTAATGGATTTGTTTACTAAGGCTTTACGTAGGTGATTTCGCAGACATGTTTCAAAATATGTATTTTAGTTCAAATTTTTTTGAGGCTACTTAATCGTTTAAAAACGATCGCTTTAATACAAAACAAGTGTTCTTATCGTCAAGTGGTGGCCGTCTTATCCTTACTAATGCTCGGCTACACGACCACGTAACGACTGCCTCACGGGGTGCGCCTTATCAATCACTGTTGATGGAAAGCCCGTGGGGAGACTAAGATTCACGTAACACGCAATCTTAGACGAAATAATACAATAGGTAAGGTAAAATTTGGGGTATTTTGCTTTGTTACTTTGTGTGTATTAGGTAAGCGCTAAAACATCTAGCTAAGTGAATACAGTTTTGATATATTTTACCATTCACAAAATAGTTACTAACAACCTATAATAATATATTTTGCTATATGGATAGGATTATTTTGGCTGTTTCCTTTGTGATCTTAAAAGTAATATTAAATATAAAATTTCCAATTACTTACACAATAGTTAAATAGGTACATAAATACACAATAGGTACATAAATCGGTAAACATTTCAATGCTTCAAGCGGTTCTGCGTTTACCTTCTTATAATAGTTTAAGGTTCGAAGATAAGTACGACCGAATGCTCTTCTTTGCCAATATTATACGAAATTCCGACCTATTGAAACATCATTGACGCGCAAGGTAATACGCTATATACTAATATACTATACATGTAGGTATAATTTACAACAGATAAGTAGATACGAATCGACACAAACTTTATGTATTAACTTAAAAATGTTTAATAATTGGGTTTTGAACACTCACACTGAGATTTTATTCATAAAAAAACATATCTAGCGAGGCCACCTGTCTTCCAGAACGTAAAACCATATTTTGACTGTAACTCTATTCGATAACAGATGTCACTGTAAGCGCTATCGATCTTATTGGATTGTCCAATTCCAATATAAAAAAAAATACCATTACAAGTTTTCAATTTGAATATATTATACTCATTTCATCAGGATCTATGCATAATGCACACATCACATCACGTCAACAGCCTTTAATAGTCCACTGCTGAACATAGGCCTCTCCTTAGAAAGGAGGTTTTGGCCTACTATACCACGCTGGCCAGACGGGTTGATATAGGGTTTGTGTCAAGTTTTCCTTCTCTCTGCAGTGCTGTTGTCCTGCGTGAATAGGGGTGGTGACACTCTGTATTCTTAATCCGTCACCACACGGACATGGGTGCATAATGCAATGTTAGCCATTTACTTAGAACCTATATATGTTTATGCACGATAGGTACCTACCTATTTTGTGCGGCAATGTAAGACAATCTTAAAGTATTTTTATTAGAAAGATAATTTATAAACCAGTAATGTGTTTCAATTTCTAACCAGTGTTTTAGTTTCCAAATCTTCATTGGTAACATTTTTGACGCACAACTGAGATTAATGTTTCAAATTTTAATGGCTTTTTGAAATGCCATGAATTTTAAATTTACCCTCGAAAGTCTTTTCAATTACCGACATACATTATTTATTAATATTTAGCGTAAATCAAACAATCGTTTTACGGTTCCAAATTAATATAATTAATCGATTGTCGTAAAATCGAAGTAAAACATAAGAAGTAGGTCACAATACGAAATGAAATTTAGATATTCAATCGCTCATTACTTTCTACAGAACATTAAAATCGCCAGCTACATCAATAATTTTCATTATAATGAACTTCAGACGATCATTCAGTTTGAAATTTGAAATAAGAAAACATTCAACATTTCCAAAATCAAACAATTTGACATTTAACCCTCTACAGCAATAAGATCACCATCAACTCTCAAAAGGGTTATTAAGTAGAATCACCGTACTTTATACCAGTTACGTACTACTATATTAAGCTTAAATACACAGTACCAAAGACATTCGGTACAATTTACTGTTGGGAGGTTTCCCCGCAGGTGAATGCCGACTGTCAGCGTTTCAGATGGACGGGTTAGGGGAGGGTGGGGTGGAAAGGAACCTATTTGTCTTGCGGGAGACATGTGATCGTGAGTCGAGTTTGTTTATGTGCTCTTAGTATGGTTTTAGTACGAATTGTGGGTTTAGTGTTATATTTGCTCTATTGAAGACAAAATGTATTTAAATGAAATTAAGTAGGTACAGACATTTCTTGGCTAATATTGTTTGCTTAATAGTTTAAGTAAATTCAAGTTTGAAAATATATTATTTCTTGCCCATTAAAATTGGTCAAAAAGTTCTTATTCCTAATACTAATTTATTTTACTAAAATATAGGATACCTCAAAAAGAGTATTGAAAGGTCTTTCAGGGTTGGTAACTACGGTTCAGGCGATTGCCATCAGGCGCGTCGTTCCTTATTGGCAATCTTATTACTATAAATGCTAAGCTGCAAGTCAGTTATATATTATACTTAGGCTTTTATAGTATGCTAACGTTTGATAGATCATATTGTTCGTAAGAAGAACTTTAGACATGAAAAGAAACAATGAACAGTTTAAACGATAAACATATATCATCTTTTACGTTTTATTTCGGCATGTGTGGTATTGAGATCTTTAATTTTAAAGTAGTAATGTAAATTAGTAGTTTTTAATTTTTTTAAGTTTTTTTATAACAGTATGGCAAATAAATGGATATTTTGCAGACTTTTACGCTTACCAGCGTAAAAGTCTGCATACACATATACATACACCGTTTAATATGCAATTAACAGTGTGTTAGGCTAACACACTTATATTTCACCGCTTCACTTACAGTAACATTTACCTAAAGTCACCAAAGGGTGCCAGTTTGTACAAGCTGTTACCTTATCATACCGTAACGTGGCACTAACTCAATTGGTAACGATAACTGTTCAAGTTTCACTGCAATAAAACCACATGCCTTTGTTCCATAATTATTATTATGTGTGCAAATGTTTTATTTATCACTTTTTTATAACTTGTATCTATATACATAGGCAGTTAAAGTTACAATGCTGCCAATAATAACGACGTTAAATTTTAATGCATTTCAAAGTACTAATTGTTGGCATAAAAGTCTGATATGGAAGTCACAATAAAAAATATCAAGAGGCATACGACTTTTAGTAATTCCTACGACAGATACTGAATCTATAGATTTAGTATCTGTTGCAAGGGTTATTAAAACTGTTGATTTCAATAGTTTGAGCATTGTTGCAAAGGTTGAAAATAGTTTTATTCTTGTTGAACTCTAGAAAACTGAAATGAATGTGTATAATGTTTGATGAAAATTCGTATGGAATCACCATACAGTGTTTTACTTAAGTGTACTTTAGATGTAGTAATAAAAGCATATTTTAATGATTGGCAATTCTACGACATAGGCATTGGATAACAAATTCAATACTAGACCACATTACATCATCACACATCATCACATCACACATCAACAGCCTTTAATAGTCCACTGCTGGACATAGGCCCACCACATCACATACTATGCAATAATTAAACTGTGGTGGTTTACACACCAAAATATGATTTAGAAAAATAAAGGTTTATTCATGATATTTTACCTAAGTACTCAAGGTTTCGTTATTCACGAATGAAAATATCCTTCAAATAATATTCATCAGTATAAAGATTTACAGAACTTAAGGAACAGCTACAGGGGAAAAAGGCGACACCCCTTTATCCTCACGTACACGATCGACAAGAGACTTATAGTGCCAAAATATGATTGATACAAAACACTATTTCTGACAAAGCTGTTACATATCACGTAGATGTAGTTCATGTGACTACTGAATTGTTTATAAAACAAATGATGTCGGCAATTGGCGCCATATAATTGATATTAAAATGTACAAAACAAGATATTGATTTGATATTTGGCTGAATTCTCTTGAGATATAAAATAATTATAATTTGTTTTTATTGCTTCATAACTTTTTGAGAAATAGCCTACATTTTTAGCCGCTTCATGTAGAGCACCTAAGGTCCGCCTAAGGAACCAGAGCGTGACAGTTTTATGTAAAGAAATGAACATGATGTGACAAGAACGACCTAAACTTTAGCAAGAAGCACAACCACAAAAATACCCCCTCTAATTGTACCTACAAGCACCAATAATATATCGTATATATGCTTTGCTTTATTCGTAAGCTTAAAGATATTATTAGGTACATACTTCGCTTTCTTTCCTTGACAAAATGAATTTAAGATGATTATGGTCTAGGCAAACAAAAAATAAAGAAAATACAACTGACTGTTGCTAACAGAAAATAATTTAATATTTTCCTATTAGAACCTTCTTTTGAAATAGAAAATGGAATACCAAATCTATAGATCCGATACTTTAACAAATTCTGCCGCCAATATTTTCTCATATTTCACGGAATGAAATTTTAAAATGTAAAGAATCTGTGTCCCCGCGCATCGATGGCAGCAATATATGGGCGAACAGACTTATGCTGGAATAATCCGGCTCAGCTAAAGCAAATACACCGGTTACCTGGAATGGATATCTCGTAGAGCCGATATAGATTAGATATTATTAAATGTCACTGTTTTTTCACTTTATAAATTCGTTATTATTTTCAAACAATAGTAACACAGAATAATGCCTGATAATTCTTAGTTCTTTCTTTCTTCTTTGAATAAAACCATGTATTTAATGAGAGAGCTTAAAGATAGATATATTTTTATAATGGTCATCTATGAACCCACAAACCCCCACGTGTAAAACAGTGTTACAGATCTTTTGGAGGTTCATTTCTTGTACCACTCATAGTAGAGCTGTACCAAATTAAATAGAGATCCAATGTGTTCAGCATTGGCTTAATCACTTAGAGAAGTATAAAGCAAATCAATGATTCTGTTGCATTATGAATTTTGTAGCTTTAAATTAAATAAATTTCTAAATTAAATTGTGCATAAATGATACATGGCCCTTCATATTGAATTTTGTATTATTTTTTATAAATATATCGTCATCATATTCTCAACAAACCTTAGACTCAAAGATAATTGAATTCCATCCTGTGCGTCTACATCAAAGCGACAGTTTGTGCCCACTCTCTTCTATAATTAGACCGCGGGCGAGCGAACTTCCTTCATCAAGATAAGCCACGCGTTAGTTTAGTCTTAGTTTAATGTATGCACATTATCTAAGCAAGTTCGGCACGCTTCCATTTCACCCCAACCTCCCCTTCGTTACGTGTGCTCAATTTAGTTGGCTTACGTACATAAAGTTATGTCTATTGGTATGTGCTTCAAACAACCACTGTGCATGAAATAACTTTGTAGTTATTCCTAGTAACACGGTTCATTCTACGAGTACTCGTATAATTTAAAAAGCATGTATGCAAACTATTAAACGTCTAGAACTTTTCGAACTAAATGAATAAACTAAATTTTAGTGATTTTGAGTCAGTCTTTTAAACTAGCGGCTTAACTGAACGGCATTCTTGCATCGGCAGAATATTAGCTAGAAACAGCATCGTCTCTCGTAAAAAAAGAAAAAAGCAGTGCCACTTCTTTTAATCTTACACCACATGAATATTTTTTACTCGTTAAATAGTGGGAACCCTCAATAATTAGGCTATCAAGTGCAAAAATAACTTTATTGCTTTCCCGGATTCATTATTACTTTGCGCATACGAATGATAAATGCGAATGCGGAATGATAAAAGGTAAGAAGACCACTCTTACAGCGATAGATGTTACATGCATTTCATCAAATTCAGAGTTGAAATTACCAAACGCTTCGTATTTGATTCTAGGAAATTCTATGTTTAAATACGAAATGGTTCATCTAGTGGTCGTAGGTAACCTATTAATATAATGAATCTGAATAACATAAGGTAATATATAAAGGTGTTATATTTGCCCTGACTTACTGACTGATAGACGAACGCACAGCCTAAACTTGAAATTCTGGCAGCTGATGCTTTTTATATTGTAAGCATTTTTGAAGGATTTTGAAAACATCACCCCTAAGGGGGTTAAATAAGCGATAAACGGTTGTATGGAAGTTCGTCATTTTCAAAGTTATAAACACGACATAAGACATAATGATGCGAGCGAAGCCGCGGCAATAGCTATTGGGAGATAAATGCCCACATTATGATGCCCAAATTAAGTCGGAGATGCAGATAGCTCATTATATTCCTCCGTAATGCACATACGTCGGCTGAAGTTCTGAGACTAATTGAAGCTCGACAATAGTTTCAGCAGTTATTATTGTTAAAGTCGGAGATTTGACTGTCGAGTGCGTTATTGACTTGTCGGAATTTACATACGAGTGTGTATGTTGTGTAAATATGCTTGTGAAGTTTCTGAGTTATGTGAATGATCATTTTTTGACATTAAACACTTCACAAAGGTTACCAATTCGACTGTTTTTTATTTTTGTGAATTCAGAACTTCGTGAATTGAAAATAATCTTTTTTTTGTTGGTTACCAGTACATATGAGATGCACTATCATGTCTTAGGCGGTTTGTAAGCTGTCATGGTGCAGAAAGCCTTTACAACGACAATATATATAATTATTTGTTATCGTTTTTGTTTATTTTTTATGGTATAGGTAAGAGGGCCATCTAGCACACGGGTGACCTGATGGTGAGTAACTACCGCCACCGATGGACACCTGTTACTCAAGAGTTACAAGTGCATTGCCATTCTTTAAGTCTTGCTTTGCCTTAGAACCAAAAATGAATGAATGAGTGAAATTACCAAAGTACCCACCTGTCCTAGGTTTGGGCTTTGATAATTTCACTCATTCAACTCACAATTCCTTAACTCCGGTTTTCTGCGCGGCCGTGTTTCACTCCCGCCGACAGCGGGCCAATTTGTGCCGAAACGTGGCTCTAAAATGGATAATTTTAAAATATATAACACATTGTTTAAAACATTTCCGATTTCTTAAACTTCTTCTATTGTAAACTTTAAGTATTCCAAATTCCACAATCCTCCGTTCGAGCAATTTGCTTAAAACTGTTACAAGTGCTGAATTCAAATGTAATAAAAATACGAAGTCCGAACTAAAAATCTTGAAGAGCTGGCGTTGTTAGTGTTTACTGGGATTACAACCAGTTTTTTTAAAGACAACTTTCTTTTAAGTATCGCAATTATAAGCTGTTTACTAAATATCATTTGTTTAGGCATAGGCGTCGGCTGGGTGGGTGTTCTATAGATCTAGGTAATACATATAAGTGGAGGTAAGGAGGTAAGCACGATGAACCGACGACTTGAGGAAAATGGCTGGCAGGAGATGGATGCGGATTGCCCAAGACCGGGATAATTGTCGGTCTTTGGGGGTAGGGGGAGGGGGCGTCTTCTTTCAGCAGTGGACGGCAATAGGGTGATGATGAAGTTTCTCGCTACTCGCGTCACTTACTTAAAATTTACAAAGTGGTATAAGCAGAAATTAGTTTTCTTTTTATTTATTCTTTAATCAGGCTTACCTACTAAGTATGATGACTATCCAATGTTTTCTGAATTCCTCTGAGCTAGGCATAGATTAAAAAATATTTATTACTCCCCAATTTAGTGATTGTCCCTTCAATGACTGAGCTGATGATCTTCGCACGGCTGAACAGCTCTTCTATTAAAAACAATCAAATACGATTCATCCGTTAAAGAGCTACGATATCACAGATATTCACAATAAACTTATTGCATTCACGCCTGTCAAAGTGTTTAGTTCGACATCTTGGTGTGACTGGTATGGAAGAAATACTCGCTCACTTAACTATCAAATCACATTTGTAATAATAATGAATAATAATAATTTGTAATAACAAGACTGATTTATTGCCGAAAAGGTTTTTGTATCATCGAAATCTACGGCATTACACGTCACAGTGTGACGTCATCAGTTTACCTGTGCCCAATAATATTAAAATTGGCCATAATTTCACTCTTTCCGATTTTACCAACATGTCTACAACAACTCAAGCCTGAAAAACATTCCGATTTATGTATATAGGTATTTAAATAAATACTTTTTAATGCGATCTGTTTTAATAAAGACTGAACTCCAACTTTTTTCTGTCGGTCAGGTTGAACTCCAACTTCTTTCTTGGCAAATGAGCGGACGGGTCACCTGATGAACCACTGCCAACCATGGACAATTACAACTTAAGAGACACAACTGCTTTACCCCCTTTAAGTGTCTCTACCCTGTGGTATGACTCTGCTCGAACTGGGTTATACGTCCGTGGCATGGTGATCCGTGTATTGACTCAGAGACCAAACTACACAGGACAAAACCATTGCAAAGAGAAGGAAACTTGACATAACCTCTAGTATAGAGGTTTGTTTGAGTAGCGTGGCATAGTAGGTCAAAACCTCCTTTCTAAGGAGAGGACTGTATCCAGCAGTGGACTATTAAAGGCTGTTGATGTGATGTGATGGTTCTCCCAAGGTCATTGTGAAATGTTTTAAATAATCAATATCTTCAGTGTAATAAAACCTTCGGAGGTTTAGAATTTCAACTTCAGTGCGTACATAACGTAAATAAATACGAATTAAATTACTCTCAACTACTTCAAACTACTGTCGTGACAATCTTTTGTAATTTTAGAAAGTGCTTTGATCTTTGGAGTGTACAAATAAATATCTCAACTATAATGAAGAATTTTGTACTTCTGTGTAATGGAAATTTCAATTAGCGTTGGATTGATGTAGTGGAGTCTCAGTCTTATTGGACGAAGACGATAATGAAACACAGGAATATCACGTTGGAATTGAAAATTTGACAGTGTATTATTGTAATAAGTTCTACAAAAATATGTTAAGAGCAGTGAAAGAAATTTGTTATGTAGGTAAATATTGTAATTTTGTATTTCTATATTCATATTTAGCAAAAATACCCCCGGATCTAGCTTTTACAGGTATGTATTTCTTTTGGTATTCACGTGATTTTTACCAGATCTTTATTTAGAGATATTCAACATGTTATATCTAAAAAGTCTTGTTTCTTATTACCTAATTCTAGACTGCACGTATGGCGTAGTGGTTCAAGCGATCACCTCGCCGCTTCTTACTGCACTGAGTTTTATGGGTTCGATCCTCACATGGGTCAATAGATTTTAGGTATTTACACACTTACACACACTTACTTACTTTTCATGGGACTAATCCCTCCCACACGTCCACCACTATAGCTCCTGTACGCCAGGATCAACAGCAGTGACCCACGAACACACCGAGTTATGACACTCGGGAAGTCCCAGAAAATAAATTGAACTATCTTGGAACCTATTGAAATTAATGAGAAGAAAATTGGAGGAGTTGGAAATACAGTAAATTCACTTTCCTCCTTAGCAAAGCGGGTGGCAAAATGAAGTGAAATAGGCATACAACAGAAGCCACAGACACGAAATATTATGGGTCCTAAGTGAGTTATATTTGATTTCTATAATATGTATGGCAGAATCGCTTAAACGCACGGAAATTCACCGTAGTTGACACAAGATCCCCATAGTATACCGCCCCAGATGTCACCTGCAAGCTATTCAGCATTTTAATGAACGTATCATTATTCCAAAGACTACATTCCCAGAGGACATGATGAGCAGATTGTGCACAGTTAGAGTTAGGTGTTGAGCATTGACACAATGGTGACTCGACTAATTTAAATGAATACAACTTGCTCTTAAAGTTATCATGACCCGTAAGAAATTGAGCGACACAGTGATCCACCTCAAGCCGTGTCTTCGACAACCGTTCGCAAACAGATGGCAAGAACTGGTAAAGGTGACGCCCCTTAGATGATTCGTCCCAGCGTTGTTGCCATTCGTCTATGAGGTAATTTTAGACATCGGACTGCTGTTGTAGCAATCTTGTACTTTTATCGCGATCTCGTGCGCCCAAAATTGCATTCCATGTTTTGTTGTTTTGAATAATACATGGCTGCACGACTCTGTACAGCGTTTAAAAACAGTCAAAATCGTGTCACCAGAAAGTTTACAAGCTTCTTTTATAATTTTGTTCGATATTTTATCATCGACCGAAGCCTTGTTTAGTGGCAAGGATCTAACGATACTGAGAAATTCGTCTGAAGATGGCAAGTCAGACATTGGAGACAGTGATTCTAAAAGATATTCTGCTGTTTGTTCAACTCCTGTGGTATATCTGTTATTAATTTTGATGTTCTGTATGTATGCAAGGTCGATTGATCTATTTGCCTTCAATTCGTAATATAAAGGTGACCACGGGCCCTCTCTATCGAGTTTATCAACAAATTTCTGAATTAAGTTTCCCTTGGATTTTTTCATGTGAAGTAAGAGATGAGATGGGGATGGGGATGGAGATGGGCGGGGTTGGGTGTGCTCCAATAGGCCAAGATCGCCTGGAGCAGATCCAATCCTGGTACACCCTCCTGTCCGGAGGGCGTGCACGGCGAATGGTCATGGGGGAGAGCGCAACAGTCGTGTAGATCCCCATGGCAAGTCTGGGTGTCATCCTTCCCGTGGTTGCCGCCTGTTTTAGGTCTGATTCCCTACGAAACAGATATAACAGAAACAACCAGACGCAATTCCATCCCACAAAACCTATCCTTTCCCATTTCCTATCCCATCCACACCTACTGCGGACACTAAGTGGTTGGTGCCTGCGGCCTCACTATCAACAAAGACTGAGAGTGAGGGGGAGGGGGGGCAACCACCCGCATGTTTGTGCCGTGTGCGGGGACCCGTAAGGGAGGATGAAGGGATCCTGGTAGTTGAGCTGAAAGGCAACACACTGCTTTGGCCTGGATTTCTCTTTACACGGGAGGCTGAAGGCTAGCCACCTTTGGTCAATCGGCTGTAGTATCCCGTCAGAGGGCTGCTGGGCGAGAGCTCTTCCTTGGTGGGGGTGGACGACGGGTGGGACGACCAAGTCATCCTACCTAGTTCGGCCTGCCTTCTGTCAGGGAGGGAGCTCTATATTTCCTTGTCACTTCTGGCGTCGTGTGCCTTCTGCCGCGGCGTCCCCACTTGAGGGCTCCAAGGAGGGTGGAAGGACAAGGAGATGAATAGTATACCTAACACACTATGGATACTAAAAAAACCAATTTAAAAAAAACCACCAAGCCGGTACCGAGGGTGAACAACCCAAGTGCCAGGCTAAACAACCAATCGGCTGACCCCAGGGTGAACAACCCAAGGGTGAACCCGACAAATACACCTTTGGCTGCTGCTCAGGCTAACAACCCGACCGCAGCGCCATCCACGACTCTGGCGACACCTCTGGTGTCTAACCAGAATACGGAGCCAGTGTCGACCATCGACCTCTCCTCTTTGAGGGCAGCAATGCCCGTACCTGCGGGACCCGGCCTGGAAGAAACCGGCTGGAGCCTGGTAAGGACAAAGAAGAGAGCGTCGAAAAAACCAAACCCGTCCAAGAAGACCCGTAACGCCAACAGGGCGAAAGCCCGAGTGGAAAGGCAAGCACGGTGTCTGACCTCGGGTGGAAGTAAGCGGCTTGAAGTCGCTGAAGGGCCCGAAGGGGCCCACGTTGCCCCCGCCAGTGACGTGCTGCCCCGAGGCGAAGACGAAAGTCAAGCCACGGGGAAGTGTACTCCTGTGGGGGCGCCACCTGCCAGGACGCCTGTAGCGGCCAAAGTACCCTCTAGGCAGGGTCAACCTGGACAGGGTAAACGGGCGAGACGAGCGACACGTGGAGGGAAACCTTCGAGTGAAACAAAGCCCGTCAAAAGAACTCGCCCGGACGAGTCTCGCACTCCCCAGGGCAGTGGCAAGCGATTCAAACCGCTGCCAAAGACCGGCTCCACGAGCTACTCCGACGCACTAAAGGCGAATGACCTTTGCGTCGCGGTCATGCTGGAGCCTTACCACGACCTCACCAAGGCACAGGCAGAGGACATCGAGGGCCAGCTGCAGGGCGTGCTAGATGAGGAGATTTTCTCGCCCGGCACGTCAAGCGCACCCGTCGCTGCGCCACAGTTTAGGGGCAAGGCCTTCTACAGTGAGGGCGCCCTTAAGATGTGGTGCAACGACGAATATGCCCTACAGTGGCTTCGCCGATCCCTGGTAAGGATCCCATCACCACGTGAAGGCACCAAACTGGTCGTCAGGAGGCAGTCTGAGATCCCGAAAAGGATCAAGGCTGGACTCCTGGTACCACAAATCGGACCAGATGATACACTGGTCCGTATACAAACAAGGCTAAAGTACCAGAATAGCCAGTACAATGTGGCCAACTGGGCCCTCTACCATGCCGAGGCGCAGGAGGAAAAGAAATGTCTCTTCCTAGTGCTCGGCATCCCAGAAGAGGACGTCGTGAAACTCAAGGCTAGCGAGCGTAGAGTATACTACAAACTAGGTAACCTCTACGTTCGCTTCCTTGATGAACGTCCCGCCCCACCAACTAACCCAGACGAGGAGCCAGAATCGGCCCCACAACACCCTAAGGACGGCAATGGAGGGGATCCTCTGATACCCGTTGAGGAGACAGCCTGCCGGGGTCCACCTCCTGAGGAGTTGGAGGACCTACCGGTGGGCGAGAGTGACCTCGACGACATAGAGGATATGCTGAACAGCGATGATGGCGCTGTCTGCACCCCCCCATAACACCCTTACAGCCATCCAAACCAACCTCCAGCACAGCCATACAGCAACGGCTAACCTACGCAGAGAGCTGGAGGTAAAAACCAACACCGTAGCCCTAATCCAGGAGCCGTGGATTAGGAAGGGCAGGATCTGCGGTCTAAACAATATTGGAGGTAAGATACTTCTCAACACTACCATTGATAACCCGCGCACTTGTATTTATACACCAAAACATGCGTGTACTACCTTAATGACCGAGTTCTGTTCCAGAGACCTTACCTCTATTAGGTTAAAGGAACCCTCATCAAACCTGCCTGACGTGGTGATAGCATCAGCCTACTTGCCGGGCGATGCTGACATCCCCACTCCGGAGCTGGCTGCGCTGGCACACCACTGCGAGCGCGAGGGTCTGGAGCTGATCATCTCTGCCGACACCAACGCGCACCATGCGCTGTGGGGCAGCAGGAGTAACAACCAGAGAGGTGAGGAATTTGTATCGTTCCTATTATCAACTAACCTTAACATTATCAACGTGGGCTCGGAGCCGACATTTGTCACATCCAGGGCCCAAACTATAATTGATCTTACATTAGCAAGTGAGCACGCATCGCAACACATATCGAATTGGCATGTTTCGAACGAAGCATCGTGCTCAGACCATCGCTGGATCAAATTTAACTTTGAAATGAAACTTAAACTACCAGATCCCCGACGGAATCCCCGCACGATGGACCGGAAACGGTACGAACATCTTACTGCGGAGAATCTGCGAAGCATCAACCCAACATACGCTACGGGGACTGTTAAGGACATTGACAGTCATGTCGTCAACCTTACACAGACACTGATCGATTGCTTTGAACAAACATGCCCACTTTCCACACCCAGAACTGGACCACAGAACAAACACCAATGGTGGGGTCCGGAACTGGAAAGACTACGTCGTAGAGTGAGAAAGTTGTTCAATAAAGCAAAAAACTCGCGATTAGACCAACATTGGGATGCCTACACGCAGGCCCGACAACAATATAAGAAGAGAATCAGAACCAGGAAAACTGAGTGCTGGAGAAACTTCTGTACTAACATAGAGAACAACAACCAGGCTAATAGAGTCAAAAGCATACTGTGTAGTAGAGGCGAACACAAACTTGGCTCCCTGAAGAAGCCTGATGGTGAGTATACCAAAACAGACTCGGAAGCCTCAGAGCTGCTATTAAAAACACACTTCCCTGGATGTCGCATATCAGATGCGATGGAAAAATGGGAAGACAGATGGGAAAAACCACCAGATGATACAGACTGGGATACGGCCCGCAAAGTTGTCAACCACGACAAACTAAGATGGGCAATTGACAGCTTCCTACCATTCAAGGCGCCAGGACTAGATGGTGTCTTCCCAGGCCTACTGAGATGGTGTGATATGACACTACTGGACCATCTTGTAAAAATCTATAGGGGCTGCCTGGCGCATCAGTACATCCCCTTGAAATGGAGAGAAGTTAAAGTAGTCTTCATCCCCAAACCTGGTAAAGGCGACTACACACAACCCAAATCACACCGACCTATAAGTCTCACATCTTTCCTACTAAAGGTTCTCGAGAGGCTAATAGATAGGGAAATCAGGGAAACTGCGTTAGTCAGTCACCCTCTACACCTCAATCAACACGCATACTCGATGGGTAAATCAACAGAATCTGCCCTACATGGAGTTGTTTCATATATAGAAGACAATCTAAATCACAAAAGGTCAACACTGGCCACCTTTATCGATATCGAGGGAGCCTTTGACAAGACCAACTTCACCAGCATTAGCCAAGCTCTGTCTAGGCATGGTGTTGATTCCACAATCTCAGGGTGGATCGACAGCATGCTAAGATATAGAGCTATACAATTCACTGTGAGCGAAGTGACTAGAGGAGTGGTGGCTAGAGGCTGCCCCCAGGGCGGTGTACTCTCCCCCCTTCTATGGAACATTGTTGTGGATGAGCTCATCACACAACTTAATGACCAAAGATTCCTCACAATAGGCTATGCAGACGATCTTACTATTCTCATCAGCGGTCCTTTTGAGAGCATTACATGCGATCAAATGAGACTTGCACTGAAGATCGTGGAACAATGGTGCGTAGCACACAACCTGACAGTGAACCCATCCAAAACAGAGATGATCATGTTCACAAACAAACGCAGCCTAGGAAATCTCAGACTTCCCAAGCTATTTGGAACACAACTTACTCTTACCAAAGAGGTCAAATACCTAGGAGTAATACTGGACAGTAAACTCCTGTGGAACAAGCACCTCGATGAAAAACTGAATAAAGCCTGCATTATTTTCTGCCAATGCAAGCGGCTACTCGGCAAAAGCTGGGGACTATCACCCAAAATTACTTTATGGCTATACAGAACAGTCATAAGACCAATAATCACTTACGGTGCTGTTGTCTGGTGGCAGAGAACAGAGCTAAGCACTGTCATAAACAAACTGCAGCAATTCCAGCGACTCCCATGCTCCGCGGTCACTGGCTGTATGCGCACAACGCCTACTGCCGCACTGGAGGTGGCTCTTGGTCTGCCACCCCTGGATCTATTCATACAGCAGGAGGCCGCCATGGCGATCATTAGACTCAAACACCTGGGTCTATGGCACAAACGTGGGGGATCGCACTCTAAATTATGGGATCAATTGGTGGAATACGAACCACTGATAGCAGCGCCATGCGATAGAATCCCAAAACACCATATCTTCACAAGAAGATACTACATCCAGATACATGGAAATGACCGAGATCAATCCGGCATTAGCGAAGTCCGAATTTACACGGACGGTTCCAAGACTAGGTCAGGAACTGGAGCCGGAGTTTTCTCGCAAGACCTAAACATAAACATATCACTAGCGTTAGGCCAACACAGTTCCATATTTCAATGTGAATGTGTGGCAATAACTTACGCTGCCACAACGGCCATGTCAAGGGGTATTAAGGACTACAATATCCGTATAATATCCGACAGCATGGCCGTCTTAAAGGCATTGGAGGGCAACACAATGACCTCTGGTATTGTCCTCGAATGCCACCAAGCACTGGAACAGCTCGCTATATTCAATGGGGTAATCCTCCAATGGATTAAAGGGCACAGTAACTCACACGGGAACGATGCCGCAGATGAGTTGGCAAGGAGGGGCTCGGCAACCCCAACCTCTGGCCCAACCCCACTCCTGCCCATATCGTTTAACCAGATACGATGCTGGGTCAGGCAACGGACCTGTGAAGCACACAACCGGAGGTGGAAAAACTCACCCGGCTGCAGACAGTCCAAACTGGTGCTGAATCAAGTCACACCACGACTCACCTGCAGACTGATCAGTCTTAGCAGACCGGAAATCAGAACGGTTGTCGGAACTATTACAGGACATCTAGCCCTGAACCGACAACTATTCATAATCAATGCGACGGACAGTCCCCTGTGCAGGGGATGTCTGGAAGCTGAAGAAACGGCCGTCCACGTAGTCCTGGAATGCGAGGGAGTGGCCACACAACGGGCAAGTATCATTCCTGATACAAAGTCGCTCCTAGAAGCCTGTGAACGCCCCAGGAAGCTTCTGCGCTTCTGGAAGGAGCTTGGCTGGCTCACCTAGTCAACCAATCCTCGACGCATAAAGGACCACTCTGAGTCTAAATGCGGAAACCGAAGCCCACAACCAATACCAAAAAAAAAAAAAGAGATGAGATGAGAGCATTATTGTACAAATCTTATGTTACGTTATGCTTTTTAATAGCATTTAATTTCCTACGAGCTTTCCGGCAGCTTCTACGTAGTTCGGCTAATTTATCATTCCACAAATCACATGTACGAGTGTCAGTGATAGATCCCCGACTAGACACAGTGTGAAAGTTCCTGATAGTATTTCGGCGCTTTCCACAGCTGTTAGATTACTGCGGCTGAAGTCTTTGGCATGAGTTGCAAAGAGTGAACCAAACAAAGCCCAGTTCGCACCTTTAGTTTTATATCTAAAATTATAAGGAGCTCTTTGCGGATCCTGTGCAACCCTTGGTATGAATTCGTAAACGATCAAGCGGTGGTCACTACAGGATGCGTCCGGAAGTCCAGCTGTACTACATTACTACGCAAGCGAGCGCTCTTGTTCTTATATAAGGACAATTAGGATTATAACAGATATTTTGTATGTATTTTGAATCCAAATGGTGTACTGATGCGGATACTTCATGTACAGCTTTGTATACCTATGAGCCAAATGGTTATAAGCACTACATAGTAAAAGTTTATTTAAAACGGTTTTTGGTTAGCATTCTTTTGTTATTAATGTTATGCTGTTATACTTTTTAGTCGATTTAACATACATATTTATAGTTTATTTTATGTATTTAAATTTTAGATGGAGAATTAAAAACTTATGTTGTTAGTTTTAGTGTTTTAGTTGTAATCGCGTCGGGTCGCAGTGAAGAGTTCCTATTAGGTCGAAAACTAGATCAGAAATCACTTATATTTTTAATATGCCTAAGTTTGAACTACAGAATTCTCAATTTAAATAGCAATAGAGACGTTATAGCGAAACAGCCCCTTCCACCAAACACTAAAATTAGGCAACGTCATGCTACAATATGCTCATAATACAACAAAGCAATAAATTATTACACAAAGCGAACCGTATCGTACACACATACATACCTACGTAAGTACACAGCCTCGGTCGCAGACAAGTCCGCGACGCAATACATAATGTAAGGGTAACAAAGCCTCGTATGTTCCTATTGCCCACCAAATTCTAACTCTTCATATGGCACAAGACAAAATCAGACGCGATTTTTGGCACTTCTTATAATGCCTTTGACCTATAAAGTAGTTAAATTATCACGCTATAAAATTGCCGGGATGATTATTATGAACTCGTCTGAACATAATTAAAGCGATTTTAAGTTTAATAGAATGTAAGGACTTAAATGACACAATGCGCCTTTCATCCAGTAAAATATTAGGTAAGTACTGCTTGTGGGGGGCAGTTAAAAAAAGCTAGATAGTAATTGAGAAAGCTGTGGGCAAAAACTTCAAATTATAAAAATATATCTTTTGAGTATTTATGGATACTTTTGAGACAAGTATTATTTGGAAATGTGTCTCTATATGATACTATTTAATATTATTTACATATTTAAATGGTATATTTGTACCTTTATAGTGTAATATCTTACTGCTTGCACCGCGTCCACGCGGGTGGGTAAGCAACAAAGACGGAATTTCGCCGAAACCAGCCACCCACAAACAAACAGCCCGCCGTTTCGCATTCCGTCCACTGAAGGCTTGCGTGACGTGCCGAATTCAACTTTAGTATCTTTAAATAGTGCGTTCACTACTTTTCTAGGTTATGTTCCACCTTATTATTTAAATAAAATAAAATGAATGAATTATAGTTAAAAAATGTGTTTACAAAAAAAAACTTTAATAATAATTGAAATTGAATAAGACCTTAATCTGGAATCAAAATTACGCTTACATGTTAACAATCTTTTCAATTTGGAATCCATAGATTAAATATGATTACCATAGTTCTAATTTTTACTAGCTTTTGTTCGCGGCTCCACCCGCGTATATGTCGCTTTTCGCGGTAAAAAGTAGCCTATGTTACTAGCTGATAATGAAGCTTTCCGTTGGTAAAATAATTTTTCAAATAGGTTTGGTGGTTTAGGCGTGAAAGCGTAACAAACAAACTCACTTTCACATTTATGATATAAGTATGGATTACTTGAAATTTCAACAACACTTAACCTATAACAAAAACAAAACTTAGACCTTTTAACGTGAGATTCCTTCTTTAGAAATTCTTATTACATCTTAGTTTACTTTCAATATGAAATTCTATGAAGCTGTTGGTAACTCAACAAAAATCTGATGCGGAGTGTAGACAGCGCGTGTCTGTAGCAAATCGTATGTAGTATGAACGTAGTACGTCGTAGATAGCGGAGGGTTATTTACCCAACGTATTTGCCTCGGGCGGGCGGACGACGGGTTACAAACGTTTGCATTACCAACTGGATATCGCGTAGTGATGTGCGCTTATCGATATCGGGTTTGTCGTCAGTTATATGAATTTTTGTTAAATAAATTGATTATGACATTAATATGTGCGACTGCTAAGTAGCTAAGCTAGTATGGTTGGTATTCTCTAATATAGAAGATTTTTTTTGATCTGTTCATTATTGTTGATTGCTTGATTTAACTAAATGTTTGGGCAGATAACATTTAGACATGTACTTAGGGCCTGCTTCCACGTTCCCTTTTGGGTGACAATAAAATGTTCTATCGCTAGTGTCTTAAAATATAAACCTGCAACATTAATAGCTGCAATTTCATTCCTATGCTTCTATTATATAATTTCAACTATATAACTAGGTATATATTTTACGAATAGCGGTCTTAAAAAGTAATGTGATATTAGGTAAATCGATACTGTCGAACCACTTTCCAGCCCTATTGTCGGCATAGCCCGTGGTGCTTGCGGGGCGAAACCGAATTTCCGAAACGTCTAATAAGTTGGATGTTAAGCTGACAGTACCATGTACTATGTACATGACAAGACCAATCTAGCAATACCTTCCCACCCCTCTGTATACGTATGTTCTTCAATGCTGTAAGAAGAGGACGGTGTAAAATGATAGGTCGGTTTAAGTTGGTCGTATTCAGTGTGTGAGTCTCATTTGCCAGCGCTAGTTACTACGTAGTTGAAGCTTCAAAATTAGGAAATGTTTAGTTAGACGTTCGCAAAGGGTGAGGTTTGTACACATTGCATTTGCCAAAATAATTGCTTGCTCGTATTTACTGGAGCGAATTTACGAGAATACGACACAACTTTAAGTGTATAGGTGTGTATAACTCAGGTGTTGGCAACATAAACAATATACAAGTCATACTATAGGTGTGCTGTGTATACAGCACAAGCGTGCTAGTTCATCAGCTGTTTTTTAATTGGACTAATCCCTTAACCTCCTTTCTAAGGAGAGACCTATGTCCAGCAGTGGACTACTATAGGCTGTTGATGATGATGATGATGAATCCCTTACACACGCCCTCGACAAAAAAAAATGTTTTCAAAATTTATGTATCGAAAGCTTTCACTCTGACTGCACTTTTTTTGTCGAGGGTAACCCCACAGGTTAACCGCCTACTATCACACGGTTTTAGTCGATTCGAGTCCGATATAAGCAACCCATCGGCCGTTTCGGGGTGTCCGAGGGTATTACATACCCGTACTGAAGAAAAAATGGTGAAACTCCTAAGGGTCATATCTCATCAAAGCCGGTTGTGGAATACGATGTCGAACTCGAACAGACTAAAGCTACTTAGCGTAACAACTCATCACATTCTTAATAAATACTGAACTAATTGACTTATACTTTCCACTCTATCTCTTTATTCTTAGAATCTCTAATTCGATAAAATGTTTAACATAAAAAACGTGAGCAAACTCAACAAGTGTTACGAACAAGAATCGGGTGTCGAACGCTAATGAGGGCGCCACCAGATTAATGGACTAATTAGGGGAAAAACTCGGAGAAAAACTCCACGGTCGTCTCGCAGACGATTCGCTTTCACTTTGAGGCAGGTCCGGGACCATTTTTACGTCAGTTTTCAGTCTTCTTTGATACAATAGGGGGGCACAGTATTGGTCGTTTTTGGTTTTTATGTCTGTTTGTGTTTTGGTATAACGTTTCAATTAAATATATCAAATGTAAATATGAAAGAGTAGAGATTAATGTAAAGTGTAATCAGAATATAAATTATATGTTTTTGTGTAGACGTGTGTGTGTGAGATGTTTTTGTGTAGTGTGTTGTGTAGTGTATGTTTGTAAAGTCCCCCGCGACACAGGATATATTCCTAGTGCGGGAGTTGTTTAAAAAATAAAAAGTTTTTGTGTAGATAATCGCAATTCGCTATTGAAAATTTACCAACTCGATTAGCTCCGTTTTCTTAAGTAACAAAGAGTTTAAGATTTTGTAGCCTGATAACGGAGAGGGGTATTTTTTTTACAATATCTATCTGTGAAAACCAAAGGTACAGATAAAATACTGTTTAGAAAATTAACTTCCGGTATTTTTAAGTAATGTGTCTGAACCGCCAAGACGTTGTACGCCGACTACCCGTGCTCTCGCGAACATTGCCGCGTTGAGCAATCATAATGAATATTTTATTTTATCATAGCGGGCTCACCCCCGCGCACCCTGAACACTCCCCCGCGTCTCTGCACGGCCCCAGCCATGAACTTGACACCGAGCGAAAAATTAGTTCACAAGGCGAAAGTGAACTTTGTACAGAGTTTGCACTTTTTGAGCGAACCTAGACTGAGATAAAAGAAGTTGGAGCCGACGACACTTCGCCGCTGAGTTTACAGCACTTCCACTTCATCTAGCCGCTGTACACACCTCATCTAACTTAAAATACATCTTAAACTTTATTTTACTTAAACTTTTGAGTATACATTTCAACATTAATTAACCTTTTAAAGCTCAAAGTGATCAAATAAGCCCTATCCACACCCCTTTTTTTAAACAGTTCAAAAAGCACTAAGTGGCTACTTGTGAATTAACATACTTTACTCAAAGCTACCAAACTAACCACGTAGGAGAAAAAAAATCTAACGTATTTTACGCATTCACTCAGTGTGTGAGGCTAATTAAAAAAGTACAGAGGTTGGTTTCGCGAGTGGTGTAGTTCCGCTACTCTCCGGTAGGTAACGCTTTTCGCTTTGACGAGTCTTGGGAGGGTTTGTAGGCTTATGGCGTGTTTGTAAGGTTTCATTTTTTAATGAGGTCGTGTATTCGGCGCAGAGGGTCGGGGATTGCGGTAGCCGGGCATCGGGCTTTGTGCACCGATAAGCGGTGTGTGGTTCCGCGCTGAGCACTGCGGTACGCAAAGGCACCTTCTGTGCTCTGTTTGAACGTGTGTGCGTTCATGAAAGAGTTACATTAAGCTTTGCCGTTGAGTTATTCATAGCATCGCACATGGGAAGGTTATTAGGACGGGACGCTGTAACTGGCGGAGTCAAGTTTTTAATGCTTTTTTTAAATATTGTTAGCGTTACACCTGCTAATTCCGAAAGCCTTCAATGAAAACGAGATCCCAAATTGGAGTGACAGTATGAAATTTGAAATGAAAATGTTAAATATTGATTTCTATCATATGGTTCGAGAACATGACAAAGAACTACGAAGAGATTTCCTCGAGATCGTTTTCATCCATTGAAAATAATAATAATAATATTTATTTGAACTGGTAACAGTTTTAGCGTCTGAATGTAATGAATGAAATTTCAATTTTGGCTTCTGTAAGCTAACCACAGTGAACATCTATATAAATATAGGTAGGTACTGTAATTGCCTTATATACTTATCTTAGAAATTCCGAAACGATGTACAATATTTAGGGACTGTCGTCGTTCGCTATCACTTATAAATAATTGAAAGGTATTTCAATCCAATTTTTATTTTGTTTTGTCTATTATTTAACTAACGGTGCTTATACAGTGCACTGACGTAAAAGACCTATTAGAAGACCAGGTAAGCTAGTTACATATATAGTTACATATATAGTAACTATATACATATATATATGCATGTATGCACCTGCGTTTCTATGGTGGAGGCCGATGGCCACCATGCTCTGAGTCGTCGTCGTTGCACGGGGAGGTTTCTTCGACATCATGCTTTCAATGACATAGTTCGTAGAGCCCTTATTGTTGCCAACATTCCTTGCAATAGCTGATCTGGGACGCCACTTGTGTCAGTAAGTACTGTTGCTGCCAGCCACCAGAGTCGCATCGTCCGTGCCCCGACGGCCGCCGCGGAAGACGCCTGTGTGAGGAAGAGGACAAAGTACGCGCCTTTGGAGACGATTTATTATTTCGTACCCATAGCAGTTGAGACCTAGGGCACCTGGGGTACAAAAGACGCTAAGGTGTTTGTACATGAGTTAGGACACAGGCTGAACGAAGTGACTGGTGACGCCCGGTCAGGGTCGTTCCTGGTGCAGAGGTTGGCCGTGGCCATTCAGCGTGGGAACGTAGCTAGCGTTATAGGCACCTTTGCGCCGGGAGCGACCAGGAGTGGCTATTTAATAATATATATAATTTTAGTTTTATTTATTAGAAATCAATCAGTTTTTCTTATAAACAAAGCTATAAAATATTGGCAATAAATACTATTACGGTACCAACGCTATACCAACTCGTCTGACCAGCGTAGTATAGTAGGCCAAAGCGTCTTGTAAAGAGAGGCCTATGTCTAGCAATCGACTATGAAAGGCTGTTGATGATGATGACAACGATATTATAGAGCACCTTAAAGAACCCGTGGCTATATCGTGGTAAACCCGTCCATATAGGAATAACAGAGGTAAAAAATATCTATCTACATTTTTGTGACCTTCTCTCCAATAAACCAACAGGGAATTAAAACGTCACAACATGTTACAACAACACAAACTTAATAACTCATATTTGTGTTAGGGACTCAAATCCATCTACAATTTCTTAACAGTAGAAGGAAACAAAGTAAATTCATTGTAAAAATCTCAGTCTTGGCTAAAATAAATTGTTGTATTTAGGGAAAATTAATTTAAACAGGACTGCACAGGACAACAGAAATGCAAAAAGAAGGAAAACTTGAAACAAACCCTATACCAACCCGTCTGGCAGAGTGGTATACTAGCCAAAACCTCCTTTCTAAGGAGAGGCCTATGTCCAGCAGTGGATTATTATAGGCTGTTGATAATGATGATGAATTTAGAGATTTTTAGGTATAGTTTCCTAAGAAGATGCAGTAATTATACTCCAACTCATCAAATGCTCAGGGGCAGGATCTGAGATGTTATTCAGTATTAGAACTCCAATAAATTAATATAACTGGATAATTGGGTAAAAAAAACACAACTATTTTCATAAAAAAAGCGTTGTATGTGTTGCGTTCAAACCTAGCACATAGAACATCAAACAGTGAGGTTGTCAAAATCGTATTCTGGTATGAAGGATGACTGCTATGAAGGCTGAATGTTATGGGTTCGATCCCCACATAGGACGATACTTTGTGAACTCCACAAATTGTCGTTCTGAGTCTGGGTGTTCTTTGACATCATGCATGTTTGTGAAGTACCCCGCGATACAGGATGTATTTCTAGTGTGGGAGTTGTCTTGAAAGGAAAAAAGGATATTTAGAAAACAGTGATTAATATACCTTCAGTCAGTAAATCTGATCACCATTACACTGCTATGTATCCATTTGTTTTTGGTATAGGGGTGAAGCGAATGACAGTTGTACTCCCTACTATCACCGCCCATGGACACCTCCAACTCAGGAGTCACAAGTGGTTTTCTGTGAATAACTCCGTTCCAGCCCACCCATTTATGACGAAGCATGGCTCTCGGTGAATTTGTTGTCAGCGCTACGTGTAACATTGCGAAGAGGTTTAGCTGTTATTTTTTATGACCAGCCCGACTGACCTCAACCCTCAGTGTGAATATGGTTTTTTTTAATGAGACAAAGATAAAAGGTACATCATGATAAGTGTAACGATTATGACAAGCGAGGTAGGCTATACACACCGCAAGTGTGATGGCAAAACAGAACTGAGACCGCAGTAGATGGAAGAAGCAGGTGTTAACCATACTTGCGGTGGTCGAAGACACTCATGCTACATATATAAAGACATCAACTGAGCTAGTGAGCAAAATTAATAGAACACGAAATAATCTACAGCTGAATTCAATGTTGGTACTAAATACAAATATAGATACGACATTATTTATATAAGGAATGTAGAGAGGAATAAAAACATAAGTTAATTGAATAAAGGGTAAAATACCATGTTGTGAAATAAAACATATACTTATTTAATCAAAATTAAGTTGTTTTATTCTCAATTTAGTCAGCCTCTAAAGGAGAATAGAAATAAATAAATTACATAGAATGGATGCAGAGGTGGCGGCATTGAAGTACTTAAGAGTTGAACACACAGTTTCTCGCTCTTGGTTTGTGACTCCATAGCCCGAGCGTGTTCAAGCTTAGCTGCTTAGGTATAGAACAAAAACTATTTAAGTGCATTCAGGACCAAACGCAATGTAAGGTAGATTTTCTCTTATCTATCTATCTTATAAGTCTTCTATATATTTTATAAGTTCGGCGTCTCTAATTCCAAAACTAACAGAACTAACTAAACCGTGAGAACTTTTCTTTCTAAATTCGTTACTTCTGTAATTATTTTTTGAGACTACTATGATTTACTCGGATTTTTTAAGTAAACAGGATTACTCCTAGGGAAGGCTCCCCCTGCCCTATAAGCTATACTGTGCTGTGCTGGGGGACAATTAAATAATATAATATATATTATAATAATATATCTCACACGTCTCACACACGGCCGTCTGATCACAACCTAGGCAGAGCCGGTACTATGGTAACCAGACTGCTGATAAACATACATAAGTATATATTTTTTAAATAGATACATATTATAGATAAATTAAGGCCACCCAGACACAGAACAAATGACCGCGCTCATCACACAATATTTGTCCTGGGTGGGAGTCGAACCAACGACCTCCGGCTTAGCAGTCAGGGTCACTAACCACTAGACCAACAGGCCCGTCAGAACAATTAGAAATCTAATAACAATTAGCACCTTCAGATTTAATATAACGCATAGAGATCACTCTAACGACACACACCTTCAATGTCTTCCCACACCTTCAACGTTTTTAAAAAACGTACCCCGCACAATGAAACAACCCAGAAAAAAAACATCCCAATTTTAAAAAAAATTGTTCGAGATTTAATGATAAGTACTATTTTTATACTTATACTAAATACCCATGCAAAATTAAAGCTCGCTAGCACTAAGAGCCTCTAAGCGAAGCCGCGTTGCATTAACATTAATGGTGAATGTACCTATAGGTATCTCTTATCTTAAATGTGCCGATCTTAAATGTTGACAAAGACAACAATATTAAGGTTCAGTACTGTAAATGTAAATATGTTTTACAGGCTATGCGAATAGTAGATACGTTGGCGTTTAGATACCTCAAGTTATCTGACGGGAAAGGACCCAGACAGCGCAAAACTTTCTTTTATAAGTAAGTATAAATTTAGGGAACAACTAGTACAACTTTTACGTATAGTTGTAAAAATAATGTATACTATGGTTTAACAAGTAACTTTCATAAATATTATTCACTCTATATCAGAAATACCATATTTAGCAGAATGTTTCTACTAGTTTAGGCTTATTGGAATATAGTAAAATTGACAAGCGCGCCACCTATCCGCGAGTAGCTAGTTTCAAAACTCACCACTAGATGTCTAATATTTGCCCATTACGCGTTTTCTGCCAAAAGTTATATAAACTTCTTGGTATCTGTGTCACTATAAATAAGGTTTTAATTTATTAAATTATTGTTATGCCATTTAATTACAATTAGAAGGGTGTTTTAAAAAATATACACAGCCCGTTGGTGATATTTGAATGAAATGGACGATTAAATTTAGTTTCCATAAAATTTGTAGTCAACGCTGTAAAAAGTCTACATCTCAAATAGCAGAAAAGCTTCTTAATATGCCAGAAAAAGGAAACAAAAAGTTCTAAACACGAAAATCTGTCGCACTAAGCTGTCAGATACAAAATTCTTGATCACCTAACACAACTGACAGGATAGCAGTTTTTTGGTAATTAAAAAAAGGAAAATGACAAATCCAGTGTGTGGGAGTGCTTAGTAAATGTTTTAGGTAGGCCGGGGTATACTTTAGTGAAATGGTGCGGTGGAGGTGTGCCGTGGTGCTGGCCATGCTGCTGCTCATGCCGGCGAGGACCGGCTCTAAGCTCGAAGAGGACGAAGGAGAGGAGGAGTAAGTATCTATTGATCCAGTTGCACTCTTTATAGAATGAGGTTGCACAGGTAACGTTAGCTAGTTTGATTTCCATTTAGAAACAATGTTAGCGATGTTAGAAGACACCCGTCGTTTGATGCAATGCCTTCAGTCAAATCGTGGTAACAATGTGGACTCGTTCTTTGGACAACTAGAAAAAGAAAGATTGTAATATAATTCTAAATAACCTGAATTTAATTTAACTAATATAGTAGTAATATTTATTTAATTTTGATTACATTTTGATTTGATTGAATATTTAACTTTAACTTTAGAAATCGTAAGTCATAATACTAAATCTGAGATAGTTATTAATGTTTACTATACAAATTTGTTCTAAGCAGAAGAGGTGAAGAAAGCGAAGAAGATGACGATGAAGATGAGGAAGAAGAAGACGAGGAAAGTGGAGCGTCAGTTGTTAAGGACGAGAGAGTGACGGTGGTTCGGCGGCCGCCCATTGTACCAACTGCGAAGACACTTTCGGTCACAAGAACTGTGAAAAAACGACCTTTGGAATGTTATGTTTGCGCGTACAAGTCTGAGACACCTCTTAGAGCGTGTTTGGATCCTACTAAATACAGGTACAATCACCATAAATTGACAGAGTTTGAAAAGTTTAAAAAGCTTCTTTAATAAACTCAGACGTAAAAGTATCGCTTCAACGACTTAAGTAATTTTGATTATTGGACTGCGTGTGAAATTAGGAGCGGCTCTTGACTAAGTCGTTACCGAATAGGTTAACAAATTGCAAAGTTAAGCAATTCTAGCCAGGTGAGTTTATGGATGGGTGACCATTCTTAACACATTGAGACCCCTCTGTGCCCCTGTGTCCCGGTTGCCATACGAATATCTGTGTCAATTGTTACGGGTACTTGGAGCCCTAAAAAGTCCGACAATCGTCTAGAGAACTTTGATAGCGCCTAGTACTTGGGTTGTGAAAAGGTCTGATGACAGGCACTCCGCGTAAAAAATTGAAGTTCAGTCGTATCGTAGTAGAACTAAATAGACTTTAGAATTAAATTAAAGCCGACCCCAACCTAGTTTGAGAAAATGTAGTAAGAAAAAAACTGTGTTTCACACACAGTTTTTTTTCTTGTGAACGATTGTGTATATGTGTGTTGAGTTAGCTTAAGTAGTTTACTTGATGGGTAACCTGGCATTTAACATGACGTTTAGTTAGAACCAAAAATTTACCTTGTTCTGTGACGTATAGTACTTATTATATTAATTATCATTACCTACTTATATTTACGTGTTGTTTTTTTTTCAGAGTACACACAATAACTTGTCACAGCGCAGAGGACAGATGTTTTACTTCAGTAATATCGAAGGGAAATTCTTATGAGGCGGTGGTCCGTGGCTGTCGGTCCGGCTGTGTAGGATCGCCGGAGACGACCTGCTGCGAGGTGAATACTTTTCTCTTTTCACCACTTTTATCGTTACTGACTTTTCTAATTAGGTGTAATTTCATATATTTATGCATGATTGTTTTTTGTTGCTATGTCTTTACCCAATTTTAAATGACACATCATTTTGTACGAACATATAGTCAATGGAATATGCAATTTGATTAGTTTTTCTTAGTAGTCAATGTCATATTCTTTCTCTTTACAGTTGAATCGCTGCAACAATCAGGCTTTCGCGATGCCGATCATATCACCTCGGTCGCTTACCGCCGCGGACAAAGCGAATAAGACACTACCGAACACAATATTATTTTTCGTCACTATATTGTTAGTCCTCCAGACTGTAGTCAAAGTCGCTTTTGTCTAATCACGAAGCCCTGCCATAAGATACCCTACACACTTGAACGTCAACGTCACCGTTCTTGTTAAAATTTTGTCATTTTGATTATTGGGAGCCTTTACTTTCAAACATTTTCTAAGCATCATTGGAATCATAATTACAACCAAAGATATTAAAATATTTGTCTGCAACTAACCTACATTTTTCATGTGTCTAGGTCCAAAGGTAGGGGCTGATTATTAAAAAAAACTAACTACGATAAACTTAAAAGTGAGTTATTATTTCTAGTAAATTAACGAATTCGTTGATTTATAGGGATTGTAAGAGGTGACTGTGAACATTTTGTGATGAATTTTTGATTTTCTGTTATTGTAAAATTTTTGTAATTTATTTTTGAGTGTGTATAAAATTTTATCGCCTATATTGAGTTCATTATTTAATTATAATATGTTTTGTTCTAAGTATAATAATATTTATTTATTTATTTAACAACTTTATGCACATATCACAATGGTGGACTTAATGCCATAGGCATTCTCTACCAGTCTACCTTAGGGTGGTAATATCTTAACGAATACATATTTATACAGCGCTGGAATGACAAAGCCTCATTCCCATTGACTGAGTCAAACTGGTTCAATTAGCCCAGATTTCATGTATCCGATTCAAAATAGTGCGTTAAATTAAGGTTTTTGGCCAATTGATATTTTATTTTGACACGTAAAAAATTATATAAAATAAGCATAAAGTCTGATATGCATTGCCGATTAGGTTAAATTTGAAAATAAATGAAAACTTCCGATTTCAGTTTACGGAATATAACAAAAGTATAACCTATCTCTTATTCCGCTTATTAAGCATGCTTGCAGACCCACATTTTTAATGCTTATTATATTTTTAACAAATATCTTGGAACAAGTATTGATGAGTTGAGTGTCAACAGCAATGCTAAGCGACCATGAGACTCGGTTCTTATGAATGTTGGTAATTGCCTAATTTTTAAGATCATAGTTAACATTTTACCTTGACCTTTGTTTGATATACGAGAATTACTTTTGATAAAATAAAACTTTCTATACCTAAAAACAAACCAACTATAAAACGTCTAATTAGAACAGTCAATGTTAGTTCTAATAAGACATTCTGCACTTCATCACCATCATCAACTGCTTTGAATAGTCCACTGGATAACATGGCCTCTCCTGGAGGTTTACCCCTATCAAACCAAGCAGGCCCGAAGGGTTGGTGTAGCGTTTGTGTCAAGTTCTCCTTCTTTTTGCAGTGCTTTTGTCCTGCGTTGGTTGCTCCCTTAGTCGGCTCTTACGACACCCACGGGTTGAATAGGGGTAGCGAGACTCCGTATTTATAATCACCACACGGATAATTCCTTCTTCTGCACTTCAAACTCGACATTATTTACAACATGCTAAATGTGCATTGTAGTACAAGACATTAATCCTGTTAGTTACTATACTATTACTGTAGAACAGATATTAAAGTTTTCTTGATATAAAGTAGATCCTAATTTTGTAAAGATCCTTCCAGTTCTATCGAATGTGTGTAAGGCCTTCATATCCGGAAGGTTTAGGTACAGTTAAAACACACGGTAAACAGTTAAATCAAACGGAAGGAATATTTCGTTAACAAAAATCAAAGTAATTCAATGCAAACCATTACTATACCATCTAGTGATTGTGGATTGAAATCCTAAACTACCGTAATGATATTATCATTACGGTAGTTTAGGTTTAGATTTACTAGCACATCATACCAGTATCTCATTGAAAACTCTTGTTAAGCAACTCTTGTTGCTTTTCACCAACTGAGTGAGGTTGCCCGACGCCTGCCCCCTCCCCCTGTTTCTGGAAGGGGAAAGGACTCCAAGAGTGCCAAGGCACCTGTGACTCTTAGTCGTAGGTGTCCATGAGCGGTAGTCATTTACCAACAGGTTACGCGTCTGCTCTTCTTTAAAAAAAAATTTATATATTTCTTTCTGGTACAGGGGACAACCCTACACCAGAAAGAAATAAATAGATTTTTTTAAAAGCCGTATTGCAAAGGTCCTCAGCAGATAATCAAAGGCTTTTTACCTTACCTAATAATCAAAGGTACAAACAATTTAAAACAACCGGTAATGCTACAGCTAATTGCTAACCATATAATTGTATGAAGTTCTCGGCATTCCTTTAAAGGCACTTCTCAAAGGCGCTCTTGTAAAAGGTCGTATGATTGAAAGGCGCAAGGGAAGGGTCACTCGACCTCTGCGGTCAAGCCGCCTTTCCGCCCAATTGATCCGCATCCGCCCGGCCTGGGGTGCCGATGTGAAAATGGAATGAATAATTCACGACTATGTTATTGCAAATATTTATTGGTTATTTTTTTTTGATAAAATATTTACGTAACAAATTAGCTGAGTTGCAAAACTGTTACTTATTGAGAGTAACCTTGGTTTATGACATAGAGCTGATGATTAAAACCAGAAAAAGCGAAGTTTACTTGCATTCTGGATAAAAATTGATAAAAATTGTACAAGTAATACATTTTTAGGGTTCCGAAAAGAGGAACTCAAGATTGATCGTTGTTCGTCCCTCTGTCATTTAAGATTTTTTTCTAAATCATCAAAAATTCTAAATCATTATTGCTGAAGTATTAAAAACAATAATTATGTCTGCAGTCTCTTAAGGCTTTGAAATTGGGATTTAGACTTGTTTAAAGGTTCAAAAAAGTAATTCGAATATCACAATCTAGAATATATTTTACACCCTTTTGAGGCTTGGTAATGAAATTCTTCGAAGTATCAAAACCCATATTTACACTTTATATTAACTCAACCCCTGACGCACTCACCACGTGTGAAGTAACCCATAGGAAATTCCAATAAAACCGACGATTTCCCCTTGAAATACCCTCAATTTGGGGTGTCCAGTTAAGAAGCCAGTTCACTTGTTTCCGACATATGGAGCCAATCACTTGAAATGGAGAAGAATAAACCATAATATGAATGAAGTTGTTGTGTACTTTATTTAGTAAGCTATAAAGGTTAATTTAAGTAGTTTCACATTAGAAGAAAAGTTGGTAATGTTAAATTTTTGGGGTGAGAAAACTCGATATCCGGACCGGACTTTGGGTGATTTTTATTGGTTATAAACAGGGGTCTGGTATGTTAGCCGAGATTTGGGTCGTGTGAAGTTTGGTCAAACAATATGCGAGGGTGTCAACACTGTTGTTGTTTGATTTGAAAGTTAAGAAGGATGTTTCTTTAACTTCGGACAAGGAAACTTTTGTTTCACTTGTTAGCTTTGACTGGTTTTCTTTTTAGTTATAGTTGTTTTTGTTCTTCATTTTCTGTAGTAGGTAAAGATGGTAAAGATAAATCATTATGTAAATTGTTATGACCATGCGATGTCTTAAATGATTATATTTGCTGCATATAATTAGTATTGTTTCCATACATTTTTCTCTTAGGACCAGGTAAGTAGAACTAATTAGGTACTTCTTAGATATAGCTGTTGTGGAAATATATATTTAAAGGAGACTTTATATAGAAAATGAAAGGAGATAAAGTCAAGTTTGATGTTTCTGAGGAATATAAAAGTTAAGATGTTCAAGAATTCAAACATCTATTATGGTTGATTGGTTTCTTATGTTTCTAATTGCCAAAATAAAGTTTAAAAAAAAAAACCCTTTTCTTGAATTGCGTGACGTGAAATGAGACCCAGATTGAGATTTCTGCAGCCACAATATGTTTTTGTGTTAAGTGAATCTTAGTTGGGGGTAGAAGAACGCTCTTAAAATTGTTTTAGCAATATTATTTGGTGTATTTGATTATATATATCTCTCTAGATAATACGTAAGTGTTTTCCTATAGATTAGGAAGGGCAATAGCGTGAATTCTACCTTAACTTTCAAATCTATTTTTTTTTAATTGATCATACATATACCTGTTTCTAAATTCAAGTTTGATGAAATTACTCAAGTAATACTAGAATATAATGAGCACTTAATGAAGCTGCCTGTGTTGGTAGCGCTGCAAGGTTCATTAACATACGAGATAGTACTGCACCAGTACAAATGAATAGATTGCTTGCCATCTAAGACTTAAACTAATTTCTGTAGAAGGCTCTTGCAATTAGTACTTATATGGTTTTAGTTTACAGACAAGTTACAGACAACTCGCTAATGGAGGGAGTGTACAAAGTTACTAGTAAAGGTTCACCGTTGTTGCCGAAGTGGTAAGCTTCATTGTTAATATGAGATATGAAAAATGTACTCGCCACGTCTCGTGAAACTTTATTCTCTTACTTTTGTTTGAAACCGTTCATAATCGCAGAAACAGTATCTTTATGGTATATTGCTTCTCCTTGACTTCACCAAATGATATAATGATATATAGTGATGTTAATGGGAATCACCTATTCCACATGACAATCCAGGTTTTGTCAGGAGGAATCTTCACACACACACATAATTAAAAATGCGTAATATAAAGGGATTTTATTTTATGCGATTATATTTACACAATTAATTTATGTCTTCAAATTTCTTACCTACAATTTTACACTTCCTATGCTGTAAACAGATAAACAGCACGTGCTTGGCAGAAATAAAAGTTTTCAATTGTTTAGTTTCGGTAGCTCAGGAATATCACACCTGGTTACGTGGCCACGTGAGGGACATAGTAGTGTGACGTAATGATTGATCATATCATTTGCTACGCTTCATCGGTCAACACTGAGATTTGCGGAACACTGGCTTAGCGATGTTTATTGTCGATAATAATGGTATCGATAGTTTGTATTGGTGTTGTGCTTGATGCGATGAGGTTATTTTTGCACAGCAATATAAAAGTAAAGTTACCGTGTAAAGAAAGCTATTACCATGATCAATCTCTCTGTCATATAGGTACCTTAAACTAAGATTTATGTATTATTAAATCCATACGTTTCCATTTCATATATATGTCGCAAGTTGCGTTGATTGATTTCTCAAAAATATTATATCATGGAAATATTAACTATTTCTAAAAGTTTTGACAATAAGTGTTTCGCTAAAAGTTGACTTAGGTTCTATTTTATTAAAGAGTTCTTCAAAGAGAAGGAGAGAGAGAGAGAGAGAGAGAGAGAGAGAGTGACTGGCCTGTTGATCTAGTGGTTAGTGACCCTGCCTGCTACGCCAGAGGTCTTGGGTTCGAATCCCACCTAGGACAAATAAATGAGAAGGGTTATTTGATCTGTGTCTGGATGTAATTTATCTATAATATGTATGTATGGAAAAATATATAACTATGTTTATCAGCAGTCTGGTTACTATAGCACTCACATAGATATTTCGAAACATACAAATTTAAATCCATATAATTTTTCCAAATGTATCCTTTCAATTTCTTTTTAAAGTGAACAATAGTGAGCAGTTAGCTATTTACTGGTAAGCGATATACGTATAAGACTAAATATCGATATCGATAACATAAGTATTGTATCGGCACTACCAAATAACGACAACTTTAATAGGCATTATTGGTCGAATGACGAATGATCCATGCGTATTTAGTTCAATAAAATTATGCAAAATCATCGGCGCATTGTGCGATGTCCCGTATTGACCGTTTTACTTTATTATAATAGAAAATATTGCGTATTATGTGTAATATTCGTGTCTGTAATAATCGTGGCCGTGTAATAGTGCTGTGTCATGAATGTGTTACGAGAGAAATATTTTTTGAGCTAAGAGTGTTTAGGCGATTCCGTTGGTTTATTTCTGACAATTCGGTAGTTTCGTAATGAATTGGTATTAACTAACAGTATTATTAAAATCATTTTCTAATTATTAACAAGTTGTTTGTGGATGAATGAATGATAATGATAAGTTATTTTCCATACTCCTGACAACGTTTTTGCAAAATTTTATGATAATCAGTCGAGATGTTAAGACGGAAAAGGGTACCTATTAAACGTATAAACAAAGAATTCACGTTAGGATAGCTCTGCAACTTATAGTTTTTGCACATAGCTCTGCCCGTGTGTATATCGACTGCTGTAAACTTTGGCATGAGGATACTTAAATCTTTCCTCAAGAATTAAAGTATCCTCATGCCAAAGTTCATTAAAATCGGATTAGCAGTTTAGCCGTGAAAGCTAAAAGACAGACAGAGTAACTTTCGCATTTATAATATTAGCAAGGATTTTTATTTGACATGGCGACTTAAGGAACTTTACCATGCGTGGTTCGCGTTTATGATATGTGTTGGCGTAATCATTTTTATTTAGTTAAAAATCATGTAATTTAGAACTAAATAAAGAAAAACCATTGTCAATGAACCACGTGTAGCATGGTTCATCAAACAAGCTAAATCTAGTAGACTCGTCAAAACGAGTCACATGAACCAAAACTTTGAGCTGGAACTCAAATAGCTTTACTAGTAGCCGGTGAATAGTGATATCCACTATCGAATTACTTCCTCTATCATCAGATCACTTCGCAAATGCCAAATTTTAGTATTGTTTACTTCATGTTTTCACAATGATTCATTACGAAACGACAATGAGAAGTACAAACTGGTGGGGCTAATAAAAGCGTTTTAAAAAAAGCTTGCTATTTTCAATTCTTTTAATTTTTAGTGTCTAATACAGATAGCCAGACAGTACTAACTAAAAAAAAAAACTGGAAACGAGAATAATTCTGAGACGGTCCGTTTTACAAATAACGCACAAAAGACAAAGAGAGTGCATTCAATGTTATGTGCATTGGATCAATGCGTGGTAAATGCTTTTTTACCGATATTAGCAGATATTTGGTAATTTAACCGATACTAGTGAAGATTATGGAGTATTGTGATATTAGCAGTTGTATGGAGTTTAATTTTTTTAAATTAATTTTAAAGGCTTATGGCATAATGGCACTTTCGTTAGAAATATAGCATCTCAAATCCCTTTTTTAACATTACAGATAAAATTAAACGTTAAAAGCCATCGAAATGCTTATTTAAATTTTTCTTTCCTTATTTTACCATTATATCGCAGGCTAAATGAAACTAGATACCTCATGTACATTATTTACCTAAGTGGAAACCGATTATGAAAGAGAGATATATATATATATATATATATATATATATATACAATTGAATAAGTTGTAGTTTATGTGTTTTGGATGGATGTCTTAGAAGAACTCGTCACCTTTTCACTTGTATTCTGCTGTTTATGTAGGTCTTTTGCGTAGCTAAACATATTTTACTGGTAGAAACTTGTACTTGTACTATGTGGTGTACCCTAAACGTGAAAATTTACAAACTTAACCTCTTTATAATGTTAGTATAAATATGATAATATAGAAGACAGTTAAATATTAAAATAGCATTGCTCTTGACAAAGTTGTTGGTTGTCAGTTTCCATGTTCTGAATCAGTGTAGTAACAGTGACTAAGTAAAATACTTTTGCGTTTGTTGGCCGGCGGTGACCGCCGGACGGCCGGACGGACAAACATTGGGTATTTGCGTGCACCGTTTTTTGTTGGCGCCCAGCCATGTGACCGCCACTGTTGTGTTGCGAGATTCAACTTATACAGAGTGATTACATACGATTATTTATTGAAAATAACTCAAAAATACAGTAATCAATTTGTGTGTTATCCTTTTGTACATATGTGCGATGGGTTGGGTGTCTAAAACAGCTTTTTATCTCGGATATTAAGATACTACTGATGTGTCGAGAGAGAGGGAGAGAGAGAGAGAGATGATTATGACAAGGGGACGTGTTTTTATTTGCAGATAATTATAAATTTAAACTTGCAGCATACTATATCCTTTCTAGTTGTTTACAATGTATAGAATATCTAATATCCTTATGAATCTATTAAGATTTATCTAGAAGCTATATTTTTGAACTAAATTACTTGTTATCTTAGGTACAAGGCGGTTTTGGGGACGAAATTTTAACTTTTCGTATAATTAATATTGTGATTAAATTCACAATATAAATTATACGAAAAGTTAAAATGCACCCACTGTTTTTCGTGCAAAGTGCATTAGCATCGTCCAAAATGTGTATGTATTTTTGTACACACGATAAAATATCCCGGCATTGCCCGTTGTTAAATATTTGCTGATAACTTACATCGGAGACGTATTTTGTGATTAACAGTTATTTTTGTTTTTGAATCATGAGAAGATGTTTTATTATTTGAAGTAAAAGAATATGTCTGTATAAAGTTACAGTTGCTTTTGGCTTACCACATTAGGTTAAAAAAAATGTTTGAAAATTTCAAATCTTACTCAACCCATTGTAAAGCTGTTAAGTGTCAGCACTAAGAGATGATGATGCTGTCAGAGTATTTAAATGTTTTCAATCGATAAAAAAATTGAAGGAAACATGAAAAGAGCACTGTGAAATTGGTTTCCTTTTGTTTAATGTTTTGTTAATGGCAAACGAGCATGTAGATCAACTGATGGTTAGTGATTTTCCCCGCCCATGAACACCTGCCACTTAAGAGACACAAGTCCCCCCTCCCATCCCCTAAATTAGAGATGGGATCGGTTAACTTCACAGGTGAAAAGTAAGTAAAAAATTACTTATTACTGCTTTTTGTTAGGTCGTTGTGTCAATCCGGTTGAGCCGGCTCGTACCTGTGTCTAAGTTTAACTCTCCCATCGTAAAACTTCTCGTTTTCTATTTTCTGATAAGGATTTAAAATAATGATCGTGATTTAAAGGAAATAAGAAAGGAAAAGTCAAACTGTCTTGGAACCTGCAAATAAATTAGTCTGAAGTAAATAGTAGGAGTTAAGGTGTTCAGCATTTACTCATCATTTGTACTTGTCAGTACTTCGTATAACCAGTCCATTTTTAAATGCTTTCAACTAATTATGGAAACAAACGAATCGTACTCTTGAAAAGGCGGTTACTGAGTTTTTCAGAGATCTTAAAATTTCAAAGTGTTCATGCGGGCACTGGGTATCCAACTAGAGTTAGTACAAAGCTTAGCAGTGGATAGTGGCAGATAATAAATTCACTTATCTCGCAAAGCTTACACGACCAAGTTTTTCGACTTAAGATCTTAGTTACCACTCGTTTGTACAAAACTGGTTAGTGTGGAGTTGGCACAATGTCAGTCATTTTAATTTTTATATTGACAAAGGAGAAAGATTGAACAATAGGAGAAGGAATAGAAGGTATTTTTTTTATGAAGAAGTATAGTCGACAAAAATGCGAGTTCATTTACATTTTTGGTTATATTTATTATGTTTATTTGTTTTTGTTGTTTGTGAGCTAATCACGAAGTAACGTGTTTATATTAAATCGTAGTGTAAAATAAGAAGTACAAAAACCTTCAATAATTAATTAACGTAGGGTAATAGGACATCCATAGGTAAGGTGGAGTGACGATTGGCGCAAGATGGCTGGCAGGAGCTGGATGTGAGAAGCCCAAAATCGATCTAAGTTACGGGCAATGTAAGAGACCTATGTCCAGCAGTGGACTGCGATAGGCTAATGATGATGATGATGAATCTCTGCATCCTTTAAACTTTGTTTGTATGAACTGTGGAATGTCATTTCAAATTGTTTTATTTGCATGAGTTACGTATATTTTGCTATTTATTTAATTTTGTTATTAGCATACGTATATATCTGGAAGCGGATACAAATTGAACGAAACAAACAAAATCTACTCAAATTTATGAAGATTTCCTAATATCAGTGCTTCTGTTCTCAGGTCATCACGACCGAATGGCGTAGTGGTTTGTGTAACGGACTGCTATTTCAAAGGTCGCGGGTTCGATTCCCGCTCAAGTCAAGCATTTGTGTGCATGAACATTTAATGTTTGATTTGGTTTGGGTGTTTCTATGTATAATATGTATGTATTTGCAAAAAAAAAAGTATATATGTATTTATATCAGTTGTCCAGTACCCATAGTACAAGCTCTGCTTAGTTTGGGACTAGATGGCGTTGTGTGAATGTAGTAGAATATTATTATTATTATTATTATTCTTCGAGAAAACAAACTGAATTTGGAATATTTGTAATGTCCTACTCTATACAATAGTAAGTACAGCGGGCAGTCGCTAGGCCGCGAACGACCCTCCGCGTCGTATAGGGGTCTGATTGAAAAGTTGTTTTAAACCACAACTTTTCAAGTACCGCACGAACGCGGTGACTTCACAAGTCTATGTCAGTACGTGGACTTGGAAACTGTTCTTGAGCTTTGTTTGAAATTCATGAGGAGTTTTAGGTCCACTTTAACTTGAGCAAAAGTAGGGGTAGTTCAAAGTGGGTTAGGGTAATTTTTAAATTAGATAAAGCAATACCTAACATGAGACTTATAGTTCCGATAGTGGCAATGCTTAAGTCTTGATAATAATTGTTTAACTGAATTATCAAGATTTCCATTTAGGAACACTTAGGAATTCGAGTAAACACACAAAATCAGTTCTGATATGGTGTGTTTACTCGAGTGTCTAAGTGTTACTCGTTTTTGGCCTAACGTGAATATCCTCTTTTCTTAACGAATATTAGCAGTATTCATTTAAATTCATATACTCAATGCAAAGTGCAGTTATTTGGCTATCAGTGATTTTGACGACGAAGATTTGGATGTCATTAGTCTGCTTACGGCATACTTTCTATGTACACATTATCACCAGTTCAACATTAAACCCTTAGAAAAATCGAATCTGAAACTCGTATTCAAATATATTCCTTTACTTCATTGAATTTATCTGATCTACCTTTCTTTCCTTTGCAAAATTATTAATGTTAAGTCGCATTCATTGCTCACATAAAACCTACATCTTACTGTCCAAGGAACACAATCCACTGTCACCGTTATCCAACAAATAACGTTATTAAATAATATATCTGGCAACATTACAATATTGAGTTAATAAACTTGAGCGGCCAGTGGGTAGACAGGTGAACAATGCAGAATTATTAATGTGTTAGCCAGGTCAATATATTAAACAATGTAATTCGAACCGTGAGCTCTGTCATAGGACAACTATATACTAATTGTTGGTTGTGCAATAAGGCACAACGGTTTGAATTAATTATCATTTAGAATTAAGAGGATTGTTGGCGATATAATGTATTAGAGGGATTATTCCTTTAAAGATTTATTAATCATCCATATTCGTGATAATTTCTATAATAGTGAATTTCGGTTTTTAACAAACAAAGTACAACTGAAATGCAAGTTTAGTTTTAAAAGAAACTAATGTTATAAGTAATGTTGCCAGTAACTTTTTTGTTATTTTTACACTACATTGATAGGCATATGGCATTCTATATATCAAACGTGTACAAATATTTTAAAATCTTTAAGTGCTTTACGAGATTATTGATTAGGTCTCAGAATATTTTACCACGTTAAAATACAAAAAGTTAAAAAAAATATACAAATAATTAGGTTTTTTTATTGTTCTCGTCCCATTAGGTATATTTTTTTACATACTCTCAAGCAACTATATTTTTTCTTTGAATTCAAATAGCCGATAACATAAAACAGCACCCATATCTGTTTGTTTTTAATATATATGTTTCACCAGCTTTATCATTCTGTAGAACTTCATTGGTACACACATAGCTAAATCGACTGTTTTGATGCTGGAATTTTGACACTGCATCAATCGGTATTTGTGACTGTTGTAAATACATTTGATCAATGGTTATTGTCTCTCGGAATCAACGAGGTGGTCAGTGCTAACACTTGGTGTGCAAATATGGGTAATATTACCATAATTTGACAATTTCTAAGAATTTAGTGATTTCTCACCCACACAAAGAATATTAGTTGTCCTGCGTGTTTAACGTGATCAACATATTGCTGTTTAACAGTAACTACTTCTTTGTGTATAACCGTATCCCATTATATGTTGTAGTTTTTGGTATAATTAATTATTGGTTGTTAAATAATTTTTGGGGTTCGAAATTTAAACTTTTCAAAATACAATAATACGGGCTAGTGACCCGGTATCTTGAAAGTCAGCTATATGATTCAGGTCACCCGAACGTCATCCCATGAACTATCCAACATCCTCAGCCCCCGACCTGTGCGCATATTAAACATTATTTAACCAGTGATTACCATAATAAATGTTAATAAAGTCACTGTACATGCGCATTAGTCGGTAATAAATCACTTGTGGCTCGCTATTGGTTTTAAGCATCGGTCTGTATCAATTATGGCACGGACTATGGCGAGCGTTTATGGACGAAACGGTAGGAAATATGCTTAACTTCAAGATACCGTTGTTTTTTTTTATTATGAGAAATAAATATTAAACTATCAAATGAATTGGAACAAGTATTACTTGGCAGTAATTCCTAGTGAAATATTTTGAGCATAGTTGATTGTTTCAATGCCTTTAGAATCAGTGCTAAAAGCCTTTAAAAGCCTAAATATCACAACAATACTTATGTGTTTTTAATATAATACATATTATATATTAGGGAGGTCCCGATTATGAGCTCTGAATGATTCCTCGCTTATAAAGAATCCGTTAAGTGTGTGATATATGAGTATATACGTGACCAGAAGCCTGTGCTTTACTTTGCACAGATTTAACGTGACATATTAAGGCCAAAATTTAAGATTTTAATTATTAAATTAGATTAGATAGTTGCTTTCCTAACTTGCATTCGATCTTCCATCATTACCTATCTATCTATCTTAATTATTAAAATCTATACAAGTATTTAAGGCCACACAAAAATATTTAGTAGTCACAAGTTTCAAATAAAGAAATAGTATATTGGAATATTATAGGAACAGTCATAAAGGTAAAAAGATGTATGAGAGTAGATTGTATTTACAATATATTCTTTTATAGTGGAGCACGTTACTGATCCATTGCGTTGGAGTACCGCGGGCGTACATAATCTCAGGCCTTACGACTCAGCGCCCACGTAGGACTGTCATTCAGGACTAGAGCTATCTAAAGGTACGCACACACTCAAACGAGCAGTAAAATAAAAAAAAGATACGAACTTTATACTTCAATCAGTTATACTGTTGTTTCATTGTCAGTTGAATATATACCGCCAAGGGCTATGAGTAGGATTACATTTATACATACATATATACTATTGGATCGACTGACCTTGATATTGATGATAATCTTGACAGCAATTTTTAAAATAAGACAACACTAAAAATATACTTCGTGTTAATATTTTGTATTTATTTTTTGTTTTCGATAGTTTCGAAACGAAACGTGTCGAAGATTTCGGATAGTTTTTTATAAGTGTGTACTTCCCTTAACCATAAACTAACTCGTCTTATTGTAATGTTATGAATATTCAGGAAATGATTAATATTTATCTTAGTCATACTATTGTTTTCTGGAGGCGTTTGGGTTTTTACGCTGGTTTTCTAAATACTCTTTGTATTGCAAATGTCTTTAGATAAGGTAAACACTTTAGAATCAGACTGCTGTATGTTTGTTTGCTATCATAGTTATTTGAATGTAATCTATTTGAGAACAATCTAATAGTTTACTGTTGTAATTATTATTACATATCTTAGTAATAAACATTAAATTAGTTGACGGGCCAGTTGGTCTAGTGGTTAGTGATCCTGACTGCTAAGCCGGAGTACCGCGTATTTACCGGGTATTTAATTTATTTGTGGGTTCGATTCCCACCCAGGACAAGTATTGTGTGATGAGCACGGTCATTTTTTGGGTCTGGGTGTAATTTATCTATAATACGTATGTATTTAAATATACTTATATAAGTATGTTTATCAGCAGTCTGGTTACCATAGCACAGGCTCTGCCTAGTTTGGGATCAGACGGCCGTGTGTGGGATGTGTGATGTATTATTATTATTATTAAATTAGTGATTGCAGACAAAACTCATAAAAAAGATTGATTTTGAGCGTTCTATAGCCTACCTCTAACCCTTTATAATTTTAATAATGTAGTCTTATGGAATTAACTAATATTAAGTGCAACACTAGAGTAATAAAAATAACAGACATTACCTTATAATATACATTAATATACATTATACTGTCACATTGCATCACAAGTTACCTGCCATAAGTTTATACATATAAATAGCTATATGTATATGAAGTTCAAATCGCGACCTGTTTCCATAGTAACCCTTAGCATGGTGCAAGCCAGCTGATCCGAACCGCAGAAGGCCGCAGTCGTTATCGGTCAGCGCGCAACCTTTGCGAAGAAGCCTCCGTGGCTTGCACAATCCAGCGCTTTATGCGCCGAACGTTTACGTTACGTTAAAATTATTGATGGGTTTGATTCAATGGCTATTTAGAAATTGTAAGCGAATAGATCATACAAAAAACATTATTCGTGGATCTAGTTTTATTTGTTTTGTAAATACTTGACTAATACATAAAAAAGAGATCTAACAACGACAATAGAAAAGAATAATTTTTATTGCCGACCACTTAAGAGAGAAATGTGGGGTATTCCGTCTACTAGGTGGACAGATGACATGGTCAAAATTGCAGATGTTCTATGGCTATGAAGAAAAGTATTTTATTTATTTTTATTTTAGTATTTTTGTTGTAAATTTTTAGTTGCATTGATGATTGGATAACCATAATATTAATGTTTATGTAATTACTAGCATTTCCAGGGCTCCGCCCGTGTGTCTTACTTATCGCCGTAAAAAGTAGCTAGTAGATAATTTAGTTTTCTAGTGGTGAAAGAATTTTTTAAATTGGTTTAGTTGTTTAGGCCTGAAAGCGTATTCATACATTTTTTGACTTACTCAATAGGCTAGTATTACTTTTATAAACTTAGGTACCGTTTTAGATCAGCATATTCACTAGATGTGTGAAGAAGTATAATTTTTAAATTAGTAACACATATTGTTTAAAATATAGCTATTATAAAATATAGATATTATACAGCTAATTATTGTTTAATATATATATAAGTTTAAAATATGATATTTTAATCACTTTCAATACAACGAAAACTATGCTTAACTAAAAGCGTTAGAGAACGTGGATAATTATCCCTGCAAAAATAGCCTCTATGTATTAGTAATAGTGTTGTCATTCATTTGTCAATCGTCCTATAAATAATAATAATAATTTATTTCAGAATTATTTATTTTCTATATTGTGTTAGTAATAGTTTGCTTACATACTAATGTTAGTATAAGTTATAATTATTATGATAAAACAAAGAAACTATGATTAACTAAAGGCGTTAGTGAAAGTGGAATTAATCCTTGCGAAAATAGCCTCTATCTATTAGCGATAGTGTTGGCATTCATTTGTCAATCGTCCTTTAAATAGTAATATTAATTTGTTTCAGAATTATTTCTTTTCCAAATAATGTTAGTAATAGTTTGCTTACATACTAATGTTAGTATAAGTTATAATTATTATGACAACAAAAAAAAAACAAAAACCAATTTAAAAACAATTCAAATTACAGCATGTAGCCGCATCCATCGGCGCATCATCGGTGTCTCCCACCGATCTGTGAACACCCCTAGGATGGTGTTGGTACTGCCGCGGGGACGCGTCATCAGGGAGGCACACCTTTTCCTAATTATGGCTGCAAAGCCATACTTAGGAATGCGCTTGCGCATCTGTAAACATATCTGATGTGCTGCACCTCCACGGTAACCCCAACAGCATACTATGTGTCATTGTATTGAACAAGAAGGTCGCTGTATGCCCGCCCACCATAACTTCCCCACAAGCTTCACGTGTAGAATGACTGGCAGTAGGCTTTAAATAACGTAATCTTTACTGCATACGTACATCGTACAAACCTTCGAGCCAGGATGTTACAACGGACCTCCCTATCTATGTCTAGGTTATCACTTAAATCTTCGGTGACCCAGTGGCCCAAGTACTTGAACTTATTAACCCTAGATAGAGGTACGCCAGAGAGTAATACATAGAGTATAGTTGTGTAGCTCGTGTTACTTGATTTAAAAACCAATAGTTAACTCTTCTTCACATTGTACCTGAGCCCATAAGCCACCGCATACGACTCACAATTAGAGACGAGTCGTCTCAGAGCACCGATTGATGAGCTCAGCAACACCATGTCGTCTGCATAACATATTATTTATACAGACCCCATCTACACTCTTGACATGATGATTTGATGTCCATACCAGTACCGAAATATGGATATAATCTCCAGTGGCACTGTAGTAGTTTGTTCAAGCTTTTTTCAAAGTAAATTATACGACACAAAATCAAAAGCTCCATCCAAAATCAAAATCCATATAGTATGGAACAGTCTGCTTGAGATACAAAATAGCGCCTCTCGGTGAATAACCCCGGTCTGAAACCAAACTGGCTGTCATATAACTGAAGATGCTTAGCTAATTGTTTATCAAGTAGACTGTCCAACACCTTAGATATAATGGTCACCAGAGGTATGGATCTGTAATTGGAAATGTCAGACACATCACCCGTTTTAGTTTTCACTATGGGCACCACCATTGTATACATTAGAGCATTAGGTAAGTAAGGTAGGTAGGTAAGGTAAGCCACGCTTAATGTACAAATAAAAAAATAGTGGAATTACTCGTGGACAATGTACTCCCGCATATTTCAGATGCTCGATGCTGAGGTCATCATGACCAGGGCACTTGCCTTTCTGCATCCCCTGTGCAACTTCTTGAAAACAATGGGGTCACCAGTGATGCCCTTAACATCGATCTCCCGATCCGACATATTTAGTGGTGATTCGACTTTGAAATGCTGCTGGAATGCATTGGCGATATCGGTTGGTTTATAGACACCAGCCACACTCACAGGAGGTCCCGACTTATAATTCAATTTGTTGGTAGACTTCCAGAAATCACGGAACTGCTTTTTGTAATTTTTATTATCTGAAATGTCCATTTTTATTTGTTGTTCATTATCTTGGCAGTGCTTTAGTTTACTTTTAAAGATCATTCTAGACTTTATAGACTAGAAAATTGCTACATATCTTGCTTTAGATCTCTAGCTACTTTATGGCCAAAATTATTACTACACTCGTGTAAAGGTAATAGATAAACAGACTTACTTACATGTTATTAGCTTAGTTCAACAAATCTATAGTTTCAACTATAATGAAATAGTTGCATAAATATCTTTTTTTTTTAAACTCCCGCATTAGGAACATATCCTGTGTCGCGGGGGTCTTTACAAACATACATGAAACGGACACAAAGAACACCCAGACTCAGAACAACAATTTGTGGATCACACTAAGTGTCGTCCCATGTGGGGTTTAAACCCATAACACTCGGCGTAGTAGGAAGCGGCGTGGCGACCGCTTAAACCACTAAGCCTAGTATTATAATGTTTCCTACATAAAATTAAAGTAAATTATCAAACCCACCTTAGGAAAATAAGTGGTAATAATGACTGTGCAGTGGGCATTATATATTTGTAAGTGTGCACGACGGCCGTGACGTGGCGGTGTTTTCAGAGGACGGGTATTAGTTGTTTTGATGTTTGAATCGGGGACCAAAAAAAATGCAAATATATAAGCACAAAGCTTATTCTAATCAAAATTATATAACTGTATAAGTGTTAACACGTAGTTCTTTCTTTAATTATTCATTAAAAAGTGTCAGACTTTTGCTTGAATCAGAAGTGCTTGAATTATTTCAACTAACTTACTAGGCTTACTGGTATTGTACTGCTGGTAAATAGAGTTTATTGATTCAGTTATGTTTGCTAGATATCTGGGTTAAGTTAGGATAGCAACAAGCGGGGTGCTAGCTAGAAAACCTCCCCGTGGTGCACCCTGGAAACGCTGGCGATGGTACTGTTTCCTCCTTGTCCTCTTGGAGGAGAGGATTATCGCCAGCGGCCAATATTCTAGCAGAAGAGGTAGCCGTTCATCGGCTCTCGGGCAAGGCCTGGTCCAGCAGGGTGGGCGTGTCTGCCGGTTGCCCTGCTGGCTCTTCGCTCTTCGGAGCATGGAGGAGGAAACCTCGGTAAAAAACCTGATGGCGGGGCCCTGTAGGGGCCACAGTTTCTCCGCTGATAGCGGTGGAGAAAGGAGGACGGGCTCGGCGTGTACTCACACTACCACCGAGCAGGCAGGGGGACGTAGTCTCCCTGTCAACCGTCGGCATATCGTAATCCCGAGAAGAGCGCTGTGGTTAAGTCTCGCGGCTCTGATCGGGGGCGAGGGTCTTGGCTTAACCGCCCGGACCGCGAGGAAGATAACCTCTCTAAAAAATTCCCCGAATCCCGTGTTCTGGTGCGTGGCCAGGGGATGCATGGCTGATGGGAAGTTCAGTCGCGAGCGCACTCCAAGCCGAGGTACCTGCGGACCCCTCGGTTGGGTTAAAAACTTACGCTTGCCCGGGTAATGGGGGATCTCTGCCCGGGTGGACCTCTAGTTCTCCCCCACTCGTGGGATTTATTATGGAGCATATCACCTAAAATTTAAAGAAACGGCAACCAACAAACAAACAGAAACAGGCAAGCAAAACGGACTCTGAAATGAAAGAGAAGAGGAACAGTGGAGTGGATGGTTCATCCACGGAGGGTGAGATAGCGTCGGGAACGCCTATCTCGGTGGGGCTCCCAGAAGTCAGTCTAACGCTGGTCTCTGGGAGCCGAAGAGCATCGGATCGTATTCGTTCCGGATCCGCCGTCTCCTCGGATGGCGCGGAGGCCATGGAGGCGGAACGAAGCGACAGCCGAAAACGCGGACGCTCAGGGGACGTGGAAACCGACACGTCCGGCGAAATGATGCCACCAAAGGTGGCAAGCAGCCGCCGAGGGAGGGCACGCAAACCTGCCTCGGCCCCGGTCTCGACCCCGTCAGGCTCCGCGTTCTCAAACGCGGAGTCGTACAGGAACGTACGGGTGGACGGCGAGGCCGTAGCGGAGGAGGAGATCGCGGATCTCCTGCTCAAGGTTCGGGAGCCGGTGGGGGGAAATGCCCCCCAGGCTCCCGTGTCCGTGCAGGAGAGGGCGAAAGCGGCGGTGGCCGTCATTCACAAGGTGGCCACCAAGTCCGTGAACCTTAAGGGCTCGTTTGTGAGGGCCCTTAAGGACTCCTCCTCCGCTTTGTCGGAGGTCGTCGAGGGCCTAGTGGGCGACGTCTCGCGCCTACAGGTGGCCAACGAGAGGCTGACGGAGCGGGTGAACGAGCTGAGCGCTCAGTTCGCCCGCTTCCAGGCGAACCTCCCCGAGCGGGAAGACCCGTCCGCGTCCCAGCCTGCCCCTACCACCAACTCAGGGGCATTTGACTCCCAACTGCGAGAAATCCTCATCGCAGTTGGGAATATGCTGGACGGACGCCTGGCTGGCCTGTAGGCGAGACTGCCCCCTGCGCCGATTATGCGCCCCCCGCTCGCGTCGGCACAGCGGCCTAAGGCCGCCGCTCCGACCGCGCTCCCCGTAGTGGGAGGCCGCGTCTCCTACGCGGCGGCGGCGTCTGCCCCGACTCCATCGGCTCCCCAAAAGCCGAGGAGGGGGGCCAAGGCACCGACCCGGGCGCCGGCCAAGGCACCGTCCCAGGCGCCGGCCAAGGCGCAGGCCAAAGTGCCGGCCAAGACGGGGCCTAAAACGGCGCCGAGGAGCGGAGTGGCATTCCCTCCGCTCCCCACTCCGACACCCCTGCCGGGCCCCTCCGCACCTGCCCCCTCCAACGAGGGTTGGCAGGAGGCGAGGGGCTCCAAGAAGTCCCGAAGGCGGGCCAGAAAGGCTGCCCAAAAGGAGCCCAAGCCCAGCCTTCGCCACCGGTGGCAACGGCCTCTGCAAAGAGGCCGCGGAAGCTGCAGCCGCCCAAAACCGCGGCTGTAGTTGTGACTGTGTCCCCGGAGGCGGCTGACGGCGGGCTGTCCTATGCGGCCGTCTTCAAAAAGCTCGAGAGCTCGAGTTCTCGAGTTCCCTGGGGCTGAAGGCGCAAAGACGGCGGACTCCTTCGCTGAGAAGCTGCGGGGAATATTTGCAGCCACAGATGGTGTCAGGGTCGCCAGGCCTACCAAGTGCGCGGAACTGCGCATCTCGGGCCTGGACGACTCAGTGACGGCCGAAGATGTCCGCGCTGTAATCCGGGAGAAGACGGGGTGCAGCGCGGACAACGTCAGGGTCGGCACCATCCGCCCCGGTCCAGGAGGGCTTGGCGCCGTGTGGGTCAGCTGTCCCGTAGCGTCGGCCAAAGTATTGGCCGACGCCGGCAGGCTGCTCATCGGTTTCGTGAGCGCCAGGATCACAGTCCTGGCGGCGAGACCGATGAGGTGCTACAAATGCCTAGCATCGGGACACACGCGCGTCAAGTGCGACAGCTGTTTTGACTGCGGCGGACTGTGTTTCCGCTGCGGTCAACCGGGGCATAAGGCGGCAGAATGCTCTGCCGCCCCTCACTGCCCAGCGTGTGCGGCGGGCAATAAGCCCGCCAATCACCAGATGGGGCAGAGAGGCTGCAAGCCTCCCCGCAGTTCTCGGCAGACGTCAGGGGCTAGCCAGTCGACCCAGGCTGCCTCCGATGTAGTTCGTGCGTCGACGTCGTCGCCCATGGAGGAGGTTGTAGAGACGATCCAGTAATGGATCAAGTCTCCAACCTCCTGGTCCAGACGAACCTGAACCACTGTGCCGCGGCGCAGGATCTCTTCCTGCAAACCATGGCACAGTGGTCGATAGGTGTTGCCGTAGTCGCGGAGCCCTATTCTGTCTCTCCCCGTCCAAACTGGATGGGTGACTGGGACGGCTCCGTGGCAGTCGTCGGTTCCACGACGGCTCATTCCCCGCCCTTGTCGCTAAGAGACAAGGGCACTGGATATGTTGCCGTCGAGTGGGGGGGGATCACCATATATGGTGTCTATTTCTCCCCCAACCGGAGTTTGAACGACTTCGAGGTTTTCCTAACCAGCTTGGAGACCTCGATACGGCGACTAGCGTCTGGGCACGTCCTTGTGCTGGGGGACTTCAACGCAAAGTCCATTGCGTGGGGTTCCCCCAGGACGGACGCAAGGGGCGAGGCCGTAGAGGAGTGGGCGGCCTCGGTGGGCCTCTGTCTTCTCAACAGAGGCTCCACCAACACGTGCGTGCGACAGCAGGGGGGGTCGATAGTGGACCTCTCGTTCGCTACCCCTGCCCTCGCCGCACGAGTAAGGAACTGGCGTGTCCTGGAAGAGGTTGAGACGCTCTCGGATCACCTGTATATCCGATTTGAGCTCTCCCGGACCCAGGACTCCAGTAGGGGTCACGTGGCGCGGCGTTTAGCCCGCTTTCCGCGGTGGGCTGTTGCCAGGCTGAACCGGGACCTACTAGAGGAGGCAGCCATAATTCACTCGTGGCTGTCTCCTCAGGCTCCGACCGAGGAGGTCGACGTGGGGGCTGGCCGCTTTCGCGATGCGATTACGCATATCTGCGATGCGGCCATGCCCCGCGTTCGAGGTCGTCGGCCTCCAAGGAAGGAGGTCTACTGGTGGTCCCAGGAGCTGGCGGACCTCCGTGCGGCCTGTACACGTGCCCGGAGGTCCTACACGCGCAGTCGGCGGCGTCACCGTGGAGACGGTGAGGAGGACCGGCTTCATGAGGAGTACCGACGGGCGCGGAAAACTCTGAAGCTGGCCATTAGCCGCGCCAAAGAAGAAAAAAGACAGGAGATGCTGCAGGGTCTTAATCGTGACCCCTGGGGTCGCCCTTACCGCGCGGAGACTCTCCAGCCCAGCTTCCTGCGAGAAGTGGTTGAGGGCCTTTTCCCACAACGGGCGGAACACACTCCCCCGTCGATGGCCTCCCTGGCCGGAGACGACGGGGAGCACGGGGAGGATAATGTTCCTCCCGTCCGGGATTCGGAGGTAGGGGCGGCTGTTCTACGGATCCGTTCCAAGAACACCGCCCCTGGGCCAGACGGGGTACCGGCCCGAGTGCTGGCCCTGGCCCTCAACCACATGGCAGACCGCCTCGGGGAGGTGTTCGACGCTAGCTTGGCGTCGGGACGCTTCCCTGAGTGCTGGAAGAGCGGGAAGCTGGTCCTATTGAGGAAGCCGGGACGGCCTGCCGATTCGGTCGCGGCCTATAGGCCCATCGTGCTGCTGGACGAGGCGGGCAAATTGTTTGAGAGGGTTCTTTCTGCCCGCATCGTCCGGCACCTCTGCGAGGTGGGCCCCGATCTGTCGGACGCCCAATTTGGTTTTCGGGCGGGGCGTTCGACGGTCGACGCCGTGTTGCGCCTGAGGGCCGTGACCGAAGAGGCCGTGAGCTGTGGCGGCGTGCTGTTGGCGGTGTCATTGGACATCGCCAACGCATTCAATAGTCTGCCATTCAGCTGCATCAGGGAAGCACTCCACTATCATGGGGTGCCAAAGTACCTGAGGCGGCTGGTGGCAGACTATTTAGAGGAGCGTACCGTCGTGTACGAGGACCGAGAAGGTTATTTGAGGTGTCGGCCCATGTTGTGCGGTGTTCCACAGGGGTCTGTTCTTGGACCCCTCTTGTGGAACATAGGGTACGACTGGGCCCTTCGCGCCGATTTCCCCCCCGGGCTGGGTGTAATCTGTTACGCAGACGATACCCTGGTGACAGCCCGGGGGGCAAACTTCCAAGAGGCGGCGCGCCTGGCCACAGGGGGAGTCTCCCTGGTGGTCGGGCGCATTGAGGCGCTGGGCTTACGGGTGGCCCTAGATAAGACGGAGGCCCTGTTATTTCATGGGCCCCGTCGTGGTCCACCCCCTGGCGCCTCCATCGTGGTCAACTCGGTCCTCGTACCGGTTCGGGCCCAGATGAAATATCTGGGCCTGATCCTCGACGGGAGGTGGCTCTTCGACGAGCACTTCCGACAGCTTGCTCCAAAGCTGGTCGGCGCTGCGTCTGCCCTAGGGCGACTTTTGCCCAATATGGGTGGACCCAGCGTCGCGACAAGACGGCTGTACACGGGGGTTGTCCGGTCAATGGCACTGTACGGTGCACCGGTGTGGGCGGCGGCTCTGACCGCCCAGAATAGGGTACGCCTCTGGCGCCCTCAGAGGGTAATGGCGGTCAGAGCCATACGCGGTTACCGCACCGTTTCGACGGAGGTGGCGTGCGCGTTGGCCGGAACTCCCCCGTGGGATTTGGAGGCGGAAGTGCTCGCCGAAGTTTATCGGCGAGTGGCTGACTTCCGGGCGGAGAGCGGATTTCGCCCTCCGCCCGAGGATGTGCGCGAGTGGCGCGAAGCCGCTCGCCGAGCCACGATGGCTCGTTGGTCGTTCCGGCTGGAGACTCCACGCGCTGGCTTCGCCGCCGTGGAGGCTCTCCAGCTGGTCATCGCCGAGTGGGCAGGGCGGCAGCACGGGACCCTTTCCTTCCGGCTGACGCAGGTGCTTTCCGGGCACGGTTGCTTCTTGAAGTACCTGCACTCGGTCGCTAGGAGGGAACTGAGTCCCGCCTGCCACCACTGCGACTGCAGTGAGGACTCGGCCCAGCACACGCTGGCGGTCTGCCCCGCATGGGCGGCGCAGCGTCGGGCCCTCACGGCAGTCATCGGAGTGGATCTCTCGCTACCGGCCGTAGTACGCTCCATGGCCGGTAGCGACAGTTGTTTTACCGCGGTCGCAACCTTCTGCGAGGTAGTAATCTCGCGGAAGGAGGCGGCGGAGAGGGCCCGGGAGGACGACCTCCACTCGGACCCGATCCGCCGCCGGCGAACCGGGCGGCGGAGGCCCGCCTACCACAGCCTCATGCCGCCCTGAGTGTGGCCGCGGGTGGACGGGGTGGGTTTCCCCTCCACCCGCATTAGTTTGGCCAGCCGCGAGGGGGCGGCGTCCGCGTGTGCCGGACGTCGCCTATAAAGAGAGGAAAAACAATGAGACGGAGCCCGCACCAGGAGCGGGCTGGCGCTAGGAGGGGTCCGGATGCCTTAACAACAGCTGTTCCCGGATCCCTCCTGTTACAGGCGCAGAGTGGCACACCGTGTGGTTTTAGTCGGTCCGAGTCCGACACACCACCCCGCCGCAAACCCCGGAGGGGTGACGGTCCGAGGGGATTTCCACACGTTAAAAAAAAAAAAGGATAGCAACAAGCGCATTACAGCTATGACGTTTGCTGGCTGAGTGTTTGTAAACGCTTTGTGTAAAAGAAATATTGAAATACGAAAACATATTATTAATCTTAGTTACTAGTTAACTTTTTAGCTACAAAGTAATCATCATAAATAACTTTGAACTAAATTCTAACATAACGCATGACGCCGTCCCATCCGGCTGGGATGGTGACATTTGTGCGCGCGCTGGCCGCTTGACCTATAGCGACGATGTGAACAGCATACTGGTAACTTCACCAGATGACTCGGTTAACGATGTGATTGGAATCTGGGAATAGCTGTAAATAACTGAAAAGTAAGGTAACGAATGTATGGAAATTGCAATAACAATATCACTGAATAAAGCACAGAAATCATTAGCTTTTAACAATAATGGTTAGAGATTGGTAATTAACGGTAAGGTTAATAGTAAGAAACATATATATATTCATACATACATATATAAACGCACGTTTACGCTTCACTTCACGCCTCCACTGAAGGTATAATCAGAGAAAGGTACATTAAACGATTGCGAAATAGAAACAGGCAGAAGAAATACTTTAAAAAGGTTTTTCAAAAAGTGTAGTGACTATTATCTGTTAATAGTCTACTTAAAACAAAACTAAAATACTTTGTTTTATGTTTTTTTTTATCTTACTTAAAATGTACGTAAAACATTTAAATAATACAAGCTAAGGCAAGGCTTGTTTCATTTGAATATGTATGTTATAAAAAACGTCAAAATTACGAGTAAATATTAGTCATGGTTTTTTTTAATTACTCGAGTTAGTATATTACTAAAATATGTTTCAAGCAATATATTTGACAACACTGTACGATATACTGTTGTATACACACGCGTTCATAGTAAACGAAGGGTATAATTCTCAAAATGTCCAGATTTGCGTAAGAAAATAACTTAAATCGAAATGTCTACAAGTTCATTAGGAGGTTCAAATGTTAGGGACACACTTATACATACATCGTCATTATTAGTGCTGAGCTTAGAACATTCCCCACGATTGGAAAAGACTTCCATACCATATTGAGACGTAACCTGAAGGTAAGCGTTAGTTATTTATTGCAGTTAAGTATAGAACCTTTAATGTTTTGGTTACAGTTGTAAGTTATAATCAGTCTTAACATTCGTGGGTATTTTATTCATGTACATTTAATCACGCTTTATGTAATTTGTGGTAAAAAAAACTAGACATTTTTATGTTTGGTTTGTTGTACATATCAATCGTAAAATATGTACTGTATTGTTACACACATTTTTATGAATAAAACAAATTTGAAATAAATTTTGTATGAACAAAAAATAACCAATTTCTCGTTGAAACTAAAATAGAAAACACCATTTTTTTTACAACTTTACAATTTTCTAAAATTCTCGTAGTGTTTGGAATACCGGGTACATTCATGTGCTGGTTTAGTATGTGGTACACAAAGTTTCTTATACATTGTTGAGTAATATTCTATGATTCCTCTATAGATCTCGAAGCGTTATTGCAGGAGGGTTTCGTGATCTCACGCATCGTCTGAGCTTGTTCCAAACATGCTCCAGCGGGTTGAAGTCCTTTAATTTTTACCTCTATTTACAATCCGACATATTCCAATTACTGTTTTCGACGTCATGGAGTCAATCTAACCAAGAGTAAAGCAGCAAGGAATGTCAATGATTTTCATACACATTTTCATGCTTAATCTGGGAGGTTTTACAGAATTTTTAAGGCCAATAAAACCATAAATATCCGAAAATAAAAAAAAAACCAATGCAAAGTATTCCCCTTTAAATGTTTAAGGTATGTTAGATAAAGTTATATCACACGTATAATTTATGAACTGTTTAAAAACTTGACAAAAGTTTAACTGTTTGTAAGCATCCAGTAACAACAAAGTTTCGTAGTCGGTCAATCGACGAGCGCGTGCGCCGGCTGGCGACTCGTTCTATAAAATTATGAATTCTAATGTTTCGGATAGCCAGCTGACATTTAAGAGTAATATTATAGATATGGCTAATAACACAAATTTTCAATCAGGATCAAAACCGATCTATTTTAAAACTAGTCTCACGAAACTATTGACCTTTCAATGTTCTCATAGTTACGAATAATATCGCAGTAACAAGAGAATCTTTCTGCAAATATGGTGGTAACGGACCATGGTCTTAGTACTATTAAAATTCAATACACTATAGTTTTGCAATAAATCTTCATAGAAGGCTATCAGAGTAGGAACTATCTGATCCAGAACATTAGCGGTCATGGGCGGAGGGCCATTGTATTGGAGCCAAAAGCTATTCAAATAGATGCCCATAGAGGGTCCCGCAATTTGCGTCCAACGTAGTATTTTGACACCTTCATACATAAACATTTGCACCGTTTAAAAATTCTTGCGAAGTAGCACCATGTGTGCGCTAAGCTTAGTAAAGTAACAGTTAAGAAATAAAGCTTGGCGTAAAATTTTGGTTACGGTTAATTTAGTAAAAAGGCCAAATCCAGTTGTAAGCCTTCATAGTCATGATAATTTCAGCCATCGGACTTCGGTGCTTGACATAGGTTTCCATGACTTCCAAGAAGACCGATTGGAATAGGCTTGCATCCACAGCCAATCTGCGTTCTTTATGAAATCATCTGTGCACATTGTTGGTCCACATCCTTCGCTGCACTTTTTGGTTAATTCACGTGCTACATGCCTTGCACACTCATACATTCATTTGCTGATCTGTTTGACTTAGTCGCTAATCTTCGTTCGGTTACGTATTTCCTAAATTTTTTTATTCGTATCCGTAGTAAAGTCTAGCCATTTACATAGCTCTTTTAGCGTCTATAAGCTTGTATATCAAGACCGCAGTAAAAATATTCATTTGGACCCAGCACGTCGTCTCTTTTATCATAATCAACATCACCTTTTTTTTAAGCGTGGTAAAATACTTGTAACTTTAGAGTTGTTCGCATTTCAATTTTCATTGGGAGCACAGACATTAGCAGGTTCTACTCATAATACCACTCCTTTGAAAAATAATGTTATTTTATTAACTTAAGGTATCGACACTACACTATTTTTATCAACTTTTAAACACCTGACGAGAATTATTTTATAAACTAAACAGTATTATAATTTATTATTTTAAACTAAATCGATGTTTTGTCATTTTAAACTAAAGTTAGCCTTATGGTGCACTTGTCCTAACAATGAAATAATACATTTTCAGCCCGCTATTGTGTGCAAGGTGAATGCTTATTATTCTGCGTACTGCGGTCACCATCCGATTATTATTCCCCTATTATCGTAATATAATAATATTATTGCTCTCCCTAGATGGGACGGAATAAGGAAACGGATTGAGGAATTGTCTTCTGATTTATTGAAATAAGCGGTTTAGTCACGAGACTGCTACCAGGTGTCTATTTTTTGTTACTTTATTATTTTAAAAGAAAGAAATACAATAAAATTTAATTTTGTGGATAATACTTAATTGTACCCTATTAGAAAAATACAAGGTTAAAAATGATAAATCAATAAGTTTGAGTTCATTTTTAAAGATTTTGACCTATTAACATAAAATTACTGACAGCATGAATGCTAAAACCCTAAAATTTCCTTATCTGACCATAAATTCTATCCTGTAGTTGCAAGTGTTGCAATAGTCAACTGTCAACATTTGTTTGGTAATTTTGATATATATTTTTTTCAATTTAAATAGACAACCCGCATTAAGAATACATCATGTGTCGTGGGGGACTTTAAAAACATACATGAAACGGACATAAAGAACACCTAGACTCAGAACAACAATCTGTAGATCATACAAAGTGTAAAGCGGCGTGGCGACCGCTAAAACCACTATGCCGTCTGTGCACTCAAATTTATGTATTTATGTACATTTTGACGTACCTTATTTGATAATAATACTTGAAGATCACTTGGTAATTCTATCAGAAACCATGGTGTGGAGTAGCATCCAACGTTTAACAAGGCTAAACTTGTATGTTTCGTCTAGTACAATAGCTTAAACCGCTCTCCTCTGTTCTTTACTGTATGTGAATGTGTTTTTGAACAAAAAAATTGAAGGCTCAGTTTTTTATAGAACTTTCTCGATTATTATCTAGTATTTTGTGTTTCTCTTTAGGGGACAATGTAACTGTTGTGCAACTTTACCACTATTATTGAAGACTGATGTCGTAAAAGGGAAGTAAGTTTTCCACTTTCCATTGTAAATAGTATTTTATTAACACTGTTAGGTTTTATATGGCTTTGGATGTTTTCCTTAACATGAAGGCGATTTGGTGATTTTAAGTAGGTATGAGATAAGAAATATAATCATGTTCTTTACGAGTACTTATGATTATGCGTTTTGGATCCACTACATTGTTTAGAACTATAAAAAGGTTTCTTTTTCACAATCAGCTGTTTGTATACATAGTAGTTCGGTCGATTGTTAGAATATTATATTAAAAGGTAGGAATAAGAGAATCATGGTAGATATGAACTCAGCATGCATTGTGCTGAAGACAGTCGTTCTTGTGAATGAACTAATAGCTAAATTTTTCGAATGTGATTTCGAAAAAGGCCTGTTATAACCGCTGCCTTTATTGTAATTGTACTGTGTATGTGCATGCTTTTGATTTATAGACTACTTTTCTAATGCAGAGTATATAAAACGTAGAGATTTTGCTAATATTGAGGTGAATTATGTGGCAAAAAATTGACGTTTTATCGTATAGGGTGGCAAATAATATTGCAGTATTAAAATCTCAAGAAAATAATTCCTTAGATTTAGATTAGAACGCATACAGCAATCCTTTAAAGCATGTAATTTCATATTGAACTAACTTTTGCCCGCGGCTCCGTCCGCGAGTAAGTTTCTTACCCTGGTAAAAAGTTGTCTATAACACTTAGGGATAATATACCTTTCTGTAAAGGAATTTTCCGAATATACAAAGTTAAAAACTTTAGCTCTTTATAAAATTGGTAAAGATTGAAAGGCTCGGACCAATTTTCAATCAGATTAATTGTAATTGATGTTTTATTTTGTGTAAAATTTTGGTACATATTTCGCCTGTGATCACATAGCAGAAATGGTCTGTAAAGCAACAACGGAAAATAAGGTTTTAGAGCAGGGATTCCCAAAATTTATTCGGGTAAGAGACTCCTGTTCTAAAAGCCAAATTACTGCACGCTTATCAACTTGTTCAGTTTTTTTAAAGTACGACAATGATACTTCCTACTAAAATATTAGTCATAGTCAGTGTATTAAAAGTTTCAAATAAGAACTTGTAGTTAATTTTTTGGGGTTGATTTTTAGACTTCTCCCCCCCCCCCTAAGATCAGTATTCGTTTGTGTCGACTCTTGGGAAACCGATTTCGATTCCAAGGGGTCGATATCGACCACTTTGGGAAAGCCTCTTTTAGAGACTCGTAACGATTGAAAAATATAGTTGAGCTCAAATGCAAATGTATTATATCCAGTCATTACAAAACCTTTCTAATATATTAGCATAACAGTACCGTTAAATGACTGGTAATGAACAACACACAAAATACGACTTAATTGTGCCTTAGACTGCCGCAAATCTGAGGCCAAGGGCAAAGCAAAAGGCCAAGCTATAATTCACATAAAAGTTGTATTTTCAAACAATAGGTCCAAAGCCAAATATAAATAGCCAACTAATATGAAACTACACTATTCTATAATCATGCAATATTCAAAACAAAATAATAGTATAGCTTAAACTTTCGCATACGATTGTAACACATTGCACAGCAGTTGAACACTAAAATGTACTGAATAAATTTATTCTGTGTCCAAAACTCGATATTTAAGGTCGCCAGTGAACACACGTCGCAAAGGCTGGATAGGTCAGCAGTGTGCGGGATTAAAGGTTAACTTGGGACTCGGGTCAATGTTATGTTACATTGTTATGTAGATTTGTGTCAATCGTGTAACAAGCTTGTTTGTCAACCGATGCTATTGTTGAAGTAATAATAGAAAATATCGGAATGGGTAACAAAACTGATTTCTTAGCAAACAAACAGGAATACTCCGTATGAGACAAAGTTGAAATTATACATTCTCTTTTATAGAACAAGATACCCTTTATTTATAGTCTTAACTTTAACAAACTTTTGAAAATTACCTAGTTGTAAAAACATTTTTTCATCCTCTAGTGAGAGTCTAGTGGATTGTGGAGTGGATAAAAACACTTTCTTCAGCACGCTTGGTGTTGAAAATTGTTAAGAATGAAATCAGTCTGGTTCTCCATAAGGCTAACTGGTATTTTGCGTCATTTTTTGGATTTGTATACTAGCAAATAGTTCAGTAGACAGCAATAAGGTAGTTCTATTACAGGTGAAACACAAATGTAACTGGTGCATTCCGGTTGTAATACAGCTCTGTTTTTTTCTGTTGAGATATGATTTGTAATATTTTTATCTTATCTGTATTTTAGGGTACAACCCTGCTACATATACATTGTGCTGTTGTGTTACAGAATTTCTTAAATCTCGTTTTGTTTACTGAAGTCCACCCTGAATGAGAGGTTATCTTTCAGAAGAATTAAATCAGAGGATCTAAATATGAAATGGAAATTAATTACCTTTTACCATGTAGGTATATAGTATTTCAAATTATTGATACACTTAGAAAAAAAAGCAGATTACACACAAAAATCATTGATCAGTGACCCCATGCTAGGAAAATTCTGTGTTATGGGAGTCATCCATCCGTCCGTAACGTTTTCATATCTTTAAAAGTGATTGTTGTATTTTTTTAAAGTGATATGTACTAAGATGAAGGAAGGGAGAAATAATAAATATATATACACACATGTAGTAATGTGTGTTTTAGGGTGGGTAAGTTAGTTTGGATGGTGGAGGTTAGATGTTAGGTAGGTAATGTATGTGTAATATTATGAACCTACAATAAATAAATAATATCGTTAGAGAATAAAACATACCTTGTATAATATTTGACTGTGGGTAAATATTTATTGAAATAAGTGTAGATATTCCTGCGGGTTCGTGATTAGGACATAGGTTTAAAAATAAAATGCACACGCACACTGTTTTGACTTACATATATATATATAAAGTATTTTTTTACGATAGTCCGTGACGTTGTATTCTTTTCTTTACTGATTATAAAGGTCACCAAAACGGAGTCTAAGTTGTAGTTCGTAATTGTAGTACTAACTATGACCCTTACTTTTTCGATCGGCTTGTGAACAGAGAAATGCAAAGTCGTGGGCAACGTCTTGTTGTGAATATAATAAAAAGGTAATTATTTTGTCGTGGTCTAGGAAAAGGAACAAAGAATAATATCTTATTTATATCGTAAGTTAGGAGCGTCAGCGTTTGGCTGTCATAAAAACATACACTTAAAAATAGTCCAAAAGGAGCTACTATGAAACTACGTTTTTATTATTTGTTAGCTATATTCGTATTTATATTTTCGAGAATATAATATATACATACGCTATTACAGAAACTCCCTCATTTCTTCTTTTGGGATAGCCAGAGACAATAATCCTCTTATTGGTTCTTGAGCCTCTTTTAATCTTATCTTATTAATAATCTAATTTAAAGCGCCGGCGGCGCCTGTACCGGATTTTTATAAGCGACACTTTAAAAAAAAATACCAGTTTGTTCAAAATTTGATTAGTTTATTTTCTACACAATTCAGAATCAGCTAATTCTAACTTAATTTTATACAGTTATATGTTTTGTTTCGCTTAGATTTACATTAAAATTTAGAAACTGGTTAAACTAATGTAATCTATTTCATCTAATACATTCGTTTCGTATCAATGTTTGATGTTTGACTAACTTCAAATTTACTATTTACTTACAAGGAACTATATACAATTCGTTGTTACTCTATGACTTCTTGTTACTACCAATCATAGAATCATCTCTGCTTTTGCATTACGTCGTGCAAATTTAACCGCAGTGTATTGTCACGTTAACCAAGATGTGGGTTGACATCGTGAAAGCTAATTGTGTGTCCGTCATAGCGACGTGGCTCTAACAACTTAATACGTGTAACACTACCTTGTCAGAAGTGCCTAGTTTTGAATATGTCTGAACGGTTAACATTTTCTCCTGATGTCTTATATTTTTGTATTAATTAGAACGTTGATTTTTTCAATTTTTTTGAAGAGAAGCATGAGATTGGAGTTAGCTTCAGGTGCTGGTTGATAAAGCCGTTGAACTGTTTTGCAACGGAATAGTATACGTAGATATTTCTAAAATACTAAGCCGCTGGCACTACAACAGGGAGCTACTGGCAGGTGAGGCTGACGCTCTCAACATCTTTTAATAGTAAATAATTTCGAGAGACTAATCTGTCATTTTATTACAGTAACTTTACACAAATCTTTTACAAGGATGCTCGGAAGTGGCGCGTTTGTTCTACGGAGCATGAGAATCGATGCTATCTGCGTCTCACTCGCGCACACGTCGCGATCCAAGCGATAACACGTGACATGCGCGAGCGCATGTGCTTGTCAATTTTTACTAAGACCACTTTAATGTATAAGGATAATACGAGGGTTTACTGCGAAAAGCAGTTAAGTGCAGTTAACGTAGTTTTTAGTTATAGCATTTTAAAAATTTAAACTTAATAAAAAGGCTTTAATAGTCACTTATTACGGTATATAACTGTCTAACAATATAAATAAGTCTGATTTATAAAAGTGTATTAATATAATATATATAAAAATAAATAAAATAAGTATTAATTCATAAGTATATCGGTTTTACATGTATTTTGCTAAATTGCTCCTGAAGTGATATCATTAACATTTTATAAAATTAGGTGGTTTTAATAAAATACTGCACTTTGTACGAAGAGCATAGAATTTAATATAGAGACCTGAAAAAGATAAAAGTGTTCTTAGCTCATGTTCATCAAGTTAGTATTTCTATAAAAACTTTCTTGAATAGTTTGAATATATATTTACATTGATTTGCCAAAGCATTTTTCTCTTATTCGGGATTATTCCTCTTGAATTTGATTTTATTTAAAATGTCATTGATGACTTGTGGAGATTCATGTACATTTTTTTTTTGGTTGGGTTGTGGTAATGGTATTGGTATACACACAAGGCGTCAGAGTGAAATTTCTATCAATTATAACTCCAGGAAGTACTTACTAATTTAAATTATATTTCATAGTTTTATAATTTAAATACAAAAGTACTCATAACATTGTTAACAGTTTTAAGATTCTTATAGTCCCACCATTACGCAAAGCGTGAATCAAATTTTGCAATATCAGCATTCAATATTCAAGTTTAAAAGCTCCCATTATTAAATTGCAATGTTTTCTAATCTTTTCAATAAGTTATTGGCCGTTTGTCGAAAGTGGTAAATTAGCGTAATTGCGAGCAAACCGTATATTCTAATCGTGGTTGTACGTGCGATGCGTTATCTTCTAGTTCCCATGGTCGTGTTTATAAATGACCGTCTTGGGGTCACTGATGGCGGAGCCGATGGTCATCGCTATCTCAAAGCAGGGACAGTCTGACGGAAAATTATTTGAATCTTTGGGTTCTTCCTTTTTGTTTATATTACCTTTTTTGCCGCAGAAATAGACTTGAATAAGAACATAAATATTTAATTTTAATTAAATTATTAATGTTTATATTTCCATAGATATCCATTTCTTAGATTTTTTATGGTATAGGGGATAAGTGATAACTCGTCTATGGATTTATATGAGGCCGTGGTCTCACTCCGACCCAGACAGCCCATTTGTGCCACAGCATGGCTCTCCCACAGTACAGTGGTAACGGTAAAACTACTTTACCTTTACTAGTAAGAAAAGTTTACAAATAGATTGTCCTCGTAATTTAAGCTAAAACTTTACGTTGTCAATGAGTTCACGTCGATAGTGACCAGAGCATTTTATAGGTTGTTAATTGGTTTGAATCCTACTGACGTGGACATATGTCGATTTCGAATTTCCAAAGTCACGAGGTTTTTACGTTTACCAAATTTGGTTACACATCCTTGTTGTTTGTATCGAGAATTAGGTGCAAGGTTCAGATATAAATGTTATAATTTACAGCTTTAACGATAAATCATAGTAGGGTTTTTGGGGCCAATAATAGTATGTTCATAACAAAGAATTTGCTGTTTTTTTAGTTTTTTCAATTCAATGTAATAAAATGATAGGAAATATACTCAAAACAGGGTTTTTGCATTTTGATCCCTAAACAAAAAGTAGGATCTAAGATCACATTCACTCTCTTGTAGTCATCTTAACAATGTTTGCAATGTCCAAACGACAATAATTATTTCTAATTTAATCAGTTGTAAGTATTTTATAAAAATAGGAGTTAGTCTGTGCGTCTTTAAGCTAGTATCCAGCCGAGACGAAAATTCTCTATTCAACTTTTTTTTACTACATTCTTCCAATATTAGTTTGAATACATAGGCAGTAAAGTAAATACATACTTAACATGAAGAAATTCCCGTAATCGTCATATGATCTAAGCATCCAAGGTAAGTCGAGCCATCAAATTGGGCCACACTTAATCGACCGAAAAAACTAGTTTACATATACTTTTTGTTTCAATATTCCGCATACCGTATGCAAGCGTGCGTGGCATATTCACCAAGTATTTAGAAGAGTTTACCTGATCATCGTCTGTGAAAATGATAGCGTTTAAACGCTCGTTATTGCGGCTAACTGTACTGAGACGAGCTCACAGATTTAGAGAAATTTAAAGTCCGATAAAACTGTTTTGTATGTTTTATGTTGGCGATTGTACTATCTTAGTTTGTCGTAGTTTTCCTGAGTCAATGTTTTATTTTTGTGACAGATAAGGTGGGCAGTCGCATTTATGTAAGTTGATAATTGATGAACAAAGTATTGTCCATTTTCTAGAAGATTAGCGTTAGGATTTTGTTGTTTCGGTTATCGTTTTTAAGTCATTATGACTTTTGTTCCAAATGTACTAACTAGTGGTATGATAGTTGCGCTTTTACGAATATACTTTTACTTGTTTAACATAGTTGGAAATCACTTATCAAATATTTTACGTTACCATACGTTCAGTATGTTGAAAACACTAGTGCGTATAAAATTGGACCAAATAAAGTGAATTGAAAAAAACATGCGAAATGTAACAAACTATTAAGAAACAAAAGCTACGGATGAATTTCAATATGTTAGCATTTGGTGTTTTTTTTTACTAAAATCTATTTTATAGTAAAACCTTTTTATATACATATGTATCTAATCTAACAATAGCATACGCTCTTGTTTTGACAACGAGACGAATGTTATATAATAACACACTAAATATTATTACTGAAAATCTGTTTTTTTTTTTAATGATCTTTGTGTTATGTCCATTTTAATACATTTTAATTATTCGCCAACAAGTTAACTTCGATTGTCAATATTAATTCAATGTTCCTACACTATTATTCTATGTCATATATGTAGGAGTATATCAAATAAAATAGTGGTTGAAATAAAACGGTCAGTACGACCGTTTGTTTTTTTTTTTTTACTAAATTTATCACAATGTTTGTATCGTACACCAAAAAATATAACTTAATTTTTTTCAGCCTGTTTGGTCAGCTAAGCTCCGTAACGTATAAACTTATTACTACGTGATTTTCAGTGGCAGATAGCTTATGTTAAAAGGTATACATTGGACCACTTTTATTTTGAATAAACAAATAAATTTTGAATAAGTTACATATTATATACACGCGAGCGCAGTACACCTAGTTCTGTAATATATTACAAAACGATTAAATCTACTAAAAGGTATATTTATAAATCGCGGCCTACAATATTACTATGACTCATAACAACATTTGCAAATCAATTCAAAATGCAGGTACATCCCGTCTTAGTTCTCTGAAATTATATCTCAAAGAATTAGAACCTAAAATCGGTCGAAGTAAGGTTCCGTTTTAAATATCAAATGAGTTTAAGGAGAAATTTATTGGTTCATACTTAGATTGAAGAGAACAATGAGTGCGTGGGCGCAGTTTAGTAACAGCAGTAAAATGTCAGGTCAAAATGTATTTTTTTATAAATAATTACAGATTTTAAATTTGTACGTTTAAATTATAGCATAATGCAACACTTATAAAGGTGAAGGCTATTAATATTATGTCCAAAGTTTTATTTGAAGATTAATTTTGTAGTGTCTCAAAATCTTTGGTGATGATGATTTGTAATTTAAAAATCATTGATGACAACTCTTTTTAACTGATGATACAAGTTTGTTACATTAATCGTTGCTATATTGAACACAGCTAAGGTATTAAACAATATGCACTTTCACAATATTTATTTTATTGTTAAATTTAGGTATTCCTTAAATAGGACTTTTTGTCCAAATAAAAGGTTTTTAGGACCATTTCAACGACTTAAAAAAGAGTAGCAAATAAATTGAATACCTGTGTGTGTTTATAATATTAATTAAAATTCTTTTTAGCAGTACAGAGTTTGAAAACACAATGTCCCGTTTTTTTATATTAGTAATACTAGTAATATTCTTACACCTTCTTCTTCTCGCTCGTATGCTTCATTTCTGAAGGTCTTGTCCTCTCTGAAATGTATTATAACACGGTTACACTTTAAATGCCAAAACACTTTCGCTTCAGTGCTATGAACTTGGGATCGGGAGTTAGTGAGTCGGTCGAGTTGCCTACAAATTATAATGCGACCAATTTGTGCATGGTAGTAATTACTGTGGACAAATGACTCGGCTCTGAGACAAACTGTCTGTACACTTCGGGCTATACTGGACTGTTTTAATAATATAATTGATCGAAAAATGATCATATTTAAATAATAGGTACTTAAATATCGGTAATATAGTGAATGTAATAAAAAGTTTGAAGTCAATTTTCGGTCAGTCAATATTCCGATGAAAGAAAATCAAGTCCTTTATTGGAAATACATATTCGTTTTGTGAAATACTTACAACATATACATATATTAAATATAACTACACCCATATCCCATACATTATCTCTCAAAAAATCCAATTATGATAATGATCATATTTGGTTTGTTTGAGAATATAAATTCAAGATATAAAATATTTTTTTGGAAAATAATTGTTTTTGCTCAGTCGAGTATATTGTACACTAGGACTTTAAACTTGTAAACATGGCCGCGGTAAAACCTTACCTACAAGGGGGGCCCACCATGCGTTGTTCGCACAAACGCAGCGCCTACGTAACAGAATCTATTAGCTAGTGATTAACTTGTAAGTGTGGGCCGGACGCAATCGCTTTTTGTCTGTCAATAGTGTTACTTTAATTTTCATGTAGAGGAAGTGATGATTCATAAGTTTTGTGTATTTAATTTCCGTTCGTTCACTCTGCTCGACTAATATTGTTTTGTAAACATGTTATTTCTGTTATCTGTGTGGTTACGGATTAAGAATACAGAGTGTCACCACCCCTATTCATCCCAAGGGTGTCATAAGAGCCGACTAAGGGAGTAAACTACGCAGAACAACCACACTGCAAAGAGAAGGAAAACTTAAAACAAACCCTATTACAACCGGTCTGGCCAGCGTGTTATAGTAGGCCAAAACCTTCTTTCTGAGGAGAGGCTTATGTCTAGCAGTGGACTAGTAAAGGCTGTTGATGATGATGATGATGAAACATGTTATTTGAAACTAGCTGACCTGACAGGCGTTGCCTTATCTATATCAGTATAAAAAAATATATACTCGTATAAATGATATTCATTTTGAATTCACTCGGTTGTATGATCTAAAAAACTTATTTTCACGCATCTCACACACGGCCGTCTGATTCCAAACTAGGCAGAGCCTGTGCTACGGTAACCAAACTGCTGATAAACATACTTAATATTTCTAAATACATACGTATTATAGATAAATTTCACCCAGACACAGAACAAATCATCGTGCTCATCCCACAATTATTTGTCCTGGGTGGAAATCGAACCGACGACCTCCGGCTTAGGAGCCAGGGTCACTAACCACTAGACCAATAGGCCCGTCATTAGAAATCTCCTAACTGTCATTCCTCGGTGGTGCAGTGGTAGCGTCTGAGACTGCTGTGCTAAGGTCTCGGGTTCGATCCCAGGTCGGATCAAATGTTTGTATGATCTGCAAATACTTGTTTTGGAGTTTGGGTGTTTTCTTTGTATCATCATCATCATCATCAGCCTATCGCAGTCCACTGCTGGACATAGGCCTCTCCCATTGCACGCCATTTAGATCGATTTTGGGCTTCTCGCATCCAGCTCTTGCCATATTGCGCAAATCGTCACTCCACCTGGCCTGTAGGCATCCTACACTACTTTTGCCGAGACGCGGTCTCCACTCAAGAACTCGTTTTCCCCAAATGTTGTCGGTTCTGCGGCTGATATGGCCAGCCCACTGCCACTTCAGCTTGCTGATCCGGTAGGCTATGTCGGTGACCTTGGTTCTCTGCCGGATCACCTCATTCCTGATGCGATTCCTTAGAGAAATGCCTAGCATAGCCCTTTCCATATCACGTTGAACGACTTTGAACTTGTACACCAGCCGTACCGTAAGTAAGTTTCTTTGTATAATATGTATGTATTATTTTATATATATATTTCAAAGTGCAAGCTCTGTGTCAAAAATATTATAATTATTCAAAGAAAATTTGTAGAAAATTGTTTAATCAAAAAACACTGTTCCATCCTGAACAGTCTTATGTTTTCGTAATTCTCCATTCTCTATTTTTCACGTTTTAATGTAGGTACACGATTCGTTTTGGTATGAAAATTTAAACTTAGTCATCATCATCAGCCTATCGGAGTACAGTGTTGGACATAGGCCTCTCCTATTGCACGCTACATCGATCGGTTTTCGGCTTCTCACATCCAGCTCCTGCCAACCATCTTACGCGAATCGTCACTCCACCTGGCCTGTAGGCCTCCTAACTTAATGCTACCGGTTAACTTTTCCAGTTTTCTTTTCATTAAAATCATATTCACATTACTATTACCCGTAACATGCAACAGAAGAACCATCCATTCCTCGTTAGAACCTTAACCACCATTATGAACCGCAAATCAAATTTTAGTCAGAAATATAACTCGATTTCTGCCTTTTTCATTTTTGAATGAGTCAATTTGAATAAAATTTAAAATCTCTCCGATAACGAAAGGATAACTCACGAAACATCTCCAAATTCATTAATTTCCCACAACTTTTTACGTTTAACCTGAAAACGTGTTCCCAACACAAGTACCTACATACATTACCTCAGCATTAAGTCCTTGCCAAATCGCTAGAAAGTTCTAGATGCGGTAAGTAACAAATTGGCTTTGCGACGCGCGGGTTGCGGGGTCGAGCATGCGCGAGCTCTGCGCGTGAGTGGACGCACGCTCGGCGCAACATTCGTCTTGTTTAAAGCCGTTTGACTAATTATTACTGTATAGTCTTGTTTCAGCTTCATTTTGATGAAAACATCTCTTTGTCAAAATGTATTGGTGTAATATGTTACATTGAAAAGTAAGAGCACTTTATGGGTGTACATTAATTATGAATCGTAGACTAATTTGTTTTTGACGGTGGTTGTAGTGAGGTAGTCCACCTAGAGCACCTCCTCTCCGCCCGGGAGTCAGCCACTCGCCGATAAACTTCGGCGAGCACTTCCGCCTCCAAATCCCACGGGGGAGTTCCGGCCAACGCGCATGCCACCTCCGTCGAAACGGTGCGGTAACCGCGTATGGCTCTGACCGCCATTACCCTCTGAGGGCGCCAGAGGCGTGCCCTATTCTGGGCGGTCAGAGCCGCCGCCCACACCGGTGCACCGTAAAGTGCCATTGACCGGACAACCCCCGTGTACAGCCGTCTTGTCGCGACGCTGGGTCCACCCAAATTGGGCAAAAGTCGCCCTAGGGCAGACGCAGCGCCGACCAGCTTTGGAGCAAGCTGTCGGAAGTGCTCGTCGAAGAGCCACCTCCCGTCGAGGATCAGGCCCAGATATTTCATCTGGGCCCGAACCGGTACGAGTTGACCACGATTGAGGCGCCAGGGGGTGGACCACGACGGGGCCCATGAAATAACAGGGCCACCGTCTTATCTACCCGTAAGCCCAGCGCCTCAATGCGCCCGACCACCAGGGAGACTCCCCTTGAGGTCAGGCGCGCTGCCTCTTGGAAGTTCGCCGCCGCCGCCGCCGTCCGCGTAACAGATTACACCCAGCCCGGGGGAGAAATCGGCTCGAAGGGCCCAGTCGTACCCTATGTTCCACAAGAGGGGTCCAAGAACAGACCCCTGTGGAACACCGCACGACATGGGCCGACACCTCAAATTACCATCTCGGTCCTCGTACACGACGGTACGCTCCTCTAAATAGTCTGCCACTAGCCGCCTCAGGTACTTTGGCACCCCATGATAGTGGAGTGCTTCCCTGATGCAGCTGAATGGCAGACTATTGAATGCGTTGGCGATGTCTAATGACACCGCCAACAGCACGCCGCCACAGCTCACGGCCTCTTCGGTCACGGCCCTCAGGCGCAAAACAGCGTCGACTGTCGAACGCCCCGCCCGAAAACCAAATTGGGCGTCCGACAGATCGGGGCCCACCTCGTAGAGGTGCCGGACGATGCGGGCAGAAAGAACCCTCTCAAACAGGAAAACTTGACGCTATACCAACCCGTCTGGCTAACGTGTATAGTAGGAGAATTTTAATTAGAAAGGTCTAAGGAGGAGCCCATGTCCACAAGTGAACTATTAAAGGCTGTTGATGAAAAACCTTACAATGGAATAGGATTTTACAAAGTTTTAGGGGTAAATGATATAAATATACTAACTATTAGGTTATTATAAATTTACTCTCTCTCGTTAGTCATGCAATTTCCCGAATTGATTGATCTTCCTGTAGCGTCTAATGAACGGGTTATTATCATCTACAATATGTAAATTTGTTGTAATAATTTAAGTAGTTTTATGTACATTTGTATTATATTTACACACATCCTTTCAACTTTCTCCTGACACTGATACCCTTAGATAATCTCTTCTAAGCGAAGATGAGTAATTTAATAGAGGCGTGTTTATTGAAAATTATCGTGTGTCCGACCGGCGCCGGCGCACGATACACGCATAGGGTCATCTCGTAGGCAATAAATCAATCAGACGTTATAATTTTGGCCGATTCATTTGCTTAAGAAATTAATTTATTTATATTAGAAATTATCAACTTCTTTTTTGGTTTTTGGTTTATAATAACAAACAATTATTTATGGTTTATTAGTACATCCCCGTGAATTTAAAAAGTACTTCAAACTGAGAAAAATGTCTTGAGATTGATTTAGTTCACAAAAATTCACAATAGTACTCGTCTACTGACCTTGATTATCATTGGCCCTTGTTAAAAAAAAAACACAACTGCATTGGCAAAAATACGAATTTGAAAAATTTATATAGCTTTATATAGCTGTAGCGCCATATAAATTTTAATTAAAAAAAATAAAGCCAGTGTCACTCACTGTCAATGTCCGTGTGGTAACGGATTAATAATACAGACCTTGGATATCGCCTAGTACTTTGGTTGTGGAGGTCTGATGGCAGTTGCTCCGGTCAAAAATCGAAGTTAGGAGTAGACTGAAAAGCCAAAAAACTAAAAACACACGATTTGCCACTCTCCTGTAATGGGAGAGATCCGGGAACTGCTATTATTAAGACATCCGGATCCTTCCTAGCGCCTGCCCGCAATGGCGCCCCTAACCTAGTTTAGGAAAGACGCTCGAAGGAAAGGATACTGATTTACCTATTCGTAACTACCCGAGGAAACTGAGAAAAATGACGCGTATATGACTTTGAAAAATGTAGTACATTTAATTATTACCATTGAATGTTTCTGCATTTTGTAACGAACAATTCCATAAATAGTACAGCGTTAATTATTCTCCATAACATTCGTACTAAGCACATCTACTTAGGCAAAGTCCAGCTTTATCGGCTAACCAATGATGGCTCGCACTTAGAGCCTCCTCTGAAGATCACGACTGCTACGCCCGCCATAAATATGTGCGGTACTGGCGATTGCAGCTTAATGTGAAATATTAATTTAACCATACGGAACTTAGGATCTCTATGCATTAAATATAAGTTGCAAAATAATTTTGCTTTATTGAAATGTTGAATTCTCGAATTTGGAATTTGTTGTTGTTGTTGTTGTTGTTTGTTGTGTGTTTAATTTATTGTTATCTGTTATTTTAGTTGTGTATCTAATTGGTCAGCCATTCTTAAAGGGATGGAAATTTCGACACCATATTTTATAACAAGTGTCTAAGTAAATACAGAAGTCCAACAGTTCTAAATTCTGGATAAGTTTTTCTCAAACTAGTTGTGAAAAGTAAAGAGAATACAAGTACAAATCTTATATGGACTTCGATCAACTGGTGTTGGTAGGATTGCAAATTGTGCAAATCGACTTTTTTACAACACGTTCTTTATACAGCTTTCAGGCGTTGAATGACATGTTAATTTAACAGTAGTATATCATTGATAGAACCTGACCTGAAAAGACGTACTGAGGAATATGTATGTAAGGAATTCATCTTTAAAAAAATTCTCTAGTTGATGTACGTAGAGCACTAAGTTAACAATGTTACAGAACCTTCAGGGACAGAAACTTTAGGTCTCTGGGTAACTGGGAAAATTTGTTGTCAAAATTTTAGTTCTAGTTTTGTATTCATTTTATTTATTTTGCTTTATTGCTTTTTATTGTTTGTATTTCATTGTGAGATTAGTGGTAAGCAGTTGTGAAAAGTATAGTACGTTTAAATACTAAATGTTTGACCTTTAAGAAACCGGACATGGAAAATTGGTGAGTAGAGTTACAGGCTGAGAAATACGGGCAAAGAAAATGCAATTTATGTCTGTGTAGGAAAAGAGTAAAAAGGTGATGATGACAATAATCAAACGATAGTGTTGTTCATTGTCATTACAAAAAGTTTGTAAACAGCCTTAAGTTCTAAGTAGCCATATGTTGCAATGGTTCGTGTTTAAATGGCCAGTATTATGTCTGCGTTCAGCACCGTCCATCAACGTCTGGTTCAGATACGAACGTCTTACTGAACTTAATGAATTCGAAACATAAACATAAATATATCTGGCGATTACAAATGTTATATTTTCCGTTTGGACCCTTAATGATGAAAATTAAGGAATGAAAAAATCTGTTCATTACAGTTGATTGTTGTGTAGTCGCATTAAAAAACGAAGACACTATTTCAAAAGTTATTATTTATAAAAAAATGCTTCTAATTATAATTTATGATGTGAACGATATAGTGTGCAAAGGATTTAATTAAAATTTCACTAACACATTGCATCTAAGATTCGTATGAACATAGTTGCTAGGTGTTAGTCCTATAGGGGCACGCAGGAAGCAAAGATAATGAGTATCGGCATGTTCGTAATGCCACAGTAATGAATTAATACTGCCATAGCTATCTTCATTGCGGTCATACTACGCCGGCTACACACATTAGCAAGGCTCGGTCACGAATGGAAACGTTCGAGGGGAGTGTAGTGTGTCTAAGACAAAATAAGTGTGTTGGTTAAAGTAGAAAGAAAGTCTTAATACTCTAAAAACTGAAAATTAAAACTGATTGAAAACAGATTTGTGGAGCATGTACCTGTTTGTATTGTAATCAGTAACAAGTATGTTTTTGATAGTCTTTACGTTCAAAATAGAACTTTATAGTTTTAACGTTAAGACTGATTAAAAATACCTATTTTAACTTATTTCGTGGTCTGAGCTTTATAAGCTCAGACCACGAAATAAGTTAAAAGTTAAACTATTAAGTAGTTTTGAGTTAGCACAAGAATACAGAGAATTAAAGATCTTAACGATTGTAAAAGATCATCATCATCGTCTCGATTTCGATACCCGGGTTGGACCTAATATTTGTATGATCTGCAATTATTTGTTTCTAAGTTTTCTATTAAAAAAAGTATATAACTATTCTAGCAGTCAATCTAGCTTTCATAGTACAAGCTCTGCTTAGTTTGAAACGAGATGGCGTTGTTTGTCAGTTATCTGAAAATATTATTGTTATTATTATCATCATCTTAGCCGAAAGACGCTCACTGCTTGACGTACGCCTCTCCCGAGGCTTTCCACAAAAACCAGTCCTGTGCTGCCCGTATTCAACGGCTTTCCTCTGTAAAAGATGAAACAAAGTTATTAATTCACCAATGTTATATGCTTTGTATTGTTCTATTCTACTATTAATGCCAACTAAATAATATAAATATTTTATAAAAAAATGTTTAATGAGATAAGATTGAGAGAGGGAGATTAATGATATGATGAAAAAAAAAAAATAATGAGAAATATGAAATGACGTCTTTACATTTATTTTCGGCATAGGTGGTAAACGAGCACACGGTTCACCTGATGGCAAGTGACTTGCGCTAATTGACACCTGCTACTCAAGAGTCACAAGTGCGTTGCCGGCCTTTGAGTATGTTGCCAGTTTCGTTAGGATTCGGTGAGGGAGACGGAACTCTTATCATTTAAATTATTATTTAACTTCCATCAAAATGTGGTATCAGCCACTCTATACAAACCCATAATTGCAAGAACACACCATCCTAACCCGCTCGCATACAATCCACGATTGTCGATGAAATGCTTGAGAGTGCAATTTTCGACTTATAAATAAAATACGCTCAATTACAGGCGCTAAAGTGCAGAATACTAAGATGATCTTCAATTGTGCCCGCTCTCTGTACATCTTTGTTCTCGCACCTATAATTGGGTGTTCCATTCAATATTGCCAATAATTTTTAAAGGTTGATCGTCTTTTTGCAATTTTGTATTTGGAAATATGGTTTCCATTGTAATGCTTTGATTATCTGTACCTAATATTTAATAAGATTTTGTAAGGTCTATAAGATTTAAATACTGATTTTACCTCATATACTCGTACAGTAAGTGGTTAAAGTGACTTAGAAGGTACAGGAAAGAAAATAATGTAACAGTGTAAATAAGCCGTAGTAGTGACTACGACAATGTTTATAATCTTTATAGGGCGATATTCCTCATTGAGTAAGTACTGGCGCTAACGCCTTTAGCTTTTTTTTGTTTAACGATTAATGAATGGTAGATACCAGGCATAAAATTTAGAAACGTTACAATAGGCAAAGGTTAGAATTCTAGAAATTAATTTAATAATGACTTCGTTTTTACAGATATTCGAAATATAATTAGTAGTTATATTAATCTATAGAGTCTATGGGGATCGAAAAAATGAAGTTGCTTGATCCCCTTCCTTGGTGCAGAGGCGGCGTGCGCATTGGCTGGGACTCCCTCGTGGGATTTGGCGGTGGAAGTGCTCGTCGAAGTCTAGGTATAGTCGGATGGCTGAGTTTCAAGCGGATAGAGGCAGAGGCCGCTCGCCGAGCTACGATGGCTCGTTGGTCGACCCTGCTGGAGGCTTCACGTACTGGCTTTGCCGCCGTGGAGGCGTTCGAGCCGGTCATCGTCGATTTGACAGGGCGACAGCATGGTACCCTTTTCTTTCGACTGACGCAGGTCCTTTCCGGGCGCGGCTTCTTCGGGAAGTACCTGCACTCGGCTGCTAGGAGGGAATTGAGTCCCACCTGTCACCACTGCGATTGCAGTGAGGATTTGGCTCAGCACACGCTTCCAGTTTGCTCGGCTTGGGCGTCGCAGCGGTCCTCATTGCAGTCATCGCAGAGGATCTCTCGCTGCCAACCGATATACGCTCGCTGGTCGGTAGCGAGAGATGTTAAATAAATATTATGAAATAAGTAGATGGGATAACACTATTGCATTGGGCTAAGCCTGTAAAAATAGTTGTTTTTAAAGAAAATAAATAAATAAATAAATGTTTTACCGCGGTCGCATCCTTCTGCAAAGACGTCATCTCGCGGAAGGAGGCGGCGGAAAGGACCCGGGAGGATCACCTCCACTCGGACCCAAGTCGCCGCCGATAAGACGGGCGGCGAAGGCGCGCATTCCAGCGCCTCATGCCGCCCTGAGTGTGGCCGTGGGTGGACGGGACGGGTTTCCCCTCCATCCGTTACAATGAGCAGCCGCGAAAAGCGACGTCCGCGTATGCCGAAAGTCATCTTAATAGAGAGTTTTACCGAAGGTGGTTCCCGGATCCCTCCTATTTCAGGCGTGGTTTTAGTCGGTTCGATTCCAACACACAACTCCGCCGCAAACTACGGTGAGGTGAAGGCCCCGGGGGGTTTCCACACGTAAAAAAAGCCTAACAAGCCTAAATTTTAAAACATCTTTAACTTTTAAGTTTTTTAATTAAATTAGATGAGAAGAAGATGAAGTCACTACCACTTCTTGATAAACTACACTTATAATTAACGCGCAACACGTGTAAATTATAACTTTTTTTTAAATAATAAATTTCTAAAATGTTTAAGCAAATGAAATTTAATAAATTTAATAAAAAAGCAGTTATAGAACTTGCAAGTTAGCTTAGATATCTTACAAATCATAATCTACAAGTAAAACTAATATTATTTTTGGGAAGTGTTTATTCTCTTAGGTTATACGCAAGCAATGTTTAGAAAAAGGTTTTAGAAAACAGAGTGTCACGACCCCGTGAGTGTCGTAAAAGCCGACTAAGGGAGCAAACTACGTTGCACCAGGGACTTCCTTTCTAGGGTATACCTGGTTCCCCGGCTATTAGTACCCGAGACGGCGTGCGGTTTTAGTCGGTTCGAGTCCGACATGCCACCGATATCGGTGGTATCCGAGGGGATTTCCGCACGGAAAAAAAGAAAAAAAAGGGAGCAAACTACGCAGGACAAAAGCATTGTAAAGATAAGAAAAACTTTACACAAACCCTTTTTTTTTTTTTTTTAACGTGTGGAAATCCCCTCGGACCGTCCCCCCTCCGGGGTTTGCGGCGGGGTGGTGTGTCGGACTCGGACCGACTAAAACCACACGGTGTGCCACTCTGCGCCTGTAACAGGAGGGATCCGGGAACAGCTGTTATTAAGACATCCGGACCCCTCCTAGCGCCAGCCCGCTCCTGGTGCGGGCTCCGTCTCATTTTTTTTTTTTTTTCCTCTCTTTAGGCGACGTCCGGCACACGCGGACGCCGCCCCCTCGCGGCTGGCCAAACTAATGCGGGTGGAGGGGAAACCCACCCCGTCCACCCGCGGCCACACTCAGGGCGGCATGAGGCGGTGATAGGCGCGCCTACGCCGCCCGGTTCGCCAGCGGCGGATCGGGTCCGAGTGGAGGTCGTCCTCCCGGGCCTTCTCCGCCGCCTCCTTCCGCGAGATTACTTCCTCGCAGAAGGTTGCGACCGCGGTAAAACAACTGTCGCTACCGGCCATGGAGCGTACTACGGCCGGTAGCGAGAGATCCACTCCGATGACTGCAGTGAGGGCCCGGCGCTGCGCCGCCCATGCGGGGCAGACCGCCAGCGTGTGCTGGGCCGAGTCCTCACTGCAGTCGCAGTGGTGGCAGGCGTGACTCAGTTCCCTCCTAGCGACCGAGTGCAGGTACTTTCCGAAGCAACCGTGCCCGGAAAGCACCTGCGTCAGCCGGAAGGAAAGAGTCCCGTGCTGCCGCCCTGCCCACTCGGTGATGACCGGCTGGAGAGCCTCCACGGCGGCGAAGCCAGCGCGTGGAGTCTCCAGCCGGAACGACCAACGAGCCATCGTGGCTCGGCGAGCGGCTTCGCGCCACTCGCGCACATCCTCGGGCGGAGGGCGAAATCCGCTCTCCGCCCGGGAGTCAGCCACTCGCCGATAAACTTCGGCGAGCACTTCCGCCTCCAAATCCCACGGGGGAGTTCCGGCCAACGCGCATGCCACCTCCGTCGAAACGGTGCGGTAACCGCGTATAGCTCTGACCGCCATTACCCTCTGAGGGCGCCAGAGGCGTGCCCTATTCTGGGCGGTCAGAGCCGCCGCCCACACCGGTGCACCGTACAGTGCCATTGACCGGACAACCCCCGTGTACAGCCGTCTTGTCGCGACGCTGGGTCCACCCAAATTGGGCAAAAGTCGCCCTAGGGCAGACGCAGCGCCGACCAGCTTTGGAGCAAGCTGTCGGAAGTGCTCGTCGAAGAGCCACCTCCCGTCGAGGATCAGGCCCAGATATTTCATCTGGGCCCGAACCGGTACGAGGACCGAGTTGACCACGATTGAGGCGCCAGGGGGTGGACCACGACGGGGCCCATGAAATAACAGGGCCTCCGTCTTATCTAGGGCCACCCGTAAGCCCAGCGCCTCAATGCGCCCGACCACCAGGGAGACTCCCCCTGTGGCCAGGCGCGCCGCCTCTTGGAAGTTTGCCTCCCGGGCTGTCACCAGGGTATCGTCTGCGTAACAGATTACACCCAGCCCTATATCAACCTGTTTGACAAGCGTGGTATAGTAGACCAAAACCTCCCTTCTAAGGAGTGGCCTATGTCTATCAGTGGACTTTTAAAGGCTGTTGATGATGATTAGCGAAATCAGTATCTATCCCCAATACATAGTGATACTACGATAATCGATCCTAATTAGCTGAAGTAACCTTAAATTCGTGCTGACGCCGACAGGACCTGCATCATCGGCCTATTTCATAAGCTCACGAAGAAAACTCATTTCGTAAACAACACTGACATGGAAAAATCAACCATGCAAGAATAAGCTATAGTTGAATTTTGGTTGATTGGGAAATGGTAGAATCGTGTGTTTTCGGTTACCATGGCGACCAAAATGTCGGTGAGGTGCAATGCAATAGTTTAATCTAGCTGCGGGCACGATCACACGACTCGCCGCCCGCGGAGTCCTTCGCAGTGGATGGCACTGTAAACAGGGATTAACTTAAAGTAAGTTAAATTGAGTTTAGTCTATAAATATTTGATAATAACTCTCTAAGTAAAATTCGTTGTAGTAAATATACTCCTGAAATTATAAAAATGTTGGCTGTTTTGATTAATTTGATGAACTAAAATATCGTAAAATATCTAAGGAGAGGCCTATTTCCAGTCGTTGGACTACTAGAGGCTGGCAATGATTACTATAGAGTATCAAACTGAAGCTGCCGAAAATTGTGTACCAAACTTGTTTTCTAGGCGTAAAATTATTTCTAAACGTGTTCTGATTAGATCCTAACTGTGTATGAAATTTTTATAATTAGGTATATCTTTGCAATGACTGCAACGAGGACGAAAGTCCAATGATACGTCGCTCAAATGGTGAGCTGCAACCGTACTCTTTATATTGTGTCCTCACTGTACTTTCAACAGTAGTTCATTAGCTGTTTCGTTTGTCAATTCCCAGTGTACTTTATAAACTGTTTCGACAAGTATAATTCACCCACAAAAATACTCGTAATATAGCTTATAATCAAAATATTCTAATTTTCAGATAAAACAAGAATAGGAGTAGGTACTTCTTTAAAGTCACAGGTTATGTAGATATCGCATTGGGAATGAACCAACGATCAGAACCAGGATCACTAATTAGGTACTTAACTTAACTAACTTAACCTTATTAAAATTATTTAGGTAGTATCAAGTATTTAAGTAACTTACTTAAGTAACTTACGTCTAACGTTTCGAAAAGGACAATTGCAAAAGGAAAGTAAGAACACCTATGAGAGAATATGTTAGCCAACAACGTTTAACTACAGTTAAGAATTTGACAGCGGTGCGGCGCGAGCGCAGTCGTGTCACTGGCGTGTCGCAAGCGACGGACGACTAAATATCAGCGGCGCATCACTAGCTAATGACACGTACAAATAGCTTCCACGAACATGTGGGTAATACTCCTAGGGTATTATGTACAGCCTGCAGCTCTGTGTCAGATTCAAGATGACAGTTGACAGGCGTGGCACACGTGGGATGCTGGCGCTTTGTTTGGTGTGTGAAAATTTTGGTTTAAACTTTATAAAAGTTTCTATCAGGTATAATCCAAACTTCATTGATGTAAATAAGTTTCATTGAAGAAAAAAGATAGATATCAAAATATTCTTGTTTTGTTATATTATTGATCTTAAACTAAATAGTTTTATTTTATTTCTGACAACGTCTGTATACTACAGTAAAAAATTAGAGTTTATTTTTAAATTTGACACAATTTTTTTTAGAACCATTCTAAGTGTATCGCTACTTCATCAACCATTTAATGTTTTAATGTTACATTTCTTTACCGTATCGTAGTATTCATAAATCCTTACGTGAATCACTGTACCTACAAGTAATATAAATCCTATGTAGCTACAAATCAATATGTAGAATGTGTTTATTAATGTCAATTCGCAAGGGCTTCGTGCATCGGCCACCAATTACCGCGAGTTCTTCGCATTATAACCAATCTGGTAGCCGGACAAGGCGCTACCGTGTTCTATATTCTCGAAAGTCTCTTACATTTCAAAAGATAAATGGACTTATATATTGAAGATACCCTTCAAGTTGAAGTTGATGTACTTTCTAATTATAAATAAATGTTTACAATAAATTACACGATACATGCACATTAAAATTATTCTCCATAGTTGAGAGTTTGCTTGTTTAGTTAACCAACACAATAAAAAATAAAAAAATTACGGGTGGCATGTGTTTGTAAAGAGCCAAAAGTCCTCTTAGAACAATGACATGATAGTTAATAAGGACTTATTACATGAGTCTTTGAACTACTAAGAACTGAATTATGAGCGGGTGAATAATAAAGTTGTACTTTCAGAATACCTCAAATTAACCTTAATTTTCTCTCTTCTTACACTCTCTACTGTCTCGTCTCACAACTTGTTAGGGTTTACCTTGAGCGATAACACCGATATTTGTATGCCATACATCTTGGCTTGTTTGGCTGTCTTTAAAACTACATCAGTACTACTAATTATTCAATACATTACTGTAATTAGACAATATACAGCTGTACAAAAAATACATAAATGTTGACTTCCTGATTCCTTGAAAAGGAACGTTAATTCACTATACAGCAGGTTTGTTAAATGTCAAATTCTTAGACAAATCTCTATAAAGTTTCACACGCCACTCCATCCGCACTTCGACCAGTATCACGAGCACATAGCAACACATATATGCGCTCAATATATAGTAGGTATTATCTACATTTGATGTGCCTGATAGGCAGTGCGCGTAGGATGCTGTCTGCTACCGGCCGTAAGGTATTTCGTGAAATAAACATACAATACGCAATTGAATGGTTCATAAAATGAAGTCGTATAATGCCTCCATACTAAATTGAAGGTAGTTAGGTTAGGTAGTCTTTCCTTCTTTCCCGAATATGTATTTCTTTTTTTGACGAGATTCTTGGTCATAAAAGCAAAAAACTACGAAATAGAAATACTTGCCAAAAATAAACAAGACACAAAGATTAGTTTGTAAATGATATCAGAGTTACGATTCTAACTTCCATAGTGGACTAAACAAAAACAACCAGACTACTGAAAAACATACTTCTATTTTTTTAATACCTACATATTATAGATAAATTACACCCAGACACAGAAAAAATGACAGTGCTCATCACACAATATTTGTCCTGGGTGGGAATCGAACCCACGATCTCCGGCTTAGTAGTCAGGGTCACTAACCACTAGACCAATAGGCCCGTCGCCTATGATCAGGTCAAGGGGGCCGCGGCTCAACGGGTTATATTTAGAAATTCCTATACATACTAATCAGCTAGAGGACTTTATTTGCGTAATGCATTTATAAGTTATTTTCTTTGCTAGATGGCGTGGAATTATATTTATCCTGTTTAGGAAGTCGCCGCAACGAGAAATATCCAGAACGACACTAGCCGAAGACGATGATCTACAAAGAGATAACAATCCAAATTAATTCCCTGTTTGTTAATTACGCTTTCAAGTATTACTTACTTAAGCGATCATCATAAAATTTGCATACCCATATAAGGGAAGGTATTTTTAGATGTTTATTAAAAATCTTTGCCGAGTGATAAACACATTACCGGGGATGAAAGCTATCATATATTTAATTTAAACTTATTTTTCTTAATTTACTATCTCACGTTATTTGATAATAGTAAGTATCTTCCAAAACTCAACACTAAAACACTCCATTTAACCCAAAACCAGTTCAAGGCATCAAAATTATGCAAGTGTATGCACCTTCTACAAGCAGTTTTGTGGTGTGGAATATAATAGAGGTGAACACTAATCTCTGACCTTTGTTACAAATACGAGTATGTCTGGTCAAGGATGTGGATTGCGGTGACGGATGTAATGGCAAGGTTCATATGTGACGGTGATATACGAAACTGTATTGGTATCGAAGGCCAAATACTGAAGTTTGAGAGCCTAAACACACACTCACTTCTATAAGGAACACTACGATTATATTTTTGTATGAAGTTTTGAACGATTTGCTCATTTGTGCTAGAAAGAGTAGGTGTACCTGTAGTTTCATAAAATATACGCGATAAGAATATAGTACATACAGATAAGAGTACATTGTAGTGGCTCGAAGCTGTACCGCGAGCAGATACTTGCGTGTCCGAAGAAGCCCAGTGAGCTTATCAATCATTGGGCTTAGGTATATCAACTTAACCTTAAAACAATACTACTATGTCTGTAATCTGTATATGTCTAAACTTTTTGTGGTTCTTCCACGACATATCTCTAATGCAGATACTTAATTAGTTAACGTAGTTGCAGAGGAACAAATAGATAGTAGGTTTTTCTTCTTCATAATATAACATTTCCATGTTGACAAACATCTTTTCTGTACGACAGATAATAATACGATAATGTGATCATAGAAAAATCTTTAATCGTTGCTCAACCTTAAAATAAATTACACACTTAATAACCTTCATAAAATTGCTAAGGGCTAGTGGCTAAGTGGTAACCGAGTAGGCTAACACATGGCAAAATGAGGCAATCCTAGCCAGGTCAGTCTATGGATGGGTGACCATTGTTAACTCGTTGAGACCCCTCCGGGCCTCGGAGTATACGTTAAGCCGTCAGTACCGGTTGCCATGCGAATCGTTACGGGTAGTTGGTGCCCTAAAAAGTCCAACAACCATCTTTCTTCAGAACTTGAATATCGCCTAGTACTTGGGTTGTGGAGGTCGGATGGCAGTCGCTCCGCTTAAAAAAATCGAAGTTCAGCCGTATCGTATTAGACTTAAAGCCAACCCCAACTTAGTCTGGAAAAAAGGCCTGGGAAATAACCGTAATAAAATTAGCCTCATTAAAAAAGTAATTGGTAAAGCAAGTAGTGTGACGTCAAAACTCTAGCAAATTTTAATGATATACAGTTTGACATGAAAAAAATGAACTTTTTTCACTCATCTAACGCATCGATATATTTTCTTTAAACGAAACAAATAAATTATTTACTTTATATTAATATTTATGTATAAATTGTAGCGCGTCAGATGGTTAAAAATCATGAATGCCTTGCTACTGAATGTCGTACTTACCATCGGTGGGATAACAGTTGCAGGACGATTTACAGGGAAGGGCGAACAAAGCAATTTTATCTTAACAAGTCAATTAATAGAACGGAATGAGGAAAGCACCGTGGGATGATGGCCACACAATAACTGTCCACTCGGTAATGAACGCTTTCTCAGTTTCTTGCGCACCTCATTGTGCGCTTTTCCTAGTGAAAAACTATACAGAGCAGCCATGGCACCACATTTTTAAACTCCGTTCGTTAATCTATCGTTTAAGGTATAACGCAAATATATTATGGTTGAAATATAGTTTATTTTTCTTATTTGTAACATACGTTAATTATGGTTGAATAATAACAAACTTAGTAGTAAAAGTTAAGAATAAGAAACCATCCAAATGCGATTAGAACCTCGGAAGAGGTTCCGATTAATGGTAAACGTAAGTTTGTACAGTATTCTGAGATTTGCATAACATTCCAACTTGATTGGTCGAGATTCTTAGTAACTTTGGTGTGATAGACCGATAGACAGACGAAAGAGAGTTCCTATAAGGGTTTCGTTTCATTCGGATGTACGGAATTCTTTAACTCGTAGTTAACAGATGAATAGTGCCAATTTTTTTCATCGACATTATGTCACTAAATTTTACATACTCAACTATATATTATTGTACCAAGGAGGCTATTTCCAAATTTACTGTAACTTCTAGTTTTTTTGTTGTTTTTTTGGACCTTAACTTTTTAACGTTAAAGAAAAGTGTCTTGATATATAAAAAAGAGAAAATCTAATGTACAAAACGCATAAGTGATAACCATCAAATGTACTATAAACAAACATAGCTTATGTAAATTCAAGTTGAATTACCATCACGTGATTTCCATATACCATTTGGTCTTGTGATTGCAACGATGTCACGGCATTAAACTCACATTCGATATTTGTTTAAGTATCAATAAATCATTCACTTTATTCCCATAGTTTATTCTATTATAAGTGAATAGAATAAATACTAATTGAATGGGTATAAACTGAGAACGAACGATATCGGTTGTAAATATCTTTGTCATTTTAATTTACAATAAGAAATTGTAAATTAAAATGGATAATGTAGACTCGTATTTTTATTAATTAGGCTAGTACAGTTTTACTCATGTGGAAATTGTCGGGAAAGTCTGATTAGTTTCGGATTCGACCGGGTGTGTGTGGGTATAAACTGAGAACGAACGATATCGGTTGTAAATATCTTTGTCATTTTAATTTACAATAAGAAATTGTAAATTAAAATGGATAATGTAGACTCGTATTTTTATTAATTAGGCTAGTACAGTTTTACTCATGTGGAAATTGTCGGGAAAGTCTGATTAGTTTCGGATTCGACCGGGTGTGTGTGGGTATAAACTGAGAACGAACGATATCGGTTGTAAATATCTTTGTCATTTTAATTTACAATAAGAAATTGTAAATTAAAATGGATAATGTAGACTTGTATTTTTATTAATTAGGGTAGTACGGTTTTACTCATGTGGATATTGTCGTGAAAGTCTGATTAGTTTCGGATTCGACCGGGTGTGTGTGGGTATAAACTGAGAACGAACGATATCGGTTGTAAATATCTTTGTCATTTTAATTTACAATAAGAAATTGTAAATTAAAATGGATAATGTAGACTTGTATTTTTATTAATTAGGGTAGTACGGTTTTACTCATGTGGATATTGTCGTGAAAGTCTGATTTGTTTCGGATTCGACCGGGTGTGTGTGGGTATAAACTGAGAACGAACGATATCGGTTGTAAATATCTTTGTCATTTTAATTTACAATAAGAAATTGTAAATTAAAATGGATAATGTAGACTCGTATTTTTATTAATTAGGCTAGTACAGTTTTACTCATGTGGAAATTGTCGGGAAAGTCTGATTAGTTTCGGATTCGACCGGGTGTGTGTGGGTATAAACTGAGAACGAACGATATCGGTTGTAAATATCTTTGTCATTTTAATTTACAATAAGAAATTGTAAATTAAAATGGATAATGTAGACTTGTATTTTTATTAATTAGGGTAGTACGGTTTTACTCATGTGGATATTGTCGTGAAAGTCTGATTAGTTTCGGATTCGACCGGGGCCCTCTATCAAGAAGCGAAGCTTCTTAACGCGTTGTTTGTATTGTATATTTGAAATATGCATGTGAATGAAATCATATCTATATAATAATTAAATTTCTAGTAGTACTTATTTTGTTCGGAAGTGTTTTAACTAGGAATGCACTTTTAGTTTGAACGTTCTTTGCGTGTCTCTTTACAAATGTGTGTATTGTATGTGTGTGTGATATAATAAAGTTAATAAACAATTAGAGTAAGAATTAAAATGTTATGTATGTGTACATATGACGACGATTGCAGAATAGTTCGAGTTAAACGAAGTTTTACAGTCATGGTGTAACTACACCTCATATCAGCCTGTATATGAGTTGAGCGCGTAATTATGTACGACTAGCGCTCTTCCATCCGAAAAAACAACCATCTCTCCATTGTTCCCGCCAATTTTCCCACATTTCGCCTTTTACAGTTACACTTTAGCTTCCTGATTTTCTTGCAAAAAGTGTATAAATTGAATTCTTCATACATCAAGCGTGCCGGGATCGCTTCGAACTTTTTACTTGGCCCGGAAAATAATATCTTTGTTGTTGGGTAACGTAGTGTGTGATCAGACCTTATTTACATCTATTCAATCGGAGGTCAAAATTTACAGTTTACACAATAAAACAGGGCAATGAAGGGTATATAATTAATATTTGAAAACTTTTTAACTCCACAGGTCACATAAAACCAAAAAATATGATAATCAGTTTGTACTGAGAACTGTAAATATTAGTTACTTATGATCAAAACTATGAAATTAAGTCAATGAAATACACATACATACATATTTTGTTTTATACATATGTGTAGGCAAACGCCCATAGATTATACAAATAAATTAAAATATTATCCTTTATTAGTCCCTCAACTAGGTTTTGTGATGAACACAAGAAACCTAGCACGAGACATGCACAACGATTTGTGATTGTCAACACGCGTTTATCAACTACATCCGATGGACAACTGGTTGGTGATTCAAAGAAACACACATTTACATCGCAGCTACGATCCGTTACTGCAACCGACAAATATACACCCACCAAATACGGTCAAAACACTACTTTCTCACTAATTCAACGTCGGATCGTGCAAGGAAGATTCACATGCGAAACGACCACTGCATACACGTGAAACTATCAGTCAAACTACTACTTAAACATCTGCATAAGTCACGTCTCACGATTCCCTACGAGTAACAGTTTAATAATGTCCGCGCAGGTGACCTACCGCGACCCCTGTGAAATACGGTTGAACGGACTTGGGGCCATATTTTCCCCCATGCATCGTACTAAAGTCGTGTCTTCCTTGGTGGAAATAAAACGCGAGGTCCATCTCTAGGGGCATCGGTACCTCAGATGCGCTATTTAATAATCCGTTACTAAAGATTTTATACTCCAGAATATATTAAACAAAACTCATCCTAAGTAGTTCGTTTTAAGGTTGAAATTAAATTGCATGGTATTAAAATGTGTGTAAATTCTAACTCGAGTCTACGGGTAATGTCATGGGAAGAGCTCAATGAACGTGCGGACAGCGCGTGGACTGCCGACCGGAGGATCTTCCCCAACTAATAAAGTTCGTTAGTTAAATGAATTTGTGTTTTATGTCTTACTAAATAAAGATTATATTGACGGCAATTCTCAACTAAGTTAAATTGTAGGCTATATTGCCGTGGTCTTCTGTCTTAATAAGTGTAAATCTGTTGAGTGTCATCGGTTTAGTTTTAGTTAGTTTGTTTAAATTAGCGAGGACGGTCGTTATGTTAGCTTTACCTAGAGCTGTATGATTTATTGTGGCTGCTTGAATTTCTGATTTGTTTTATTATGATGATTTTAAATGTGTTCAAAAGTTTTGAGAAACTTTCATGTATGCTATTTCAACTTAACTACTTTACAATATTGACAAATAATAGTCTACTGCTTGACATAGGCCGACTGTACCACCCTGGCCAAAAGAGTTGTAACGGTGTTCGTTTCAAGTTTTCCTTCTCTTTGCAGTGTTGTTGTCGCGTTCGCATGACAACTCCTAGTAACGATCTTTTATATTATTTAAAAATATATATAATTAAATTAGGAGGTTCGGTTTTTTTCTTTGAAATAATGAGGACTTTAATGAGTGTGAAAATAAAGTTATTCAAAATTTACAGTCTAGGCAAAGTTTCCCATCTGACTTCTAATTTGTTAACACAATTGAACATCCTTCTGAGTTTTTCGTGGCTCTTATGACAGAGATAACTAAATAGTTGATGTAACGTAAAACATAACTTTTTTAAATCGATCAATGTAACTGCTATGAAAAGCAAAATATAAAATTTAGACCACGTAAAATAAACTTTATGAAAGTTCATTAAATAACATGTCCTAACTTTGTACTTTTCAAAATCTAAAGCACTTGTATTAGGTATATTATACATTTTGGCTGTAAGCAAAAATGCGTATAACCAGCTCTGTGAAGTTCCTGGCTGGATACGTCTGCCCTTTCCTGTAGGAAGCGTCGTGACTCACTGACCCATTGCCTCGCCGCGGCCACGTTTTACCGACTGGCTCTTACCTACCATAACTACGTATGTTTTTTGTAATGGTGTAGAAATGGTTTGCATTTCACCATCTGCAAAATATTTAAAAGTGTGCTTTCGAAAAGATTTCCATAATAATTTAGGGCTTTAGCAGAGAAAATGGATTCAGTTTAAAGGATGTGAACATATATTTGATCATGTCAATAATTATAACGATAATTAGGGTTCTTAATGTCATAGGGACTAGACGTGTAAATATTCTTATTAATTAATAGTTTAAGAATCTTTTGTGGAGATCTTTTGTTTTATATTTCGAAGACTTGTAAGGCAAAAATGTAATAACTTTCTGGTAAAAGGTGTTACATATCTACAAAGGATTGTAAAGTCATAATAACTACCTTGACGGTGATATAGTTGGCAACATACTTTTGGCACATCATCATTATCTCATCTCAGTCGTACGAAATCCATCGCTGGATGTTGACCAATTACTCAATGACTTCCAGGCAAACCGGTTGGAAGCGGCCGGCACCGGCCACCATCGTCCTCCGATCTTTATAAGGTCATTTGTCCACCTTGCAGGTGTATGTTGTACACTACGCTTTCCAGGCCCCGTGTTAATTAACGATCTGATTTAAAAAAATAACGATAATAACCGCACTTAAAGATCGAAAGCTATATGATATTTGTAATGTAAAAGATTTGACTGCAAACAATAGTCAGAACCATCCCATCGCAGGATTCCTGCATAAATCAATAGTACGGGCGTTTAACATCTAACAATTATATTACCTCTGACCTTATTTTGGCATTTGGTTGTGTCGCAAGCGACCATGAATGTGCTAGGGATGCGGGCTATCTCTGTTTCATCGGCCATACCTACAAAATGTTGCATAAAACCTCATGTACTTACTTTAGTTAGTGGTGGATCTGGATACTGCTAATTTGTAGTTTTGTATCAGTATAAATAGAGAAAATAATATCTTTGATAGACGATTCAATTCATATTTATCAACAAAAATAAAAAAAAATGCACGTTTTTCTCGTATGCGTATTTGTTTTTCATTTTCAGGGTGCAGCACTCTTTGATAGTAAGTCCAATAGCTTGATCGAAACGGTACCACGATATTGAAATTCAATATAAAACGGTTGTCGCAAAGCTCCTTTCCTAAAACACATAAAATATACAATTTTATGTTTCAAGCTATTGACACTATTACACATGATTTAATCTGGATAGCGTGAGAGTGAATAAACAGTCCAGATAGGGTTGACAATGCGTTAATGAAATGATAAAAGAAAGAGAAAAAAAATATATTAATTTAGTAAGCCACATAACATATTTTTTGTTAAAGAATAAATATAAATTTCGGAGATGCCCGACTAGATACAGACCCGTTCGGCAAAGTTCCGACTTTTTCATGGTGCGATGCGACCTTCGCGTCGCTGTCTAGAGCTGCAGTTTTTAATTCGGATATGACACATTCCAGCAGTGGACTGCGATAGACCTATGATGATGATGACACATTTTGTGTTATATGGGTTTATAGGCAATGGTTATTATTAAAAGATTATATTTTTCAATTGATTTAAATTGTTAGGCTTAAAATCTGGCTGCCCAACTTCGTGTGAATAACAAATCCTTTTACACTGAACAATAAGTAATATTACCGCTAACGAACAAAGGTCAGATTGGTCAGCTACTACAAATCTTTTGTAACACTAGCTCTTGGATGACCTTAGCTAAAGAGATTAGGTCAATTTATTCATTCATTTATAGTGCCACAGACAAAATTGACTGTCAGGCAAAATAACAAAAACATTTAAAATATTTTATAAAAAACAATAGAAAGGTAATGTTGTAGTATAAAGCAAAAAAAGCATACAATAAAACAACATAAGCATCAGCATTTCAAAATGTGAAAGACAAAATTGTGGGAAACCTGAAAATAAAGTCAACATTTTCAATGTCTATATTTTTCAATGGAATTCGTTAATATACGAAGTTGTGACAACTGAAAACGTATTTAGTTTAACTTTGTTTAATAATAATATTGGTACATGATGCAATGTGACGTTGTATGACTGCATCGAACTGTGTAAAATGGTAGTAGTTTTAATTTTTTGGTCGATTGTACTATACATCAAGAAATACAAATACAATAAATCTGTCTTTAAGTATTTTTTCTTATTTATAATTGTAAGATTACAATATTATAAGATACACATACACACATACACAGATAAACATACACACACACACACACAAAAACACACACTTATCGCCCAATATACTCCGCAATTAAATATTGTTAGATATAGTTTTAGCTTACCAACCCCCATAAGTACAAAAATCCTAAAAGGTTAATATAATGACAAAATAGGAATTAAATATTTTGTCTACTATATATTGTAACTATAACAGCATTCAAGTGATTTAACAAAGCCTGTATCATTTCGGTTGAGATGATGCAATGACACAAAAAGTTTTCTTATCTAACAATGGCATCAAAACAAAGTAGATAGACCTTTGCGCTTTGCTTCAAATATTCATTCTAAATTATGGCAATAATTCGGCTATATTGTAATTGTTTGTGACTTGCCATGTCGGTCTGTCAATCAATTCACTTTCGAACGGTTTGTGATCTACATTGGGTTTAGAATGGAGTTATGTACTAAGACGTCGTTAGGAATGAAACAAAGTTTTATGTACAATCGATTGTTATTCTGATGTCTATAGGTAGGAGCAACACCATTGATGAGACTGGTACTGAACTTTATACGAATCTCAGATTAATAAAACAATACAGGAATATACCAATTCCTTTCTAGTAGTTCTGTGTTACAGGTTTCTGAATTCAAATAGAAGTCAGAATCAGAACATATGCCCTCCACTTGTAATAAGCAGTAAGTCAAAGACAATAATCTAAAGCTTGTAATTTCGAATGAAAGGTGAAGGAGCAGTATTTACATGTGCGTCAAATGTAAATACTGCTCAGACAGAAACAAAAATCATTTTTGTCTGTAACATATTTTGTCGGTTATATTTATTTCATTTAGTTACTTCATTGTTATTGCATACTGTTGGTATTCCGCGTACGAGTATCACAGCGGTGTGGAGTACGCAAAATGTTAATCGTGATCGATGGGATGGACGCTTGCGCAAGGACTGCAAACGCGTGCGATCTCAGACGCCTGGCTGACAATATACATGTTAACTGGTGCAATGTTTAGATCTACAAGTAAGCAATACGACAAAAGTAGGTGAAGTTTTGGCTAGATTTGAGCGTTGCTTCATTAAAGTACTAAGAATATAAGAAGTAGTTTATTAGGGAATTTTGGAGACTAATGAGGTGAACCCAAATCCGGCCGGCCGGCAAATTTTGATTCTTTTGTACATTAACACTTAAAAAAATTAAGATTTGTACATTTCCCCATGTTTATAACATTTAACTACTTCAATTTTGCATGTGCAGGTATAATATAGTTAGGACGTCTTGGCGTGAGAGCGGGCCACTGACGGACGTCACGACGAGCGTGTGCGCCCGGCCTAACCTACATACGATACGTGATATAATTATGTGAGACTGGGAAATCTTTACTATTACACCAATCTTTTAGTTTAGGTGAGGGTAAATTTAGGCACGCCGTTATCGCGGCGGTAAGACCCGTTATGAAGGATTGGCTCACGAGGCATCACTGAACCCTCTCATACCGGTTGACGCACCTGTGTCTGATCCGCAAGGAGCCAACGCCTGAGTGCAACCACTGCGATGGCCGGACCGTGGATACGGCGCTCCACACGCTGGTAGAATGCCCGGCGAGGAAGGAACAGAGGCGTTGCCTCGTGGCGGCCATCGGAGTGGGAATTCTCTCGCTCGGTAACATGACTGCCGCCATGGTACGGAGCGAGAGTTTGTGAAACTCCGCAGTCTCCCTCTGCAAGCAAGTTATGCTTGCAATGGAGATGGCGGAGCGAGACTGAGAGAGGTTTAGAACTCTCCCGGTGCGCCAGGCCCGGCAACGGGCCCGGTAGCGCAGGCGACTCAGGTGCCAGAGGTCGCAGAATGACCTCCGTCCTCCATAAGTGCAGGGCGGGAGGGTGGTAGGTGAGTCCATCTGTCACCCTACATCACAGGTATACTTCCTGGTTCCCCGGTAACTAGAATCTGAGACGGCGTGCGGTTTTTGGTTGAGTCCGACATAACCACCGGTGGGTGGTATCCGAGGGAATTTCCACACAGAAAAAAAAGGTGAGTGTAGATCACCGAGATCGAATCCAGTGACACTTTAGGCGTTCAAAACGTTTCAATATTCAAACGATGATAACAGGTTCTAGTGAAAATACCATTGAACCTCTATCTTCAGGACCTTCAAATTTAGTTATTTGAGCATCGTTTAATGGCCTTGAATTAGAACTGGTAAATTGAAATAATGATTACAAGACACTAATTGGTGTGTAGAACACCAACTTTATATGCTATGTAACTAACTATATATCCAAAGTAGCATTCCAAAAAAAAAGATACCTATTTTATTTTCGAAACATAATGAAACACTCAGTAGATTAAGCTTAGAAATACATTAAACAGAACCGCATTAACTTATTTCACAGATTAAGCTACGTACTTCTACACTCATTAATTACCATACTTCAGGATGATATCAGCAATAAGGTGTGATAAATGGAGGTGTACGTCCAGCGTTGCGTGAGAACCGACCGCCACGACTGGTCGGTGCGAAGGTGCTCAATCGCTGAACTAAATCATGGCACTGCGCTACCGGGCACCTAATTTATTAACTAGCGTTGAGAAAATGTCATTCTTATTAGGAATTAGAATTATTTATGGGTTTCATGATCGTACGTTATTAAGTGTTGAAGCAATTTAAATGATTTTTGGTGGAAATGCATAAAGTTCTTTGTTTATATTGTAACATTTGAATTAATGATTTAAATATTGTATGTTGTTCTCGTACGGGTCCAGAAGCCACTATAGAATCCTCATTTAAAACGCTTTTTGAACTCTTTTAGGTGTGTTCTGTTAGTCAAATCATATTTAATGAGTTACGATGCTATTATTTTGAATCTTAGAATAACATTATTATTGAGGCTTAGTTGATCTTAATTTATTCAAGGATTTTATCGAGATGCTAATACGGTTTGCAAACCACAACATAACATTTACTTTAGTGATGAACAATTATTACCCTCTGGAAATTATTTTTTCTAAATTAGTACTTTTGTAAACCACAAGAATACCAATACAAAGGTTAAATTACAACTTCTTCTGTAAAGCACTAGATTTTGAGTTTTTTCATCTATCTATGTGCTCTAAAACTAATAAAGTCTTTCCATATTCGTCTATGAACCTTGCTGAAAGAGAACAGAACAAACACAGAAAAAAATCGACAACGCTGTAAAGTGAAGTACCTACCATCGATACGGCAGAAAAGTTGATGAAATATTCTAACAAACAGTATTATGGTTTTAATTATAAGAGGTTGATTTCTGTTTGTTTATTAGAATACTATCTACATCTTATCTTTATACTTATGAAGGGATACAAGAGCTGTTTTTTCTAAGTTAAATTATTCTGTTACATTTTTCCGCCAGCCCTGTAATCTAGTTCCTTCTAAATCATGTCTCCTTAATATTAGTATTTGCTTAAGCATTGAGTGGCAACCAAAACCGCAGCTATAAATTAAGTAGCACTCCGTCCTCCGTGAGAGAGTCCATCGGTCCAGCACGACGCGCACACACGACCGTCTTGCCGACTGCTTTGTTATGTCATTGTGGCATCGTGAATTTATCGTCTTACTGTCTGTACCAATCATTAGCTGAGCGGATGCCGTATATAGAATATCTTATAATTTCGAAAGATTTCACTCTAACTATGGGAAAATATAATTTATCACAATTACGAAAGTTGAAGTTTTAAATTAATTAATTTTAGACAATATTAGTTGTTTAGCCTTACAGACTGAATACTGTTATATATGTTATATGTATACACATTTCGTTTACACTTAAATACTGGTAATAAAACCAATATCCTACTACAAAACTCTTAAGTCATACCATACCTACCATAATTCAACTTCTACTTCCTCACTTTTACGAGTTGTACCTACATTAAATAAAATAAAAGTTTCATTTGTTGTATGTTTTATTTAAGCTTTGCCTTAAACAATTTTATTAGTAGTTATTTTATTTAGTAGTTAGTTTATTTCTAATCTTCGTTCGTAAGAAATCTTCGTGGAAGATTTTTTATCCACACACACACACACACATTATTAACTCATTTTTGAGCATTCTAACACTATAAATGCTCATAAAACATAAAGCACACAATCAAAAGCTATCTAATAACCGCGCAAAGGGTTGCACCGATGCAATCGCGCGGTCGAACAGTGAGCCATAAACGCGCGCTCGCGTTTACGAGCGTTTTCGCTTTCGCGCCATTTGCAATAAATCAGCAATGCCACCGAGTGGGCGATGTGGTCTCGACGTGTCACACCGAATCATGGTCATATGAATGTATTTGTAGACATGCGGTTTTTATTTTACTTTTTTACATTTAATAGCTGTTTATATTCACTCTGCTAACATAGACCGCAACGTATAATCTATACTTTGCTTTTATTTTAGTAGGCCAAAACCTCCTTTCTAAGGAGAGGCCTATGTCCAGCAGTGGACTAGTATAGGCTGTTGATGATGATGATGATGCTTTTATTTGACTGATTAGTTAGGGTAATATTATTAGAGCTAGTCTAAAATAAATTAAACAAAAAGTTCTATGTGTTTCGCTATCCTTGATTTACAACTCATGTGTTAATAGTAGTTATTTGTTAGTTATTGATTCATGATCTAGATCTAAACACAGGTTAATTTTAATCAATTAATTATATTAAATTAATATAAGAAAACTATTTAGATATTTCTCAAATTTCGATGGATTTGCTTATTATCATTAGATTTACTTTCACTGGCTGATGTGTTAAAATATTAATTTAAAAGGTACTCATTATTTAGCTGAGAGACCGAGTTATTAAATATTGCATTGATTTCACAAACACACTTTTTTATGTAGTAAAATCTTACACGTCTATGATACGTATTGTTTTACCACTGGAAAAGAAAACAAAAAAGTGCTTTAACATTCAGAGTGTAAAGAGTTAGTTTACTACTAACTTTTTACACTCTCGAGTAGCAAGATCTGAAATCAATTACTTGTTTAGTAAAAATCGATCCATTTGTCATTAACATCTTAAAATACTTTTAAGAGTTACATTATATAAAAATAGGAATAGATAATACTTTATTAATATTCCTAAAGAGCCATTCAAAAGTTTTGAACGTTCCAACCGCCAACGTTTCCTGCTGGTCTGTACGTACAGTAACGGGACAAATTTCACTCCGGCGCCGTCGACGCTCGTTCGATTCCCCATTTTACTGTCAATTCATGTAAACGTCTCAATTTAGCCCAGTCGATTGGCACTAGTCAATATGTTATGGGCTGGGCCCGTAGTTCAAATAACTGGTTATATAAATGAAGCCTAAAAATTGCTAGTTTCGTATTGAAATTCATAGCTTTTGTTGAGTTTATTTGGTTGTTTTGAAGACTAATGTCTCGATGTTCAAAAACAAGATGAGGCAATTGATAATTTTTCTGATGTTATAATCGTATCCATTGTTGTCTGTCAAAAACACACACAGATACAAACAGTTTAAAAGCTACTGGTACGTATAAGTAAGAATATGTAATTCTTCAATTGGAGATTGAATTTATAAACATGTTCTTCCTAATGTCTTGACAATAGACAAATTTCACGTTCATCAGTTCGCGCAATTTTCTTAAAGAGGGGTACAAAGTTCTCGCTTCACGTAATAATATATGGATGTAGAAAGTGCACCAAATGAAGAATACACTGCCCATCAACAAGGGACAAGAACTGAGTTCAAGATATAACGCCAGATACAGAACGTCGAGCACATTATAACTTAAATACCTTCTTAACAACAAGTGGAAACAAACAAACCCTTAGTTTCTACTAGACATAACACAGAGTACAAGCTAACAAGGGTTTACAAACTTAACCAACAGACCTAACCCCAACAATATAGTGCTTACCGAAAATAACCAAATAAAACGGACAATAGTAGTAAATTAGCGTTCCTTGAGCCAATTTGCGGCGTAAGGTACGCTTTACACACCATAACAGGTTATCAAAGCGTCGTATGTTTTCATTAGGATAGTGCACACGTTTAAGGCAGTTTCTGCGGGTTTCTCAGTAATATTCCTGGCAAATTTTACTCGGGTAATTTTTAACTGGGTTTTAAATAGATATCTATGGTAATATTATTAAGTTGAAAAGTTTGTATATTTGTAGTCTTTTGTCGAGAAATATTATGTAACATCATACTGTAACTTATTTAAGTTCAGCAGTGACCAAATACGCAAACTAATGGCTATAATAAAAATATACATCAGTGGTAAGTTAGTTTTGCAACTACCGTACCCATATGGCTGAAACGGCTGGATGGATTTGAATATTTATTTGAGATACATAGGATATGCCCCGGCTTAACACATGAATTGAATGTATACTATGTGTACGAAGTGCGTACACATAGTATACATTACATTCATGACCTATATAACCCCTTTGGTAAAGAACAAAATAATTAAAATTGCCTACTATTGCTCAGAAAATCTTTGAATACAAAATATGTGCATATCTTACATATTTTTTAGTAACGTATTAATTCTGATTGCATTAATATATTACTAATGTAAAGTTAACAATAAAATCTTTTTCGCCTTATTTTTTACATGGCATTTTTGCCAAATTTCCAGCATTTTACCGAAAATATGCTATCAATATGCTCATCTGTGTCTATCTAGTGTTATCGTCCACTTACAAGCGATCAATTACCTACCTACTATCACCAGTACACTGAAGTTTATCTGCCGATCGCTTATTAATTGTGACGGATTGCCGGACAGACTGATTGGGGATTAGTGTGGACTTACCGCTTGATCGAACAGCTTTATTGAATTTACTTTGTTGACCTCACATGCTCAGATAATTTTTTAATCTAGTTTTTTTGTCGGCCCTAAAAAATGCAATTTGTATTTCAATTGTTCAAAGAAATTTCTTTTTTTTTTTTGTTTTAAAAACTTTGTTTGTTTTTTTATGTATGCCAACAAAGCCATTAGGTCAGGGCTAGGTACTGATATTGGTAAATTATCCCATTTATCTCTTGTTTTATCTGCATTCTTATTGCTAGGTAGGTAGTACTTCCTTCGCCTTCCTTCCTGAAAATAGAACTACCAAGACATATGTATAGAATATACCGTTCAGTGTTTTTTAGACGAGTTCTAGTAAGCTTTCATTGTTTTCACCCCCTCTTTCCCCTCTCCCTTATTCTAAGGGGGACAACACACAAAGGTTGGCGACGAACTTGTGTCACTTGCGAATTTGCTCCTAATAGGTACATAAAATAATAATAAAGAGGTGATCGTATGTATATTTGAACGTATATGAACTCATAAATAATACGAATGTCCAAATTGAAATAAATTAATTACTCCTACCTTCATTAGTACTTACCATTCTATCTCCTAATGATTTTACTTTTGTCACAATATTCCACCCTAGAGGAAGCAAACCAATAAATCTATTACCAGCCTATCCGACCACAATACACAGGAATATCAAGATAGAAAGACTTATTCATCAATGTGAAACAATTCATTCCGTACCTGATGATATACTGAGGGGCATAACAATATGAATGCCCAGGGGCCTTAAGCTGGAGAGTAAGGTATTAGACACGTTGGTACTCTTTCAATAATTTTGTAGGGAAATTAATAAAGGTGGATGTTTGTTGTAAGTAGTTGGCACTAAAGATAATTAATTAGTGAAATTAGAAGGATATATCCATTTATATAGTATGTTAACGGGTTATCAAGACTTACAATATGTAAGTATGTGCCATTCATACATACACACAATATTAATTATTGACATTACAATGTTGATGCTCATGAAAAAAAAAGTATTTTAGTAAAAAATAAAATAATTCGATTTTTTCAAAAGATTGCCGTGTTCCTTTTTTGTAATGTTCAATCCCAGGTTTTTTGTAACTTTTTTGTTTGAAAAATCATCTGCCATTTAGGATTAATTTTGATGTCACGGGGGACTTTATAAACATTGTAATAATCCACAAAACACCAGGACTAGGGACAACTATTTCTAAATAAAGCAAATTATTGTATAAGACTCACGTGGAAAACGAAAACAAAATGTTGCTTAGAAATTTTCAACGTTGTTTAAAATTGTTGGTAGTATCTCTAGGTATTTTTTTACTACATGGGCAAGATAAGATTTAACCAAGTAACAATCAAACTAACAAGAATTTCATTATCTCAGGGTTCTTCAGACCCCTTCTTCTTAGAAACTTTTGAAATCAGAATTTGTCCTATTTGAGGCATAATTACAATGAACAACGGAATACTAAGATTGTAAATGCAAAAGTGTGTCTGTCTGTCTGTCTGTTACCTGTTCACGCTTAAACCGCTGAACTGATTTAGATGAAATTTGGTATAGAGATAGTCCGAGTCCCGGGAAAGGACATAGGGCTGTTTTTTTCCCCAGAACACATACATTATCATTAAAGTTAGTGATTTTTCACTAACTTTAATGGTGGTGACAGTTTGTATGGGGAATCAAGAACCGCTGAACCGATTTTGGTGAAATTTTGTATGAAGATACTTTGATTATTTAGGTAAGATTTATGGTACTTTTTACCGCGATTACCGACATTTACATGGGTGGAGCCGAGGGCAAAAGTTAGTTTAATATAAGGAGGTCATTTCCTTACATTTATTAACATGAAAACATGATAAACGATACTTGTTACAATATGATAGACAGGACGACGGGCAGTGTCGCACAACAATTGCTGCCAATAGGGTAATTGGCAACCGACCGCGCGCCAATGGTCGCACCATTATATTATTACACTGCAGACCATTCTAAAGTACTAACTTTAGAATGGTCTGCAGTGAAACCACGCTTGTATTGTTGTGTTGTATATAAATAATAGACAACAAAATTCTACAGTAGCCCGAGAATTAAATACAAATAACTATGTTAAAATTATCAAAAATCATTCGTTTTATGTAGTCATTTCGAACTGAAGAGAAAACTGTATTTTCTTTTATTACTTAGTTGAACTCAATTCTGTTATGATTCTTATTGGAATATCAGCACGTTATTACATTGTAAATGAATCCAAAGTATAATCTTATAGTTAAGTCAGTTTCATAATCAAAATATCTAACTAGAATCAAGTAACTAATTTATTTCATTTAAACAATTTCCATTAAGCATAACACTTAACTACATTTTTTTAAATCTTCATTTAATTTCGTTTTGGAATACTGTATACAATTTCTTGTCCTGCAGTGCAGCATGGACGCTCGCGGTGTTATCAGGATGTCCCGCCGGAACGTGTCAAGTGACGACAACCTGTAATAGTGTCATACATCGTACTCAAGCGCATCAACATTCAATGACTCCTTATCTATCTGAGGCTTAGTCTGTGCAGTATTGGAGGGAATTGTTGATGATTACGATTTTAAAATGTGTGTACTAAGCTACAAACACACACATTAGCATTCATTTTCTGGCATTCAGACTTCGCATGATGTTAAAATATGTGAAAGAAGAGCTCAAGCATTTAATATATTTAAGCTACTTTTATAAAGGTTAATTTTGTTTTATAAATATAACTTCGACAACGAAACATCCTTGAGTCGCAAGAGATTTTTGAATTTGTTCATATTATAAAAATTTCTCATTAGTCATTTGAACCCACAACTTTAGAATATCCATAGTTGCATAGTTGCAATTAGTAAGGTGTCTAATTAAACCACAAAAAATATATTGTAGAGATGATTAGTTTAAGATAAAATTTGTTTGGTAGAAATATGGCTTTTGCAACAAGTGAAAGCCCGGAGCTATCTATATTACCCAGGTGTGCATCCTCTCGATATTATGCATTACAACTTATTACAACACTTAGACTGCACAATTAAACATTACTATTTCCGACCTTCGATACATTCGGTGTATCTCATAGATATCGGTCAAGGCGTCCATCTATGTGAACTGTAATGAGTTAATACGTCCCACGCCCCTTATTGTTCTTACTCTGTCTGTCCGTTTCTCGCATCTACATTTTAATATGAATATATCTACCAAGGTAATAAATTCTACTAATAAACTCCTCGCCAAATGAATTTGGAACTTGTAGTAGTTAAAATAAAGTTCGCGGTGGTGTTGTTTGAATGTTTAATAGGGTTGTTAAAATCTACAAATGGGCTCATTGTCAGACTTGCAAATTTGCATGAAGTATGAAAGTTGAGGCGTTATTAAGACGCAATAGATGATTTGTAAAATGTTTCTAATGAATAAGTCAGTGTTGATTATCATAATGTGTAAAATAATGCATGTAAAAGTAATTTCTATGCGTACAAAAAGACAGTTGAGATATTTTTTACGTAGTTGTATTTATTTTAAATATTAAACTTATTATATTATATATTTTAAGTTTTATACTTATACATAAACAAACACTTAGGTGCTAAAGTATATAAAAAACATTATGTATTCTGTCATTTATTATTCAAAAATAGGTCAGGCACATAAATAATTATTCTTGAAAATTAGTGATTTTAATGTTTTGAAATCAAAATTAGAAGTCTCCAATATTGAAAAGTGCTGCATGGCTTTGATAACTACAAAAACTGGTATCAGCATCCTCCCAGTTCAACCGTTGGGCGTTAAGGTAACAGATACATGAATAAATAACGGCACGCAACAACGGTGTGTCAAAATCATATATTATGAATACCTGCCATTAGTGAAAATTATCCACTCATCATTTCAAAAATATAGATTTGAATAGATTAGATTGAATTGCCTCTAATCTAAGTATAGCAGATAGGGGTAGAAGTTCGATGCTGATGATCAAATGCTTATTTATATTGAAGATCACCTGGCCATCGAATTACTGCCGTTTTATTATTCAGTAGGTATAACTTGAACTGTTACTATCAGTAGACTTTTGATCCATGAAAGGTCACAAAATGTACTTAATATTGAACTCCTTTGGTACCATATTATGTCCGTATTGCCCGTGCCCGTGTATACATTACATAAATTTTAGTCTTATAGGACATCATCATTAAGTCTTTACTAGTCCACCGCTGGACATAAGCTTCACCTTAGAAAGCAGGTTTTGGCCTACTATACCACGCTGGCCAGGGTAGGTATAGGGTTTGTTTCAAGTTTATCTTCTCTTTGCAGTGCTGTTGTCCTGCGTAGTTTGCTCCCTTAGTCAGCTCTTACAACCCCCACGAGATGAATAGGGGTTGTGACACTCCGTCTTCTTAATCCATCATCACACGGATGGTAACTGTACCTACGTTGTACGTATTTCTATGTACCTATGAATCAAATGATGAAGATAATTTGCAACAAAGCATGTTACATTCTTTATTTCATTAAACCTAGCTGTGTTGTTTTACTCTCTACTGGCACTCTTTATATCTAAAGCTAGCTGGTACCCGCGACTTGAAAAGCGTTGCGTTAGTGGTTTAGTACGGTACGGGACTGCAGTCCATGAGGCCTCGGGTTCGATTACCGGACCGGACAAAATTTTATAGAGTTTTTCTGAGAGAAAAATAGTTACTCCGTATATAGAGCTACCTGGTAGTGAAATATTATCCAAATCAGTCCAGCCGTTTTGAAGATTACCTAGAATAAACGGACAGACAGATAGACAAAAAATATTTAAACTGGTTTTAAGGCATAGGTATCGTGCAAATAACAGTGTGAGCATGAAAAAACCTATTATTTTGACATTACAAACAGACACTTCAATTTTATTTATTTGTATAGATAACCAGTGTTCAATGACGTTCATCGAGGGCTATGAAACATCTGACAAAAATAGGAATTTTTAACCCATGTTCTTTCTTAAAACTCGTAGTTCTAGTAATCATTCACATTAATAGAAAACAAGTCTCAAATACCTTGTCACATAGTTAACACCAAGATAAAAGAGAACTTATATAGAACTGAGCCCAACAGCAAAGCATTTTTTATCTTCATCAAACAAAAGTGAATACACAAATAAAGACCAATAAACAATTCTAATAAGACATAATCCTAACATTAAACCATAGACCCATAAACTTCCAATTAGGCCTCCTCCATCTGCAATAGTCCATTCATTATAACAAAGAAGCATAGATGTTGCCAATGAATAAATTCGCGTCCGTCCGCCCACTGACGTTTGCAATACATCTATTAAATTTTGATAGATCAAAGTATGAGTCAGTGATGTGCTTGGGTAAAGTCAGACAGTTTGGATTATTCAGGGTTATTGAAATGTTACGTTGCATTTGCATTTAAATAAGCTTAATTGTTTAAGCTAACATGATTGATTAATTGTTGAGTCATAATAATATTAGTCGAGTAAATATTACAAGAGTTATTGTAGCTGTATGAGAATTTGATTTAAGAAGGAATGTGCTAAATAGCTTAGGAGTGATGGGAATTAGAATTCATACAGAAAGGCCAGCGTGGTATAGTAGACCAAAACCTCCTTTCTAAGGAGAGGCCTATGTTAAGCAGTGGACTACTAAAGGCTGATGATGATGTATTTTTTTAAACGTGAGCATGGAAAGACATTAGGTTTGACATTAGTTAAAACGTAAAATTGTGTTTTGTTCTCTTGGCCCTTAAATTTGAATATAGATATTACTTTAGAACTTCTAGAACTACATTACTTATTTTTGTAAAATAATTACAAAAAGCTCATCAATTATTCAGATAAACTACACAAACACATCTGTCAACAACTTGATCTATCATACAAAAAAATCATAAATAACGGTACTCGATCAATTCAATAAAACGCATAAAAAGTGGACAACACATCTGCGTGTGCGCATTGCGTTCGATATTCAAAAACATCTTTTTTTTTTCTAACAACAATGGTAACTTGAATACCGCGAGATCGTATGACAAGAATTTTTCTATTGAGTGCTGAGAATGCTGTTTTAATAAAAAATAATATTCAAATACTACTTTCTACTAAACAGAACTTAATATAATAGTAAACTTATAGTTGACCAAGATTAAGTGCCAAGGTGTCAATATAAATGACGAAACCTTTGGGATTGAATTGGGTTGAAGTTGTCAAATTAAACAGGGAACAAAGTTCAAAAGTTATTGGTTTAATAATTTTAAACGAGATTCCTTGATCTGATTAGCTTACATAGCGATTGATTAGCATATATACAAATTCCCAGCATCAACCGTTGGGCCGCGGTCCGCCAGGCATGATCACCTCGCCTGGTCGGAGGTAGTTCCTCTACAATATTAATAATAAATAAATAAAAAACGATTCGTCTGCTATTCTAGTGATTAACGATCCTGACTGATGGTGTGATGTTTATTCTGCGTCTTTGTCTTATTTATTAATAACATTAATGTATTTAGAAATACACCAGAATGTTTATCAGTTGTCTGGTTACCCTAGTACAGGCTATGTCTAGTTTCTTATTACACGGCTGAGTATGAGATGGGTCTAGTTCTCTATATATCAACATGAAAGAAAATTCTTTGTATCCCTTTTTAAATACAAATTGCATTCGACATACAAACGAACATTTTTATAAAAAAAACTTTAAAGTTAAAAATGATCTAAAAATGGGTATAATAAACTAATAGCATAATGCAAATTTTGACTAGTCATGGTACAAGAGTTTATACAGTGACAATTCAAGATATACTGGCTAATGAAGTAAAACAAGATATTCAATACTGTTGAAGTTCGACCGGCAGATGATTCTAGTTTTTATTAATTAACTAACTAAATAAATAAATATGGGGCGATTGTTAGTCAGTTCCATATTAGACGTGAGATATATTGGTTATCTTAACTACTGACCAATATCTAATCTTTAGTATTAATAACGAGTTAGCTTTTATCTTTCTAATTGACGTTAAGTAATGCGTAGATTATTCTTGCACTGAATAAGGTCTCTTAAATTACTTTATCGGATAATTCGTACCTTTTGTATAATATTCATATTATTTTGAGATTTATTTACAAAAAGGTTTTACTAAATAGATTAAATAAAATACAGATGTACCCACCAGCGATGTAATGATTTTTGTACTTAAACGATTGCATTTCCGAATAAAAACTATATTGGAAACGTAACGGAATCTGACATTTAAGTTTAAAATTCCAAATGGGGACTAAGGCATAATGAGATATGTTATCAAATATTTTATTAGTTTTTTATTATTAAAATGATTGTATTATTATTTATTTAAATAATAATACAATCATTTTAATAATGATTGTATAATTATTTTTTTGCTTATTATAATTTTAGTTATAAATGAAGATAGGATTATACCTGATTGTAGTAACAAATAATAACTAGAAATAAAGCTAAACAATTTGCTGTGTATTGTCTTAACACCTTAAAAGTCTAGTATCCGTACGTAACTATAATGATTCGAAACTACTGGAAAATTCAAAACAATTTTATATCCGCAACCGTAACTCTGAATTATAAGGAAAGGCTTATGTTCATCAGTGGCTATTGATCGTGACAATGATGATGAACCGTACCTGAAAGCGATAATATAATATTTATTTATAATGTATGTGAATGTGTTTTCATCCAGGTCCCAAATTCCATTTCTATCTTGTTATTGACATATTATTATTTATTTTATTCATCACAACATGGCAACAGATGATCTGTTTGCTCCTTTGCTCCATCAAATATCACAAAAAATGATCTGTGTAAGTATATTTCACAAATATTGACGTCAATGGAAAGATCTCATTCGTATTTAGCAAATAATCATCAGCATTGAATGACCATTATACATATTGATAACTAGCGTAAATAGACGCGTAACCATGTATGTTACTGTTTCCTCAATGTTTTCCAGAAACTGTAAGAAACATGCGGGCTTAACAAGAATTGATCAACGATGAGGTAAATCTAAGTGACCTCTGGCTAACAGTAACATTTTATCAGTGGCGTCCTTACGCTCCATGCATATAAATACGACAAACCCGCATGCAACTTAGGCTAACACATGAGAAGTTTGAACGTGATGCTTTTGTCATTTGTAAAACGTAATATCTTTTTTACCCAACTGTGCCAGGTAGATTATGTTTTTAAAATGTATGGATGTATATTTGTTTGGTATGCTCTGTAGTCTAAATGGCTTGATGGGTTCGTTTGAGGTGTCTCTTTCAATAATTACCTTGTTTAAGTATGTTTTAAAACCTTTATTCTCACAAAAGCGCTTTTATTTTTAAATTGATTGGTCTAACGTAATCGACTTCAAAAAGAAGAAGACAACTCGCTCGATTGGTGGAAATTTCAGTGCGGGCCAATCGCAGTGCCAAACGCGGTCACCGTGACGATCGAGTTGATGTGAAATAAACTCGCACTTGGGCCTCTGATGGTAAGTGAATACCACCGTCCATGGACACCTGCAACTCAAGACTTAAAAAAAGCAATAGAATTACACTGGTTATAATCATCACATCAATAGCCTTTAATAGTCCCCTGCTGGACATAGGCCTCTCCTTAGAAAGGGGGTTTTGGCCTGCTATGCCACGGTAGCCAGACAGGTTGGTACAGGTTTTAGTCGGTCCGAGTCCGACACACCACCCCGCCGCAAACCCCGGTGGGGTGACGGTCCGAGGGGATTTCCACACGTTAAAAAAAAAAAAAAAAAAAAAAGGTTGTGTCAAGTTTTCCTTCTTTTTGCTATGCTATTGTCATGCGTAGTTTGCTCCCTTAGTTGGCTCTTGCGACACCCATGGGATGAACAGTTGTGGTAAAATTCCATATTCTCAATCCGTCAGCACACGGATAGAACGGATTCCCGCAAAGTCGTGATATCCTGGCCCATATGTGTCGAAGCATCTCTCTCTCCTCTAGTGCGGTAACCTGCAAACAGTCCGTAAATCAAGTGACGTGTTTATGTTAGTTGTTGTACCTGTGTGTGTTACATGTGTTACACTAATACATCGAAGATATCAAATATATTTATATAATATATAACAAATATCAAAATGATCTTTTGTTATTTGAATTCAGCTGGTTGATAAGGAAATTAGCAATGAATATTCGTATTTTCTGAGAGGTAATAAATGAATAAAAAAAGAAATATTTGAGAGAAGCAGTACGAATGGTTGATGATGACGAATCGAGAAGAACGAAACCAAACAGAACTAAGAATTATTTGCGAATATTTTAAAAGCTAAAGCAGCTAATTCCAAAACTATCAACGTAAATTATTTATGAGGTTTATAAAATAAGGGGCATAAAACATATATTTTTGTAAGTAAAAATATCATTTCAGATTATTCAACATTTTTATGGAAGGTATTAGGTAAGTATTCGATTGATCAGATGTATTTTATTGTAATAATATTAATATCAACTGATAAAAAGTATAAATTGCAGATGTTATACCGTGAGAACTCATATCAAATATAATTTGCAAATAGTAACTGTGCATATTATTTCGGCCGCTGTCCTCGTCTTAAAAAAACTACCGTGGGGTACAGTTTTTGTGCGTCACCCCTCATTTTTTACTTATTCAAATCGCAAGTAACCGTACCCTCAAGTTTTTTAAACCAAACAATGGCCTCTTTTCTTTGGCCGAGTAATTTATTTTTTTTAACGGTCCAAGGATAGCCCCGGGTCATAGGTGAAGCTTAGGATAGTTCTCATGGTTATTTTTTAATGTTTCTTTTATCATTTTTGCACATCTGCTTCTCGTCTTGTTGATAAAAAGATGGTGTATTCGCGTGGGAAATTGATATTTTGCGCATCTGTGCAGTGCAATGATTTGTGATTAATTTGAGATTTCCGTCTAAAAGCAAGAAAATATTTAAATAAACAATAATACATTATGATGCTATAATTTTAGTAAAGGCTTGGCTTTTATGGTTCTGCAATACATGACCAAAATGCTATTGCGATTGTGAAAACTCAAGTCCACTTTTTGTAGTCGATTTAATTACCACTATGGTTAAAATTGATCACAGTTTAATGTATGTGCGATCTTAGAATAACAAAATTTATCAAGAATTTACCGCTGCACTTAAAAAGTTTTCGAAGCTAACTCTGAAACGTTCTGACTGATAACTGTGATTTCATAATAGAATGAGCAACAACGTCCGCGGCCCCCGCCTCCTAGCGAACAACTAAAACAAAAACGCATTGTCCCATGACGTCACGGCGATAACTCATTTACGACTACCCGCATGTCGGGGAAAGAGGACAATATGAGGACAATCGATAATGCTAAACGCGAACACGTGTGCTGCGGACTGCAAACCCATTGTTTTTGTTTTAACGTCGCGTACATTGACAACGGTTTTTAGTTATTGCCGCGAGAGATGTTATGTTTACACAAGAGCTTATTAAAAAAATGAAGACTAAAAAATAATCATATTTTTATGTCTCTTTACTGAACAGCATCTATCATAATATTCATATAACGGCTACACTCACCATTTTTTTATATTTGATTTTTGAAATTGAATATTCAAATAAGAATAAAAAAATAAATTTTTGTATTATTTTTTATTAAAACAGACAGACAGCTGATACAAAATTGCTCAAGGCTTTAAACTTTTTAACAAAATACGTTTGATTGGGCTTCTCTTAAAAAACATCTTCCTGATTTAACAATAGACCAGTCCATGCGTTACACATGTCTACAGAATAGCCATGAACTACCCCAAAGGATTAACTCAACCTTTCAACAGAGTCTTCTGCAATTTTTTTATCTATTTTTTTGTTGCCAGCACCTGGTCGCTGATTTTTTGTCTATGTCATGTTCAATAGATAAAGTCAGCGGATCGCAGATAAAAAATGGACCGCGAAACTTCGAAAGGAGTCGGTATATCGGAGAATTTTCAAAGGGTGCGAATTTTTAAATTGAATTTGATAAGTCTTTGAAAAGGTCCGAACAAAAATGGGATGTGATTTGTGGGGTTAAAGATAAGATAGTAATAGTGTTATGAATTGAAACTGAGTTTAGGATTTATTTAAGAATGATGTAGAATTGTAAAGGTTCTTAAGATAATTGTGTTTTAAGATCAATAACCGACTAGTACTGATAAATTTTGCTGTCTCTGTTTAATTTATTTCACGTAAAATTTTCAAATAGAAAATCCCTATTTTATTTAGATAGAGTTTCCTCCGGTCTCTTTGTTTTTTATGCAGCAAGTCACCAGTCATTTCGAATGTTCGGGTTAATAGTTTCATACCTTGAAACTGTACACTCAAACATTCAAAATGACTGTCACAAAACACATAATCATCGTGCGAATTTAAATATTCAATAGTTCGTTACATCAATACCGTAGCTAACGCTGGCCAAACAAGTCATGACTGCGACCCCTCATTTTGAATAAAAAATCTCACCCCAGGATTTTTTGAACCCTTTTATGCATATCCTGTGTCATACGTGCAGTATTACAAGTCAAATTTAAATAATTTATGTCTTGGTGAGGTCCGTTAGTGTTTGCATCTGCTTAACCGTGTGCAGGCGTTAGAGACGAGATTTATATATGATGTGATAGGGGTATCGGATGAAAAGGCTTAATTGTAGTGTGCGAACATTAAAACTAGCATTAGTTATGCCCATCATCATCTCACTGCTGCCATGAGAAACGTTTCAGTATGGGAGAGATAAGGCTATAGGCCTACTACGTCTGGCAAACGTAGGTCCCAATTTCATGTCAAAAATCAAATGTATTTTTAATTACATATTATCAAATGTATTTTTTGTATCTGAACTCAATCTCATTTCTCGAAAGACGTTTTTAACTGAATCCATTAATGTCTCTCTACTCTTAGAGTTCATAAAAACACAGTTTTTTGCTCTGCTCAACCCATGATAACCATTTAATACGCATCTTTTTGACAACGTCCGTGACTAAGAATTGATTTCCATTCAAAATAACTTCTGGAGTTCATGTAGAGTTAAGGTAGTTAACTCCACAAGAAATTTAACACTTTATGAGTCATTGGTCTAAGCATATCGACAGATGGTTATTACAAAATCCATGGTAGGTTGAATGATATTAGCGCCCAACTAAGGTTTAGGCCAACGCTATCGATGTCTCATCGCCTAAATGGTATTCTTGTGGCGAAGGGCGACCCACGTCTTCGATCAAATCGGAAACGTGGTTGAGTCAACCATGTACTTAAAACTGCAATAACATCAACCTCCGTACAGTTGGAATTTCATTTAATCACGTCATTGCAATAAGTCATTTTTTTGTCTATCAAGAAAAACACTTAAAAAATAGGTACGAGGTACATTACTTTTTCATCACTTTACTTTTTAACGTTCAAGTATTATAATTATTTATAAAGTCATAACCTGGCATTTAATAAGTTAAAAAAAGGTAAGTATCAATGGCCAGGGGGGGTAAAGAATTTGAAAAAAAAACATTTTTTTCCAAATTCAATATACTCCAATTCAAACCACCTTCTTTCTTCTATATTATAATGTTCTTCATCTGAAGAAGCATATTAAACAGTTGTCGCTTAAACAAGAACACCGAATTACAATGTCTGAGTTTTACGGTGCTTATTAGAAAACTGTAACCGCCTAGTGTCAGAGTAAGTATTAGAAACTAAGACGTTACATATAAATATGGAAACGCATATGGTCTAGTCTTTTCTCATTATAGGCTACACTCGTTACTTGCACATCACAGGAACTGATGGAGGCTACTGAAAGTGCCAAACTCGTCGCCAAATTTTGGGCCGACTCTATTTGAATTGTCATCGACACGCTAAGAAGAAGAAGATAGGCCACTATTGAATTTGAATTCGCAAAATGTTAATTTCCAAATTCTAAACTTTAGGATTCAACATTTTGCAAAATTTACCATTTTGGGCTTCAACATTTTGCGAATTCCAGATTTAGTGAATTCAACATTGTAGTCCAAAATGTCTTTTTTCAATGTCGATACCAAGATGGTTGTTAAATTTGATAACATCAGTATTTACAAAAAACCTTTTACTCGCACATGATAGAAGTGCATACAGAAGAACAATAAAAATATTTTCAAATAGTTTAACGAGTCAATCGACACTTGGTACGTTAAAAGTGAAAGGGATGCTACATTGTTCGTCCGATTGTCTTTCGACTAAAGATCGTGTCATTCTCAGTGTTGTGACGAAATGAAATGATATCGCTAATGTTGCGTACGCCCCGCGCCTTAGAGATGCTGTGTTCAGATGTTTTGGATGGGCTTTTTGCGGTATACTTGGTGGTTTGGAACTTTCGATCTGGGTCTATATTTCATTGATATGTGAAAGTGTAACAAATTGGAAATGGCCGCTCTAATATGATTGTTTATTTATTTCAAATGTACCTCAATTTACTTCAGTGCTACACTAGATAATTGTATCTAAATAATGTGACCTTTGATATTACCTTTTTTTTTTTTTTAACGTGTGGAAATCCCCTCGGACCGTCACCCCACCGGGGTTTGAGGCGGGGTGGTGTGTCGGACTCGGACCGACTAAAACCACACGGTGTGCCACTCTGCGCCTGTAATAGGAGGATCCGGGAACAGCTGTTATTAAGACATCCGGACCCCTCCTGTTGCCTTTGATATTACCTAACATAACCTAAACAGTTAAGAGGTACTGATTCCTTCAAACGAAAATGTTGTTAAAAGTGAAAAAAACCACTAGCGATTTGTTTTCCATTTCAATTTGACCCTTTTTCGAATTTGGTTTCGGTTTGAATTTTTCCAGTGTTTTAAATAACACCGAGAGGCTTTTAAAACTTAAAAACGCACCAATGTCACCTGGCGCTATTTCGTGATTTTAGAAGTAGATCGGATTATTGCTTGTTTACAAAATTATTTGCTGCTTAAGATATTTTTTCTGTTTAGGATTGATACTTATCAAGTTATCTGAATCGCCGAATTGCCTCAATCTCCGGGTCTGTTAAAAGACCTCAACTAAACAAACTAAAAAAAAAACAATTAAATATATCATGCGAAAACAAAAAAATACAATGTCGTAAACCCGATTAACAGCGTAATATTATATGAAATAACAATGTAAAAGCCATAAATCTGCTTTAAAACAAAATTAACCGCTTGTCCCAAAGCCCAGTTAGCTTACGATAACAGACCTTGGTTTTTTCTTCTATTGTTTTACACACCCCTTCTAATTTTTTTATTTTTATTCACAGTAGCTCACCCTTACTTGTTTTTCAGCCACTTTTTATACACATTGGCCGTATTTTTGTCATCTAGTTTATATTAAATTACCGTTTTTATAACGTAATGAATATGCGGGATGCCATTCAAATTATTATGCATTTGTAAACTGATGAAAATGAGTGACTATTATCGCTGAGATTTTTTAAACAACGGCTGTATTTGTTTTTTGTTGGGGTAAGATTGGCACTTTTATTATTTAAAATACTTCATATGAAGGGGGGATGAAATACCATATCTGCTAGTAATCGAGTTACTTATAGGTAGATGACACATGCATAAAAAACGATATAGAACGCTAATAAATAATAAACGAATAACACATAAAGTGAAATCTATCATGAGATAGATTTCACGTATGTCCAGCAGTGGACTATTAAAGGCTGTTGACTTCTGGACATAGGCCTCTCCTAGAAAGGAGGTTTCGGTAAAATCTATACATAACATTAAATAATTTTGTCGTTACATACATATAGTTTTCTTTTACGTATAGTATAGTGTAGTATAGTACGTAACACGTACAAAATAATATAAATTACAAATTTTATACCAAAGTTCACTTTGGCGCATGATGAAAAAAATTAATTTTCTATTTATTTTAATGGCTTGGTTTACTGTGGCTATATGAAAAAATATCACTTTGTATTTTCAGTCATTTAATTTTAAATGATGTCTAAATAAACAGGATGGCTGATACATTTGTTAGAATTCAACATTATCCAAATCAATTGCGTTCATACGTGAAATCAACAAAGGAGATCGCGGATGTATCTACCCACAGATCTGTCTCTCAATAGGTCTGCGTGAGAAAACTTAAAAAACTGGCTCGCACATAAAAAATGCACTTACACAATTATCAAAAACTCTCGAAGATGTCCCTTGCACAATGCAATATAACGCACCTTGGTTCTGCCAAAGATAGTCCCTTAAAAAATGCGCATATGTTTTTATAAACAACGCGGCACTCTCAGGATGTTAAAAAAAATTGTGGGGAGCATTCTTGTTTGCTGCTTATGAGCTCGACTTGAACAGAGGTAGTCAAACTTTTATAATTTAGTGTTAGTTGCTTTAATCGTGGTAATAATACTAATATTGATTTCACGATTGACCTACGTACAGAATGGTTTTTAATTTTATTTTTTATTGATTCTTTTATCAAACGAAAACTAAAAAAACAAGTTTTGATAACAATAAATGACGTTATAAAACATAATCTTATATATATATTTCTAGAGTACCTAGTGTTTTTGAACAATAAAGTTGGAAAAATCGTCCAGCATAGTTGGAGTCCGGTATTTTTTTTTAAGTTTTAAAATTTAATTTGATTCCACACAAGTGAAATCATTCATTTTCATTTTATTATTTATTACTGCAATTTTAATTTATATTGACACTTTAATTTTTTGTAAATAAACTTTAATCACATTTAAGTTACATTGTTTTTACAATGTCTCTATTCGCCAAACTCTTCTAACAGTTTATAAGTATATAATAATATTAATATATTCTACCACATGCACACAACGCCATCTAGTCCCAAACTAAGCAGAGCTTGTACTATGGGTACTAGACAACTGATATAAATACATAAATACTTTTTTTTTGTAAATACATACATATTATACATAGAAACACCCAGACCAAATCAAACATCAAATGTTCATGCACACAAATGTTTGACCTGAGCGGGAATCGAACCCGCGACCTTTGGTATAGCAGTCCGTTACACAAACCACTACACCATCCAGTCGTCAATAATCAACATAATCAACATAATGTAATCAACATACACATACCCCTGTGTTTACTCAATAAACTGATGATTGTCTTTCATGGAACATACATAACATACATACATATTTAAAAATATTCCTTACGAGTAATATAAGAATACTCCCATTGGTCTAACTATATTAAGTATGTCGAAAATTGAGGAAAGTAACGTAATTATAAGCGAAAAAATATCAATGTAAATAAAATAAATTTATAGCTAATTAATATCCTTCCGTATTTAGTACGTGGCTCTGAAATAAGAAATATTTACTTTTATTTTGTTGAATAACGCTGACCACGGCCTTATTTTATTTGACGGTTTTCTATAAAATTTCTCTCATCGAGATTTGTGTTTTTCAACTTTTTTAAACGGAAGCAAACAGTACGTCGTTTCCGGTCCATTTTTTATTTAATTTAAGTGGCCGTTACATATATTAAATTAGTACTTTTTTCAACAGAACTAATTCGAACCGCAGAGATTTTTGATATGGTCATCATGATGATTGATTTTCAACAATATTATAACAGGAAATTGATAGCGTTACCTTTGTACTGTAGATATATTTTAATTAATAAAACTTTAGTAAATGTTTGTTTGTACAGAAAAAGCAAAGCCATAAAAGTATTTCACCATATCATTAATATCCCTAATATTTAACACATTGCTTTACGTTTATTTAGAAATATGTGTTTAACACATATTTCTAAAGTCTATGGACACTTAAAATTCTAAAAACCTTACAAGATAGGTATATAATAGGTCTTTACCCATGGAATTGCCGTTTTGTATGCAATAAGTGAAAGTACTTATTTTTTCAAACTTTTTTAATTCTGTTATTCGAAGTAATCACCCATGCAATCGACGCATATTTGCCAACGCATTGGCAGTTTATTGATGCCCTTCTTGTAAAAATCAGCTGGACGGGAGGCAACAAACTCTTCAAAGGCATTTTGTACTGCCTCTCGAAAATTGAATTTTTTACCCACTAAAATTAAAATTAAATTAATTTAATTTTGGAAAAAGTAATAGTCGGTAGGTGCAAGGTCTAATATGTAGAAGAGAGACAATTTTACGATCGTCCCTTCTTAATTTTGGTCCCAAGTTGATAAATCTTTCACATAAAAATTCCGTCTATAAAATTTCTTGTATGTCACCTCTCATATTTACACTTACGCCGTTTCCTGCCCCATACTTTGTTAAAACTGTTCCCACAACCATCTCTGTGTTTTTTATTAGTTAGTTTTTTATGTAGATTAGAAGTAACGGTAAAAATCTCCCCTAAGGATAGTTTAATTTATTTCTTTGGTTACACAAAAGAAGATGCGGTCGCCTTTTGTTTGTGATGTTATGGTGTTCAGAATGAAGTGCAAAAAAAAGATTTGCAGCTCACGGTGTACCGTGGTACAGTTAGATGTTATTGTTTACCGATTGACTGATGGACCTTGATTTTCGATTGAAAAACGAAATAACTATACTTTGTAATTTTGGTTTTAGTAGATTACGCGGGATTGCGGAGTTTTAAATTTGTCTCCGATCGTGGCCTCAGTCTCCGTCAATTTATTATTTCATTTACAAGTAGAAGAATATATGTACATTTTTGGAATACATACATATTTTAGTTATTGAACCATTATTACACAATTAACTAAAACTCACTTAACTAGTAAACGCCTACTAAAAAAAAACAAAATTACAACAAAATTAAAAATGCACCGAAAAGAAATAAATAACAATGTAATTATTTTTTGTGGCAGCCGTATTACGAGACCTTGTTTCTACAAATAATATAAATGTATAAAAAAAGCACAAAAATCAAACCCCAAAGGGTTCTTCAAATTAAACCGTCATTAGAAATTTTCTAGAAAAAAAAATGCTAACGTGAGAAAATTAAACCTCATTTTTTTTCTTAGCAAAAACTAGTTGCATACAATATGGTGACGGTTTGAGACCATTTGCATATATTTTTTTTTTCATTCAAAATACTTTTTTAATCTTACTTACCTATGGAGATCCGCAGCATATAATTATAGTAAAAAAAAACTCGCTACCGCCTGTGTTAGGGTCTTTTATCTGCAGGTCAGGTAAAGTGCGTAAGTGTCGAATACAACAATGTGCTCCGGATTTCCTCTCTTTAATTCGAACACAGGCCCATGCCTCACGTGCAGATTCTGAATAAAAGTCCGATGATTTTCCATGGGCGTGATTGATTTTGGAGATAGTCTTTACTTTTTTATCGATAGAAATCATTCGCCGGATATACTCATATCGATTTGTTCCGGTAATTGAATCTCATATGCGATTTCTATATTGTTAGATTGAGATGTTCGGCAATTTCAATCAAACCATTTCGTCTCTTCATGGTTAACTCCAAATAATTTTAATTTTTTTTAGTTATTTTAAACAGACTCAATATTATTACAGTAAAAAATTGTGTTAGGTGGCTAGACAAGAGTCCTGAAATCCTTACTCTTACGCTTTTTATTGTTTTCTATTATCTTATGACCAAAACAATTCCTATCACTAAACCTTTGAATACATGATTGTAATATAGGTACTCAATGATTTCTACACGCAGCAGTAAGCACTGTAACTATAAAAATATTTAGTAAGAATACGAAAATATAAATACCTAAAACCTATAACGATGAAATTTTATTGAAAATTAATTAAATGTAGTAATTATATATAAACGACAAAGCGCAATAAAGTCAACAAAAGCTTTCATAAATTGCGGAGATTATGCAACGGCACGGCTCTGCGTCCTCTTCCTGGCTTTAGGGCAATAAATTTCATTTAGCTGCAAGGTGGTCTGACAAATTTGCGGTCGACGACTACTAACTGGCACTCTTACCTTATTCACAAATAAAAAAAATGGACGAAAACGAAACAAAACATTTAGTAAGTCAATAAAGTAGTAAGAAGTTATTATACTCTGTGGCTTCTCGATTATTGTGGGGGTGTGGACCATAAAATTCTTTCTTCGGCTAATTTACTGCATGAAAAAAGAACGGCGGGGGCAGTTCTGTGACAAAAAATGTTTGGGACGCGTTGAACGTTTACTGGACATTGATATATTTTTTTGCTGGACCCCGGGACATTGTAATTGTTGTGTAATTGTTTTCAAATAACAGATAGTTTGTTGTGTATTTTGACTGAAATGACAATGAGACAGTGATGGGGCTTTTAACAAGATTTGTGGACTTACTGACAGCTTAAACTTTAGTGTAGAAAGTATTTATTATAAATGTTTTTAGTTCATTCCTCTATTGTATGTTTGTTTTTCTTCGAGAACTATTTGTTTGTGAGTTTATTGTTTTTATAAGAATGCTATTACAAAATGTTAACTATATGATTTACTTGAATCTTGGTAACTAAGCTTTCGCGAGACTGCATGAGAGTACTGCATGCATGCCTAAAATTTTTTCCTGGGTAGTGTCTTATCGACCGTTGTGGTATCTGTTGGTGTTTAAAATATACGAATAAAGCTGAAAAAGACAAACCAGAGCAAAAATAATTAAAGATACTGCAAGTTCTGCTTCATTACGATGTTTAAAAAAACCTTTTTCAATTCTAAAATTGACTATCTATCTGTTTTTATTATTTTTTAGTTACCTCTCTCCCCACTCATGTATGATATACCAACTTAGAATAGGCAAGAAATAACATTATTTACCCAGAAGCTAAATAATTTTTAATTTTCACTGACTGTAATTTTTTTATAAGACAAGAAACATGTAGGTATTTAAATATTAAAAATAAGGAATAAATAAAACGCTTTATTCCTACTCCATAAAACACTTCCACAGTTTAAGACGAAGTTATGTACAACCGTGACATATTTACCGATGATATGTTTTCCCTTGCCACAAAATTTAATTCCCGAACAACACTAGAAGTTCCGTTACATCGATGGCCAAATATCCATCAGTCATTTCTGTGGTCATTTCCACCGCACACACAGTCATTTTTCCGGCGATATATTAGGGGAGCCGTTACAGCCTGTGGTTGGTTTCCCTTCGTGAGAACGCTATCGTGTTCTATGGTTTCATAGTAATTGATGTCAAGCGTCTGCTGATTGTGTGGTTGGCCGGTTGATGAAGTCCGCGATTGTTTGTTTGTTTGATTGTTGTAAGAACTTTTTAGTTTACTTTTACAATTATCAATACATGTATTAAGTGTTGTATTAGCATTTATGAAATCAGGCTTATAAAGGCTATTTCAAATGTAATTTAAAGATTTTTTTTAAAGTACCCTTTTAGCTAAGAAATTTTAATGTTTTGTAAATAGGTATGTATTTTTTTATCAAAAGATCTCAAAACATACATATTTAGGTGAGTATATGTACAGTATTGATATTATTAATGCTTACAAAATATTAAGCTTGTTTTGATACAATGTTAGAAAATTAAGTGATGATATCTATATATGGCTGTACTACTAGTATTATTAATAATTAATATCTTTTGTATAGTATTATCACAATCGATCGATCGATATCGAACTTTTGCCGCTATTTATTTGTTTGGTGAGACTTTAATGGTCCACTGCTGGATATAGGCCCCTTCTTAGAAAGGAGGTTTTAGCCCAGTATACCACGCTGGGCAGACGGGTTGGTATAGGGTTTGTGCCAAGTTTTATTTCTTTTTGTAGTGCTGTTGTCCTGAGTAGTTTGCTCCCTTAGTCGGCTTCAAAAATGTAGATCCTGTGAAGAATAACAGTCTGAAAACACACTTTGTTTAAAAAAAACTTGTTGCGCTACCATCGGCAAGACTTCCAGACAAGCATGGCATAGTCAGAGCTTTTGCTAGCTCTGACTATGCCATGCATGCTTACAGAACAGGCGACACAGCAAAATAACTTAATAAGTATTAAAAATCCGCTATAGAACAAATAGACAAAGATCTTAGAACTAAAACCGCAGGTACAAGTTAGCAACTAATATTATTAGTGGTTTTCATTATCTGCTACGTTGTTTGTTTGTATGATTGTCTATCCGCTGTTTACGTCGGCACTTATTGAGGTGAGAGTTGAAGTAAATAACAGTACAGATATAAACAACTGTAAATGTTAGAAATATTTATTAAAAAAAACATACGAATGAATACGGAAGGACTGCACGGATGGCGTAGTGGTTTAAGCGGTCGCCACGCCGCTTCCTACTACGCTGAGTGTTGTGGGTTCGATCCCCACATGGGACGACACTTTGTGTGAACCACAAATTCTAAGTCTAGGTGGTCTTTGTGTCCGTTTCATATATGTTTGTAAAGTCGGGAGTTGTCTTTAAAAAAAGAATGGAGAAAAAAAAATACTGCTTTGTTTTGTCTTGGCCTGATCCCCTTCTAACAGATGTACAATTTACTCCTTCTTAACAGACCTCTATACGTTCCGAAACCTATCGGAATATTTACATTTAAAATTCTTTAAATAGTCTTCCATCTCACATAAACTGTGTTAAATTGTGTTTATCAAAATGTAAAGTTAAATTAGCCCAACATAAGACTGAATACATTATTTTATTGTATTGTAATAGGAACCTTAATTGTTAAACACATGGTATTGTGATAACAGCGTTAAGTATTTTGATAAATTTATTTCAATTGAATTTTATTTTTTGATAAGCACTTTTCCTACGTGAGGGTCAATAACTTTTAGTACATTTATTGACATTGGAAAAAAGAGTAATAGAAAGAAAGATAGAACCGCTTATTTGCACAGAACACAGGAGGTACCAGTTTTAACAGTTTTATTCTGCTTTATTAGGCATGCAAATATTTACATTCAAACACATACATTAACTGTTAATAACGAAACTTCAATTATATTAACTAATAAAAATAATTAAATTTTAAGAAATATTATTAATAATATTATTCGTAAATAACAAAAGAGATGACGAAAGTTTTAAAAGGCTTGATTTAGATGCATTGACATAGTTCATACTTTTTATAAAACATATTTATAGTAAAACAATTCATATTATACTATTTTTGTGTAGGTATTGTTTGAATAAACGTCGTCACGTAGTGTGTGTGTGGTCCAGGGTGACGCTGTTGGCTAATATTTGTACTAGAGATACTATACTAAGCTACAGGCATTTTGTGTAGAGCGATGCGATATTTAAAACTACTGTATTATTCCATATACATATACAGTTTTTCAATTATCCCTAGATACCCCATTCTGAAATAACGCATTTGAAGCTAATAAGTATTATTGCATTCCCCAGATTTTTCTTAGAGTATGTGTGCGTGTATGTGTGCGTGTGTGTGGGCGTGTGTGGTTGCTCGTGTGTTAATATGTGATGCCTCGGATCTAAACTTAAGCAACTGTTTTGGTCTGATTAAAATGTTCTCTGAGTTCACCAATAACTTCATTTACAGAAATTACTTTCAATTATTCAAAGAGTGAAATACTTGATATTTAAGGTTTTCATTTAAAATTTTATGAAGTTACACCAAATTTTAATTTCTTGTTCAATTTCATATACGCCAAAACCAAAACCTGAGAAGGTATTTCTTAATATTTTCTTTTTCTTCTTTTCTTTACGTTTAAGGTAATGAAGAGCGGTAACTTCCTGGATCTGAATTTAATGTATCGACTGTTAACAAAATCGAATTACAGTATTTTACCAAATGGATGTGCGAAGCTGTTCTTTTTTATTATAAAAATTCATTCCGCATTCCGCTGTCTCTTATCACCATATCACAACCTCTTATGAGACACGTTTACAGCCCAGCTTTCCATCACCGCAATGCCTCGGAACGGTCACCGTATCCTTAACTAAATAGCGCAATGATACCATTAATTACACAGTCCGATGTCACCGATAACACCGTTTGCTTTCCAAATCTTACACTTGTCTTAGTAAGTAGTTAGGGGCATTATACACGGCAGTAACTGCTTTGAATGCTCATACTCATACGTGCATATAATCAAACCTAGCCTGTAATCGCCTTCGAGAATATAATCAATCTTCGAAGGTGTACATCGACATGAAATGTAATGTTTTATCCGTATAGTGACGGATGCGGAAAACGGAGTGTCACCTATTTATCCTGTGGGTGTCGTAAGAGCTGACTAAGGGAGCAAACTTCGTAGGACAACAGCACTGCAAAGAGAAGGAACTTAAAATTAACCCGTCTGGCCAGAGTGGTATATAGCAGGCCAAAACCTTCTCCCTAAGGAGAGGACTGTGTCCAGCAGTTGACTGTGATTGGGGTAGAACCTTCTATTTACAGAAGTTTATAAAAATAAAATAAAATAAAAATAGCCTTTATTTCTACTACAACTTGTAATATTACAACTTACGAGTATACTTAAGATTAATATTTATACTATTACAGCGTTTTCTTTACGATTACTATAATATATTTTTATTTTAAGTAGGTATGCAATTGTTTGAAAGGTTAAATTATATATTATTTATTATAATAAACTATATATTACTAGTAGTAGGCCTCTCCTAAACCAAAATCATTGTATTCTTCTATTGTTTCTTTTTCTCTTCTTATCTCGCATAAGCCTATAATGTCCCATTTTATTGGCAGAACAGCGTATCTTAGCTCTTCTATTCTACTATCCGATAATAAGGTTCTTACATTGAGGCTTGCTATGTAGAGACTTTGCGATGATTTTCTTTTGTTTGTGTTTTTGGTGGTAAATTGTTTTTTTTTTTTTGGTTTTGAATGTCGTTTAGGAGGTGGTGGTCTGGTTTCTCCACGGTGACCGGCCGGCTTGGAGAAGGTAGAGAGGTTGGAGAGGCGTTAGTTAGTTTTTTGTAGTATCTTCCATATTTACAGTTTGTAGTGTAGTTACAGAAGTATATACATCATTAAAATCTCGCGATGGCTTATTTGGGCCAGCTCGCCCAGAGTGATAACACGGCCTCACAGAAAACCGTTGTTAAGAAATTTTTTCGTCGCTTTTACCGAGTGAGTGAGGTTACTCGGGGTACACAGTATATAATAAGTATCAAATATAAGTTTTTGAGAAAAGTATATGTTATGTATATGTACCTATAGATTAATAACTTCATTAAATCTATTATTTTATTATGTTTAAAGTTTTAGAAAGATTGAATGACGCGATTAGTTATACATATTTTCATAAATTAAGTATTGGTATTTTTAGTTTCGTACCCTAAACTATCTAAATACTCGTACCATATACTATCCAGTACCATTAATATGGTTCAAGAATAATTTTGTTTCTAAAACGTAGCCGGTAAATGCTTGTAATACCATTAATATGGTTTAATAACTTTTTTTTCTAAAACGTCGCCGGTAAATGATTTTAAGTATTTAGTGGTGCATTCAAGTTTTTGAGGTTATATTCTTCAATAAATGTAAGGTTTAGACCGGTGGATCAAAGTAAAAGAAGATGACAGGCCTGTAGGTCTAGTGGTTAGTGCTGCTGACTGCTTCAGTCGGAGGACGTGGGTTTGATGGCCATCCAGAACAAATAATTTTGTGATGAGCAGGAACATTTGTTCTGTGTCTGGGTGTATTTTTTTTTAATATGTATGTATTTATAAATATTTAAGTATCAACAGTCTGGTTACTACAGCCACAGGCTATGCCTATTTTGGGATCAGACTAGCGTGTGTGAGATTTGTGAAGTTATTATGTGCAGTTATACGTTAGAATACCTTTAGAATGTAGTTACTAAATTGTGACTGTGAAACTAATTAAGGTAATGAGTCAAGATGGTATTTCAGATTGGTACCAATTAAGTGGAACGTGTATACAATTTTACCTACCCCGGAAACGGAGGGTACCGATAAGGACCTCACCTCAGGCATTGCCAAGCCCCGAGCTGCCTTCGCACAACTTCGGCCCGTGTGGCAATCACGAAAACTAACTCGGAGGATTAAAATCAAAGTGCGAAAGGTGGAAGGTCACAAAAACCATCTCGCACGGGCTCCAGGTCTTCGTTAACCATTGCCTTCGCTGAATTCTTGGGGTATACTGGCCCGGGAAGATCTCCAATGAATATCTGTTTGAACGCTGTCACAAATCACCGATCGAATTTCAGATCAAGCGCCGCAAGTGGAACTGGATTGGCCACACTCTGGCAAGGGACCCCGATCATATCGCTCAACAGGCACTGGATTGGAACTCGCATGGAAAACGTAAGCGTGGCCGTCCAAAGCAAACTTAGCGGCGCACTGTCGCAGAAGAAGAATGAAGAGAATCGTCAAGACGTGAAGTGAGTGAGGTCAAGCGCGAAGCTCAGGACCGAACGCGATGGAGGACTACCTACTGTGGACGCACTCTGCCCCATCTCGTAGACTTAGGATCTTAAGTCAAGTAAGTCAATATGGCATGACTTCGCAGATCCTTAAAGGCCTTTGGTTAACAACAAAATCCGTGTAAAAGGACTATTAGCCCGTTGTTGCTTCACAAGTGCAGTTTCAACATAAACGTTTCGTCTTACTCAGTTTAGTTTTAATTTCAATTTACTTTGCTATGTCCAGACACGACTCATAGTAAAGCAGTGATATACTGCACTAAAATATTTAAGTATAGAGCATATTTTTACATAAAACAACATTTTTGGGAATTTCCTATGAAACCTTTACCGAGTGCCTTTTTTAAGATATAAAATTGAACCTAACGCTCGATCGATCGATCTGAGGCAGTCATTATTTGTTCTGTGTCTTGGTGTAATTTACAAATATATATATGTTTTATATCTTTATTAGCAGTCTGGCTATAATTATACACGCCTGCGCCTGCCTAATATGATGGGTGTATTAAAAATTTGTTAAGAAATAGTAGTATGATTATCGTAGTGCAGACTGTCTAGTTGGGATCAGACGGTCGAGTGTAAGATTTATTAAGTCATAATTTATTTACGTTATAAGTTGTTATTAAATAAATAGTGTAGTTATAAAAACCAAACATTTTTTTAATTTAAAATATTTTTATTTTGTCTCACTGTTTCCAAGAAAAGATTTCTTTCGTTAATATTGCAAGATAGTTTGTGTGTGTGTAGTGAGATCACATCCCAATAAGCTAATATCGCAAGTTAGGATGGACGCAATTATCTTGCGGTTAGACTTGCAACATTTGAATTATCCAACCGTCTGCTCTACCCTTTACTTTCTTACATCACATTGTACACTTTTATTCGTTTTTCTTTTTAATGGTATAGTCCATAATTATTTTTATCTAAGAAGGATGTCGTTTTTACGAGGGACTTTACAATATGTACAGTATGAAATAGGTAGGTATTGTATGGTTTAAGATTATATTATTAGTTGTTGTAGTATTAAAGTCAAAATAATTAAATATATATCAACATTTCCTCTTCTCTAGACTCCTAGTTTTTTTTTGTTTTCCATTGCCTTTACTAGAGAGAGAAGTGGGTAAAACAGCGTGGATCTATCTACAACGATGCACTGATACAAATTTAGTTGAAATCTTTTATCAAAATTATACGGAAACAGAAGTACAAAACATTTTAACTAGCATAGGGTAGACCGAGGCGAATCGGATCACTTTTTCTTTGAGGTTAAGTAAATCATACTAAAGTGTTATATAATGTTATTTTTATTGTTGAAAACGAAAGAAGTAACAATCAGCTATGAAATAAACATAGGAAAACTTAAATCATACATATATTCGTTTCATTAGCTCTTAAAAACTGAACAAAGAAAAATATCCGAATCGCCCCAATTTTTGGGGTGAATCGGATCGTACACAACATGTAACAAAATTTTAAGTTTCTTAACACTATAACTTTGGAATCAGTAAAAAATTAATAATGAGATCAATTTTTATTATTGGCACATAATGCACATATATATGGTCCTTTTTTCCCCCCCCATATTAGCACATTTTTCGTGGCACCATTCTTCGCAGGCATTGCACTGAATCCAATCCTCTGATGGTGGATGAACGAATATTTCGGAACAGTAAATCCAGTGCCACTCTCTCTGTTTTGCAGATGAACTTTTAATATTTATCGCAGGCTTTGCTTTATTTTTCATCTTTTTCATAGTATTTTCTTTGCCCACAGCCTTTTTCTTGTTTTCCTTGGTTTTATTGTCTACCTTAAATTTCTTCTTTGTTTCTTTTTCGAGAAGAGTAGTCTTACTCTGAGGTGATGTTAAATGCAAGACCAGTTTTGAAACTTTACGAATTCTTTTAGAAGCAATTGGTGACTTTAAAGGTGATGGAAGAATTTCTTTAATTATTTCTGCACAGGTGGAAAGCTGGGCTTTGTCAGAATGTTGCGAACTTGTGGATAGCACTATATTATCGAGTGGTTTTGTATTTGTAGCTTGAACTTTGACCTTTATTTTTGACTGCACTTGTTCTTCACTTGAGGATTGGACTTGGGGCACTCGACACTCTCTCTGTTTTGCTGATGAACTCTTAATTTTAATCCCAGGCGTTGCTTTATTCTTCATCTTCTTTCTTTCTTCATCTGCACAGGTGGAAGAATGGGCTTTGTCAGACTGTCGTGAACTTGCAGATGACACTGTATCAGCTACTGGTTGTGTATTTGTGGCTTGCACTTGTAGCTGCTTTTGTTGGGAACTTGAGGACTGGACTTGGGACTCTACAATATCCGATTCTTGATCACCGATGAACTTGTGGTCAGGTATTGCATTGGCGTTTAGTGGAAATATTCCAGTCTTTTCGAAGCCTTTTGTAGCATTCCCAACAGTGGCAGCCTGATTCCAAGCCTGTTGGAAAAGTGCTCCGAAAGCGACTTTTGTGATTCCTTGATTCGGATATGAATGTTGCCATGATGTAGCTTTTTGGTGATAATAGGTTTTGAGCGGTTTGAAAAACGATACATCAAGTGGTTGCAGGGCATGTGATGTGTGTGGAGGAAGAAGTACAAGTTCAATTTCGAAAGAGTCACACAAGTCTACCACTGAGTAGCTGGTGTGAGACGCGTGCCCATCTAAAATTAGAACTACTTTTCCTGGGGTCCGGTAGCGATTGAAATGTTGCAGCCACAACTTAAAAGCTTCTTCGGTGACCCAGCCTTTTTCTGTCATGGCAACTTCAGTACCAGGTGGCATACCTAGAAGAAAATCGTCACGTTTACGCACACCTTTGAATAGAACAAATGGAGGTATGTACTGTCCTGCTGCATTCATACAGGCTAGAACGGTTACATTTTCACCTCGTTCAACACTGGTCATGCTGACAACATCTTTAGCACCTTTTTGGGCTATAATGTTGGGTGGGCGGTTACTAAGCGGCATCCCCGTTTCATCAACATTGTATACACATTCAGGTCTTCCTCTTAAATTGTTGATATCTACTACTGTTTTCAAAGTATTAAAGAATTCTGTCACTTTTTCCTTCTTCATACCATCAATCCTTGCTCTTGACAGACCCTCCGGCTTCCGAATAGTTAATTTTTTATTTCTTTGCATGAAGCGATGAAACCAGTCCTGGCCAGCCATTCCAGCATTTCTGTCAAATTTGTGTTCCATGTTTTGACGTTCTGCAAATTCAAACGCGTACTTACGTACCGCTTTGGGTGTAATTCCGAAGCCACGACTTGCCAAGTGCAACAGCCGGTCAGCTAACTTCTTTTCAGCGTTCTCCTCTAAAGCTGGCTGTCCACCTCGACGCTTAATAATACCCCTGGACGAAGTAACTCTTCTCTGTAAGTTCGTGAACGGTACTGCAAAAATCTCAGCAGCCTTACGTAAGGTCAACTCTTTGTTCTGAACTTTATTTACAGCCTCTTTCATTTTTTCTTGAGACCATTCTCCGGCATCAGTCTTTCTTTTGTACGTGCGAATCATCTACAATGAAATAAATATGAATCAATAACCTCAAACATGTAATAAATCAGTTTAAAAGTGTGATCCAATTCGCCCCTGACGATATGATCCGATTAGCCCCATAATCAAGACTTTTGAAATAAATATTTTAGACGTTAACCTCTAAGATCATACTTAAAAGCGAATTGGTTCTCTAATATAGACACCTTGCTTAACAATATAAACCAATGTAGTTGAGTTTTAACACAGATCTGTAATATGACACAAAGAAATTGTAAGTACGTACCTTAGATGAGCGCCAAAATTGCGACACACACAAACGACCGAGTCGCTAACGAGCGGCGTCGCCACTGATTCACAAGCGCGATCGAAATACTGCCCTGTGCGGGGTGAGAGGAGAGACGCAAAACGCCGGTTGAGTGCGTTCTATGTGAATGCGATATTTGAATTATCAACAGATTTCTTATTTTGATCCGATTCGCCCTGTGATCCGATTCGCCTCGGTCTACCCTACATCTTGTAGGTTTTTAAAAATTTATCTGAAAATTAGCTGGTATCATGCGTTTAATCAACTGAATAATTTCATTTCTTTTAAATTGGTCTTAAGAAAGAGTGTAGAACACGTGTCTTCTAAATTATACTGCTAATGGTGCTAGTAGCAATAACCTGCAGTATGGTATATATTGAAATGTTTGTCAATTTGCTGTAGTATTTAATAATGGGTGTATTCTTAGACCCCAATGGTTACTAATATCATATTACAATATGGCATCAGACGGCCCTCAATCATTTGCTAATTAATCTATATTATATATCAGGAAGGACCTCATTTCTGATATATAATATATCAGGTCATAACATATCACCTGATCCGGCAGAGAACCAAGGTCACCGACATACCCTACCGTATCAGCAAGCTGAAGGTGCAGTGGGCTGGTCATATTAGCCGCAGAACCGACAACCGTTGGGGAAAACGAGTTCTTGAGTGGAGACCGCGACCGTGTAGGACGCCCACAGACCAGGTGGAGTGACGATTTGTGCAAGATGGCTGGCAGGAACTGGATGCGAGAAGCCCAAAATCGATCTAAGTAGCGAGCAATGGGAGAGGCCTATGTCCAGCAGTGGACTGCGATAGGCTGATGATGATGATATATATATGTTAAGTTCGTTTGTATACGCTTCAAAAACTCAAAAAGTTCTGCACTGATTGAGCTCAAATTTTGACACAGTGTACAATCCTGCACGGATCATGACTGCACGGATGGCGTAGTGGTTTAAGCGGTCACCACGCCGCTTCCTACTACGCCGAGTGTTGTGGGTTCAAACCCCACATTGTGGACCACACTTTGTGTGATCCACAAATTGTTGTTCTGAGTCTGGGTGTTCTTTGTGTCCGTTTCATGTATGTTTGTAAAGTCCCCCGCGACACAGGATTTATTCCTAATGCGGGAGTTGTCTTTTTAAAAAAAAAAAAAAAAAAAAAAAAAAAAGATAAAAAAAAAAAAAGAATCCGCTTCCAAGTTTGTTTTTATCTATTTTCGAGTTCCTTTTGTTCCTAATTTCTCATTAATTCAACCATAATGTGAGACAGCGAAGCGTAGCAGGGCAAAGTCAGTATTCTGAATAATGATGTATCACTTCTGCTACGAGACTGAAGACTGCCAATCTATATTGATTTCTCAAAATAAACCAGACCTGCTCAAACAAATATAAGTATTTGAACTCTTTCAGCTTTATGTCATACAATAATGTTGTGTATCGAGCGTGCCACATAGATAACAATTTCAGTGAGGTATTACTGTTGAAGTTAAAGGACCAATAATGTATGGATTGGGCACATGGTGAGCCGGTCGGTCGGTTGATATACGACGACCATTTTGCATGCCTACTGCTCCAAATACAAGGTATTTTATGATTCTAATTAACTAACTGGTTAGATTGTTTTCGTGAATTATCGACGTGGAAACGTGAAACAATGTCCTAATTGATATGTACGTGGTTAAATTAATAAACTAGCTAAGATCTTTTATAAAAAAAGAATCTATAATACTGTGCTAGATGTTTTTTTCTTTTTTTTAACAACTCCCATAAACACACATGAAATGGACACAAAGAACACCCAAAACTCAGAACTAAAATTAAATTTATTATACAAAGTGATGTTCCCTGTGGGGATCGAACCCACAACACTCAGAGCAGTAGGAAGCGGCGAGGTGACCGCTTAAACCACTACGCCATTCCTACAGTCGATCCATGCTACTTAGTAGTTATTGCGTCTCGGGCTGAACTCACACTAAAATTGGAAAACTATCACCCACTGGAATGATGCCACGACCTCACAGAAAATAGGTATTATGCAATTATTATGTTGCAATTCTTCAAATGATTAAGAGGTCCAACCAATTATGTGAAATGAAAATTATTATTATTTCTATCCAGATCAACATAATCAAAGTTACATCATAAAATGTGTCACAAAATATTAGATTACTGTTGCGCTAAGACAGGAAAGCGTCGTCATAACAGATGGAAACTAATCATTACACCGTCTACAATCATTAATACGCATTGGTGTACGTCCGAGTGAGCAATAACAGTGGTTACACCCCTTCGCGCGACTTCCTACAACAATACGGCAAAGTGTCAATAGAAACACTTCTCTATTCTCATAGTGATAAGGTTGATGTTAATAAAAATGATTTTGGGAATTGTTTTGCAAAAAAATATTGTACCTCCTGTACTTATTATTGTCGATGTTGGACTATCATTAGCCGTATTGATATATCGCGTGTGACGTTATTATTAGTTTTTTTGGAGCAAGCTTGAAATTAATTTTTATAAACATAAATATTTCGTAATATGTGGAAAACGTTTTTGATAGCAAAAAAAACAAATTGTTTTTATAAACATTGTATTTTGTGAAAATAAAATGTAGTGATATCTGGCATGAATATTTCAACGCAAAAAGAAATATTGCGATCATTGCACATTTATAATCTATAAAACTGCATCTCAAGAGGGTATTTGCGACTACTTAAAAAAACTTATAATCGCAATTGTACTACAACTGAACAGAGCCTAAATACCCGAAAACCGTCAAAATTCACGATCGCATCATTACATTTGCGCACAAAAGTGTATTGCGAAAAAAAAACAAACCATGACGTAGGTGGTCTCGACTTTATAGCGTAAAATAATAAGGGCACCTATGTGTTCCATTCTATATAATAATGGGGGTACTATTTCTGTGGGCAGTATAATAGAGGTTGGTCGTCTGGGTGGTCGGATTATAACGCAAAGCCATGGATTAAACCACATCGACACGTGTGAGTTTCTATACCTTCGAGTGGCTTTAGGCGATTGTGCATGATTGTACTTTGATAAAGTAATATTCAATGTACGTCATTATTGATTGTGTTAAAACTAACATTTATTTCGTATTTTTAAATTGACAATGCTCTAACTATCTTCAATGTCTTCAAGGTTTGAACGCAATATTTTGCATTTGATATTCCTACGGTGGTAATGAACCACCTTATAATCCGTAGTACATTGACGAACTAAAAACTCACCTTTAACATAGTGCTTTATGAAACTAAACTCGTGATGTGACACCATTATATTTTTTTTTAGCGGCAGTTGATTGTTAAGGCAGTTCGTTTTATTAGTCTAAGAGCCACTGATGATAATAATAATAATATTCTACCACATTCACACAACGCCATCTAGTCCTTAACTAAGCAGAGCTTGTACTATGGTTACTAGATAACTGATATAAATACATACTCGTATATACTTTTTTTTGTAAATATACACTTATTATTCATAGAAACACCCAGACCAAATCAAACATTAAATGTTCATGCACACAAATGTTTGCCTTGAGTGGGAATCGAATCCGCGACGCCATTCGGTACGGCAGAACTTGTATGGCATTGAAATGATTTATTTTTGCTTTCATAATTTAATGAAACAAAGATTTTTTAGAGTTTTACGAAAAGTACTTGCATGTAATCATAATGTAGTATAGTCAAAATAACTATATGATTTTAGTGATGTTCACTATGATTTATGTAGTTGTTGTACTAAGTGTAATTAATGGAAAAATTAAGGGATTCAGAAAAACAACTCGATTAAATCTTCGAATAATCGGTAGTGATCCATAATGACCATGGTGCCCATAAAGTTACAAATGTCACTGTGGATGGATCATTCGTCATATTGATGCCGAAGCCGAAAAGACACCCGAAGTATTTTAGTTTCCATCGAACCTTTTTGGACCACCAAACATAATAAAAATTTCGGTATTAAGCAGTTTTTTGTTCTTCAAAGCATAACTTACAATTATGTGTGTTCAGCTGAATTTAAAAGGAAATAATAAAAAATATTTGACCACATATATTTGAACTAATTTTAAATTCTTTGTGACCTTTATAAATACCAATTTATACGCCAAAACCACTGATAATTTTTACGTCTAAAATTCAAAGGCTACAATAGTTTTGGCTACCGTGAAGGTCCTAACATGATTATTTTTTTTAAAACCATCACTACTCGACCTCTGATCATCGGATACATTTTCTTATAACAATACATCTAAGGTTCCTTTTTAAATAGCAATTTTATCTTAGATGCGTCTCTGTATATTGGTATTCCAATACCGAGTCCTTTTGAAGATGTGAAACGAACCGCGAAGTATTTCGGTAGCTCGATGTGTTTGCTTAGCGGACATCGATTTAAAATAAAATTCCTTTACAAATTCTCCACCAAATAATAGTATTACATTTTGGCTACCAGAATAATAGTGTTAAATTTCTTGGATCTATCTCAAAATATGATGGATCTGTCGGCGATACTTTGTTAAAGGTATCTTTTTTTTTAATGCGGTACGTGGTCTGCCAAAGAGCTTGCTTGTGTAACTACTTACTTTTATTGTTGAGTGCGCTTCTGTCGGCACTTATAAGTGCTAAACATCGATATTTAAGACGTGATTTTGTTAAGAAATATTTTATTTATCGAAAAACAACTAACAATTCTCGAAACACAGATTTTAAGTTAACTAAACGTAGGGAACATACAGCAAAAATGACGATCAAGGAATCGATTATTTTAATACAAATCATCTATCTACTAGTAAAAATAGTTAGCAAACAGCACTTCATTAGAATGGCTACGGTAACTGATTATACCACGAGGGCGTAGAGTACTTTCATGTAACAGTAGTATAAAATAATTAACATCCTTTAGGAGGGGTTTTTCAATAAGTGCCCGATAGAGCAAGTAAAGCGCGTTTATCTAATAAGTATTCTGTACTCAAAAATTTCAACAAATATATCTTTTATATTAAAAATGCCACAGTATTCTCATCAATATTTACCAACAAAATGCCAATATTTACCGCCACAGTTTAAAGCGAGGGTCAACCACAATTGCTAGGTAATTACAGTTGTGGTCATGAACGTGGTCTGGTCTGTGTTATGACACATTAGCGCGCATGCGTTGACAGCCCAGCGCAATTTACAATTAGCTACGGAACTAACACGCGCTCTATGATACGGTCAACGTAAGGACGGGATAAGTCGATACTTCGGACGGTAAATTACTTAACGAACTACGTACATCTTCAAGGGACATGGAAAATCTTTTTTGCTGACTTTTGAATACGTTACTATCACCGATTGCCGGTGATAGATGCTAAGAGACAGCAGGCATGTAAATTGTAATCTGGTATATAGTAAGTAGTAAAACATAAGGTACTGAAATAATTTTGCAACAACACCGGTTTGAAGCTCGGATAGAATTGAGGGTATTTAACCTAGTCTTCAGAACAACCTTGAGGGATGAAGGAATGATAATTCATTTCTGCCGCTTTCTGGACTACAAAAAAATATGTTTTCATTTGTGTGTTTTCCGTGCTTACTGCATCTTTTCCCTTGTCGCCTAAACAATTTCTCTGGGTTGTAGCGATTAGACAACTGTCTGATTGTTTTTACAAACAAATATAAATACAATAGAACAAGTTTTTAGAAACATATATTAGGAATTAATAAACTGAAAATATTACTTAAGTGGAGAATGTCTTGATGCATTCATTTCATCGTACTGATACAATTGACAAAAGCTCTTCACTAAAATAGTCTAGAGGCTCGGAGTCTCGTATTCACGAAATAGGTGATCATTATATAATCTTAGGGCCTTTCTTAGAACCTGAGGTTATACGGAGTGTTAGAGTATTCTCATATGCATAATCACAAATATTTGGCCTGATATATGAGTTCAGATGTTAATCATCAAGAAGTTTAGTTACACATATCTTACCTATTTATACCCTTATATTCTTATATCTCCCATTTCTGTAACTTGTCTGTTGTCTTGTCTGTAACCGCCCAAACTTGCCGTTTGACAAGCACACTTCCAACTTCATCAACTCCTCCTCCAGTCAGTTCTTCTTTGGATTACGCTTTCTGCCGAAGTCAGGATGTCAATAAATTCGGAGTGAGTTGGCAGAACAGTCACAACGCCAGTACCCTACTGACTATTTATATAATATATTTGTGTATGTTTATGCATGTATGTGTGTATATATTGTGTATACTTCTGGACTGCTATTCAACATTTAATAAAAAAAATTGCACCTACCGTATCATATTTCTACATCACCCGAAGGTTGACCGGGAGAGAATGCCCCATGGCATTAAGTCCGCTTTTGTACAACATGTGTATAAAGTTTTAAATAAATAAATTAAGGCACTCGGCGGGCCGTGAGATTATCAAGATGGTTTATTACGCATTGTGTCAATCTCTTATTGATTATTGCATAACTTCATGGGGAGGTGCGTCCAAGACTCACCTTATCGAGATTGAAAGAACGCAACGTGCTATTCTCAAGGTTGCTGCTAGTCGCCCCCTTACGTTACTCAACTACAGACCTATATCGAGAATGGGACATACTTACTGTAAGACAAATATTTATTTTGCAAACTGTACTTAAAAAGCACTCCGAGCTTCAGTTTGACGTTAACCTTCTCAAAGATAAGCGACAAAAAGGAAAGGTATCTCCTTGTTTTAATTTCAAATCTTCACTCCCTCAAAGAGTCTTCTCTTTGCTTGGGTCATATATTTACAATTAAAAGAACAGTATTTTTAACATATACCCCAAAAGTTATCTGAAATGTTATCTGAAAACCCTGGATTATGATACAACAGAAAATATAATGTTATGAAATAAAGACCTATTCTGAATTTTTCCCAACCCTGCTATCATTTATGTCAAACTCGCAATACAATTTAAATAATACTTTATAATATCCAGCAATTTAAGCTATTCTTGGCTTTTTATTAAATAATATACTTAAAATGAAAAATCGACTCTTCATCTATGATATGTCAAAATACATAATGGACTTCCATAGTTCTCCGTTATAATTAATTTTTAATTTTAATTTTTTGCACTCCATCTATAAACGCTAAGAATCCTAAATTTAACATTTCTATCTGTGCGTATGAACTTATGAAATACGTCAAAAGAATTGCCCTAAAATACTGTAGTACCTAATATTTTGTGTAAATTTAAAGTTACAAATATTGTAAGAATTAGGAATTTACTTTTCATAACATTAAAAAAAACAAGGTTACTCAAAACCCGTTGGCTATCGTCGACCGGTATTTTTATCATTCGACAAATTAATTACCGGTCTAGTACCACTGGTATCGGTATCATTAGCACCATATTGGTGTCGCTCTTTTCATTTCAGGTGGCCTTTATCTTATCTAAAGAGGACGTGCGGGTGGTATATAGGCTGCCTCACTGTTGGTAACCGTTCTTCATAAAAAACTTACGATTTTAAACTGTATTTCAATTACTTTAAGTTGAAAATTGTTTATAGTTCTCAAGTTATTTTCTATAAATTTTCTCGTCTATATCTGTATTAGAAATTTAACTTTAAGTAATAGTGATTGAGTTGGTTTTACAATGTGTAGGATTGATTTTTCCGGTAGTTTTACAACTCGAGCGGTGTCAAACGACAATGGGCAACTTGTTCCCTGATAGGCATGTAAATAAGTATGTAGATGGATGGCTGGTCACCGACCAGTTTGTTTGTAAGAGATAACGTGAATTGGTGGAGCGTTGTATATTTTTACTGAAAGGTTACTAGCGGTCACACGGTGATAGCAGTAATGTAAAACTGGTTATTCACACCTCATAAAGAATTGTTGCAAATGGATTAGCGATAGCAGTCGAAACAAAAATATCATTTTCTTTTACAGACTTTCACTTAGTTTTGTAAGATTTATGGTCACTGTAAACATTTTTCTCAAACTGTTTAGGAACAATAAAAAAAATTATAAACATCAAAACCCTCTTCGAATTCCTTTTTTTTTACACAGAAATGGGATGACCACAACCTAGTCAACTGACTAATCTCTTTGTTTGTAGAGGAACAAATGTTAAATCAGATTGATGAGTCAAAATTCCTTATATTTTATTATATTACAAGTTTAACTTAATTATACTTTAACGACAACTCGCTAATGGCCTGGTTACAGCCTAAATAGCGAAATATAAATATATAAATAGCCTGTTACCGATTTTAATTATCATTTTCATCATTATCATCATCATCAACAGCCTTAATTAGTCCACTGCTGGACATAAGCCTCTCCTTAGAAAGGAGGTTTTGGCCTACTATTATTATCATTTTGCTAGAGGAAAATTGAAGCGTTGGTATAGTACGTAATCGATACAGTGCTGTTGAAAGTTTACGTTTGCGATACTACTGTTGATTCTTATACAGTAAATAATATGCTAGACTAAGGTAATAAACAAACATAAAAGTAATAACGCAACAAATATAATTTGTAGAGACACAGACAAGGGAGTATGAAAAACAGTTTCATTTCTTCTCCTAAATACAATTTTTTAAACTCACCTTTATATATTATGTGATAAAGTTATGCCTACTTATAGCAAAAGATATTGTCACATGTTTATTACATTGCTTTATACTAAACTAGTTTCATTTCGTTTACTTCTAAGAATTTCTGTCACATGTCAAACAGTCAATAACACTTTGACGAACCTGGTAATCGAACCAACATGTGCAAACTTAGCGATCTATAAGACTTTAAAAGATAACTATAAAGCTATAAGATTTTAAATAATGAAATAATAGTTAGTAATTACTCGCAGGTTCACTCGATACCTGGAAGGATTATTTGAATCTACACAACAAGATTCAAATAATCCTTCCAGGTATGTCGAAACAAAAGGTATCCTATCCTTTTATCCTTTTCTGTATTTCTGAAAATGTGAATGAAATTTTTTAATATAATTAATATATAATTTATGATGATCTGTTGTGTAATAAAGGGGTGAAAGCTTAAATATTAACGCAGATCACATCTTCATAGGTACCTCAGTACACACGTAGATTTTTGTTTACTGGTGGACAAAATACCAGCTTACGAAATTGTATTACAAAAACCGCAGAGATTAAATCGTAGCAATTGCCTATATCTAATTACATAGATTGTATTGTTTAGTTACATCCCCAATAATATTATAAATCTAAAATATGCTTTATTTCGCGTAATTAAGGTTCAATATTCATAAAAAAGAATAACCAATATCAAATATTATTTTATCGACTAGCGCTGAACCTACCACAAATGTAACATTCTTAATTTTTGGTCTTCATTGCTTGTTTTCTTTTCGATCTTCCAAACGAAACTTTTAGTAGAGTACCAATGGTTATGAAATAATAATGTGAAGTCATGTGGGGTATAGGGTCCCAGTCCGTACCATTCGCGACTGACCGTCGTGTGCCCCATGCGACCTTTCACCTTAGGGGACTGAACAACATTAGGAGTGGAGTTGTTGCAACTACAAAAAAACATAGCACAAAGTATAACTTTAGGGCATAAGAATATAAGGCAAATATACTTATATATGTGTTCAAATTTAAGCCGTCTTTGTATTGAAAACTGGTATTAATCGTATTGCCGTTAACACTTTTGGCTACCACGGAAACTCTTGATAACAATAGGTGGCAGAAGAATGAACACAATTAGTAGCTTTAAACTGATAAAAAAGCTGCTGCTGCTGCTGACCTGCTTTGCTCGTAAAATAAATATCACTCACTATACTAGAAATTACTACTTGGGTTCATCATCATCATCATCATCAGCCTATCGCAGTCCACTGCTGGACTACTACTACTTGGGTTGTAACTATTTTATCATTATTAATTAATGTTTAATATAAAGTTAATTATTGTGTAGAATGGTAGAATTACAATGCCTTTGAAAGACTAAATTGCGTGGTCAAATTTTAGGAGCGTTATATGCAACGACAAATGATTCATTCTATTGGAAAAAAAACACATTTACTTTTTGTGTACACAAAATACACACACAAAGTACACAATACTTATTTCTACATAACGTATTACGATTTTCTATGAAAATTTGATTTATAATGTTTTCGTAATTTTTTTTATGTGGAATACTTGCATTTGAATCTATGCTGTATCTTATAATTTAATATTTTTTCATTAACGTCAGCCTTCTTTACGTTTACCTTGTCATATCAGTAAATCTTTACATCTTATAATTCTGGAAAGAGTTCAAAGGTTATTTTCAGAAATAACTAACGCTCACAATTTAAGTAAAATTTTGGTATCATACTGCATCATTTTGCCTTACGTGTGAATAGTTTTTCCTAATAGTAAAACGTATATAATATCGACTCTACAGATTTCTTGTCCATAAATCGAGCAATATGAATAACTATCACAGATTATGCCATTGATAAATGGATGTATGGCACCAGTCAATTGCAGGGCATGGTGAAAAAACCATGAATAACTTATACATATAGTTTTATGGCACAAATCACGGTTGGTTGCTAATGGTTGACCATAGGGTCCGTTTTATTGGATTTTTTCGCCAGACGATTAACGAAACGAGCCTACAGTTTCCGTAGGACAATGGGCACCATAAATTATGTTGGACAAACACAATCGTTATGCTTTTGCTATGCATAGTAATATTACTATTGATAATTATTGATTTTTTCTGTGCGACAGTTCGGCTTCCACTGGCAATGAGGAAATATATGTGTACAACATATATGGTGCATGTGCATCCACTCATTAACGTAATACAGAAGGAAGATTTCAAGCGAAAAGATTATTTTACATTGTTATCTAAGTCAGTTAAAGTTAACGTAACGATTCGTAGTCCCAATTTGTACATATTTAGTTTAATTGACAAATTGCGCGTCACTGGAAAATTTTGAACCTATAGATGATACAATGGGGTTGACATGATTAAATAGACAAAACCACCAATCAACAATAGATAAAAAAAATAGTTCTGATATTCATAGAACTCCCGAAAGTTTAAAACAATTATTACCAAATTCAATTGTGAACAAGATATTTTTGTACCTACTGCTAACTTTAGTTTTATCCAGTAAGTTTTTTTCACTGTAGCGGTAAACAATGAATGAGTAGACTAAACGATACAGAGGGATAAACTCAACTATATAAAAGACAAAGTCACAGCCGAAATCATATCACTTTCCTAAAAACTTGTCTAAATTCATTTTCAGTCATATGTTCATCATTTTACTTCTCTTTTTAATGAAGAATCCTTTTTCATTTCTCCACATTACATTTGACTCAAACCTCAACGAAACAACTAAAAATGAACGAGGCAAAATTTCCTTACAATTGCGCAATACCTTAAGTCATATACGTAAGTAGGGTAGGTAATAAACATTTGTTTATGAGCTTCATAATATTATTATTAGGATAAGTTAAAGGACATTGTGAGGTTATAAAAGAAACAAATATAATTGTGTAATCACACGGACAACAATATGCGTAAATAGAGTCACACAATCAAGCATTAAATAATAAAACATGGCTTTACTAGCCTTTATAAATTACTACCTTATCTGTGTATGACAAACACAAGAATGACAAAATCAAATAAGACAGAACGTTATCTCACAAGGTGTAATCAAAACGGACACAGGTCTCTACTGAGCAAATAGAAACTGTTAATTAGACGTAAAATATATGAGAAAATGTGTATAACATTTATTTTGTTAGGTGACAAAATTTATTCAAACATTTTTTTCAGGTCACTTTTTCATTTATTAGCATTTGAGCTATATTAATTTATTATTGAATTTTAAAAGCGCTGCCTTAGTGGTGTAATACGAATAAGGTCCAAGAGGCTTCGGGTTCGATTCCCGGAGTGGGCTGGGGTTTTTCTAAGGGGAAAATGTCCCAAATTACTCCTTAAATATACAGCTACCTGGTAGTAAAATATTATCAAAATCGGTCCAGCTGTTTTTAAAGATCTCAAATCTCTGCACTCGAATGTGACTTCAATTTTACTTTTAAAACTTTATAGTGTCGTACATCATACATTTATATGCAATTAAGTTATTGTAATATTTTATGAAGTCGCTGGCACCGCTAGTATCGCAGCTTTTAGAGTGCCAAATAATATGGAATGTAATTCTCTAAGTAAATAAAAATTGTCGAAAACGTCAATGAAAATTCTATTGAAATCTTAACCTGACAGCTTTATTTAAATACGCAATATGGCTATTATTACAACAGCAAACTACTGAATACAGGATTAAACTATTAAACATATGCTCAATATAGTATAGTACTTGGTAGAATCCATTGAAAACTCTTAAGAAATTGCAGTACTAGGAATATCATTTTAAACAGAGATAACGTTTGTTTAATGTAGTATGTATAAAACCCAATTTAATAACCAGTCACTCACTATGTTGCATTGTATTCCAATGTATGAGATTCTAATCTCTGTCGTGATCATCATGACATACTTCAACATGCATTTAGATTACTCAATTAAGTGATACATATATTAAAACACACGGATCTTTAAGTTTACATCAACTAACTTTTTACTTTCATTACTAGTACTGTCAGATTGAAATACTTTTTTCTAGTACAACTAAATTTTATTGATCCATCCTAAGGTATCCCTCGATTTTCATGTTAAGGCTGCCTTTTGTTCATTATCCGTTAGACACGTGTATGTGTCATACGTTTACTGCAATAATAATCATCACATCAACAGCCTTTAATAGTCCACTACTGGACATAGGCCTCTCCTTAGAAAGGGGGTTTTGGCCTACTAATGTAATAATAATGTAAAAGTAAAATTCGGTTTCATATTTATGTAAAAACTTAAAATATGTGATATGTGATAAGCGTTACGTTATTATTTTGATTTTTTGATGAATAACTCGTTGACAGATCATCTTTACATCTGCATACAGAATGGAGCTACACAACTATCTCTTAATAAACTTAAAATTTACACATTCATAAATAGCAATTTTATTCAAATCACGTTTAATTAATATAGCTTATATAATTCTACAACGAGCACAATATGAAATATCTAATTCTAAAGTAAACTGAACACATATTTACCAACCTTCTGATAAGGTTGATGCGAACAATCGTCGACTGTTCCCCACTAAGATAAAGGTATGATAAAACCTGTATCAATGTGGTCAAAGGAAACGCCGTGTTTGTCTTCTTATGTTTGATTTATGCTTTCCCGTCATTAGGTTTTATGGCCCATTTATTTTATGTTGGCAAAGGTATCAAAATGTGTGTCAGGCGATGCACCTCACGATAGTGCATCTACGAGTAATTGTTCTATAATATCAGCTCTGCTATTATTTGTAACATCTACTTGTTTTTATACTATGGCATCTTCTTGTTTTATTACGTATTCTTAACTTCTGCAAAATTTTAAGTAGCAATTTGGACAAATACGGCAACGAATTGCAGCAGTTGTTTATCTTTGGTCGTAAAATGTTAAAATTCGGAGATATGTTGAGTTGCTTGATACGGCACTTACGTATGAAGATGATGTTTTCATGACTAATAATAATTACGAAATATATAAAAAAGAACGAATACATGTAACAATGTTAAAAGAACTTGTGATTTGTGTAAACTCAAAATAATAATACTTTAGACATCTTATAACCTAAAACGAATAGGAGTAGGAAATCAGGATTTAGTGCATGTCTTTTTGGATTACACATAAAAAGTTGAATCAACATCATTGACATTTCTGTCGTCTTGATTCACGAACAATTTCCACATAACTGCAAAAGAACTTATCTAAACGCGGAAGAGTGGTCGGACAGATCACGGTAAGCAGTTCTATGCCAGAGAGCACCGGAGCAATGGTCGCTCAGATAATTTGAGGAGCAGCAAAGCGTTAAGATCGTTAACTTCAGCACATGACGTTTGTCATTTGGACGCAACAACTAATGTGTTAGTACTGAACCGAAACCGCAAGCGATTTCTGCTCTTTTTAAATAGCATGTGCGAATTCTGCAAAATCTGTTATACGAGAAGTGGATATTGGTGTATAAGATTTAGTCTGGCCTAGAGGAGGAAGACCGTTTATTTCACTAAATTTTGCATAGACGTTGCCAGAGACAGTGAGAAGTACAGGCGTCAGGGACTATGCATCAAATAGAAGGTACTTTTCAACAGCAAATAAACAAATCACTATAAAAATACCAACATTATTGTATCCCTTTATTAGATTCTGATCTGATGCTGATTCTTTTAAACAAAAACCGTTCTTTTTTTCAAATCAGACTGTCGCCTGAGTGATTGTGTAACATTAATAAATAACAATGATAGCAAGCAACTGAAAACCTTCGCTTTTTTTAGAAATCGGTTAAAAATAGTCTGCTAAAAAGAAAAAACCAAGTTTAGATTCTAAAAAACATCAAAAAGCCTATTAAGTACAGTTAATACTTCTGCAGCGAATATTTTTATTGCTTTACAATATGTTAAGCTTATTTTCGTTACGTCGACTTAATGACTTTGATAGTCATGGCCAAGCAACGGGGTAAGAGACAATGGCGAACTTTACCGTATTACAATTAGGGATGTCACATAAAATTATTTTGTCGAATTTGTATTTTAAAATATTTTAATACAATAAAATCCCGATTCCCGAACGTCGGACGGAACAGGACGAATTCCCGAAAAATCAAATCAATCCGGGCGTTTTTGGATGATTATGATGGTGTTTCTTTTTACGGTATGGATTTTTTTCTGCTCTCATAAGTCCAAATAAGTACATAAACTAACACACAAAATTTAAGCCATGATAAAATAGTATGTATCCCGTGACCTACCTGCAGGGGCACGAACGTGCCATCAAATTATATAGAGACACCACATTTTGGGAAATTGGACTGTTTACGTGTTAACTATCATCATCATCACCTCAGCCTATGCTTGTCCACTGCTGGACATAGGCCTCTACGTGTTAACTATAAAATGTATAAATTCCATCATTAGATTTTATTCCATAAACTTCAAACCCTAATTCAGTAACATAGTGAATAGTGTAGTTTATTACATTGGAATAATATTATAATTACCTTCTTACAACTATATTAAATCCATGTTAAAGACAATTATTAAATTATACGAGAACGCATTTATTTAAAAAAATAAAATGAATAACACGACTGCGTTGCCAAAAACGTACATTTTTTTTTATTAAAAATAGTCTGTGTCACTTAGGAAGATATGACGAGTTTTAAGTATATCTAATTCTGTTCAGGCATTAGAAGCTATACCTAGTTTAATAAAGAAAACTCATACGCATACCCTAATGTTTTTTTTTTGGGTAGCCGTGTAAAAAACAAATTAATAATTATCTTGGCTTAAAGTATCAATTTACGATGTGAACATAAATAGTATGCCTTTAAGTAGATTTTCTATTCTATTCACTTTTATTTTGTTCGACAACCCTATCTTCCCATGTGACAATGGGACCGTACCTATATGACCACTGGACATGCGCGATTACCACGATGCATGACGATGCTATCTAAGCTACATATCGGACAATACTTTGTTTCCTACTTACAAGCTAAAGATATAGAAGTTACACTTCGACTATTTTGCACGCTGCTCCGCCCCTGTGTATGTCGGTTATCGCAGTAATCGCTGATAATGTAGCTTTCCATTGATGAAAGACTTTTAAAAATCGATTTAGTATTTGGTGGTTAATTTAAGTTAATTTGTGTGTGAAAGTTAGTTAATTTGGTGGGCAAGTGTAACACTTGCCCACCAAATTAACTAACTTTCACATTAAAATATAAATGTGTCTATCATAACATATAATATATACTTCGAGTATGGATTATATCTAATGATAGACACATTTAATCGTGACAAATTAGCCAGCTTTCAGATCAGTTCAGATGTTGTGTTAAGAAATATATTTGTGTTAAAGACTGTATGTATCTGCTCAACAGAAAACTAAATACCTCAGCATTAGCTGCACATGTCGACATTTCTTATTTCTATTGTAAATGCGAATACGTCGATGAAATTTGGCACAGAGATAGATATAGAATATAATTATATGTATATATAGGTGCATTTGTATAATATAAATACCCATGCATTGTATGAGTTAGTATTATTATCACTTATTGCATATATATGTATTTTCTATTAAAAAGTACTCTGGGTATATGATATCCTATATATGCTATATTTTTTATAAAATCACAATTTTAATTTGTTTTGTGCATCTACCTTGTTTTAGGTCTGCTTCGCCCTAAGGTTGGCTGGGAGAAATGTCTACGGCTTTAAGTCCGCCTTTGACACATTTGTTCATAAAGATAGCTTATAGTCAGGTATACCATATAGATTACTTTATAAAACAGAAAAACGATTGCCAAAACAGATATTGATGAGAACGAAGCCATGTACTGTTGATTTATCTATAAATTTAATAAAAAGTACAATGAATAAAATAGCGATAAAGCCCCTCATTTATTTCAATCATGCAGAATTTTGATATGGGTGAGTAAAAGACCAAAATGTTTTATGATACCCTTAGATTAAAAATAAAACGAAATAACATGAACAAAGAGGGTATTAGTTCTATTTTCACCTTGAAATAGTAACAAATAGTCACTAAGACTTAGCCGAGCCTGTTGGCTAGTAGTTAGAAACCCTGACTGCTAAGCCGACCCACGACCCACGAGGGGTTCAATTCCCGGACCGACTAAAACCACACGGTGTGCCACGGTGTGTAACAGGAGAGATCCGGGAACTGCTATTATTAAGCCATCTGGACCCCTCCTAGCGCCTGCCCGCAATGGCGAGGGCACCATCTTCGGTTACATTCTCAGGGCGCCATGGGGCGGAAGCAACCGTGGCTCAACCCAAATTAGGCAAAAGTCGCCCTATGGCAGCACCTCTTGTCAAGAATCAGGCCCAGATACTTCATCTGGGCCTGAATCGGTACGAGAACCGACCACGATTGAGGCGCTGGGGGTCGGATCACGGTGGGGCCCATGGAACAAGAGGGCCTCCGTCTTATCTAGGGCCATCTGTAAGCCACTGGGCTTACAGATGGCCCTGGATAATCAATGCACCCTACCACCAGAGAGACTCCCCTGGTGGCCCCTTGAAAGTTCGCCCCCTGGGCTGTAACCAGCGTGTCATCGGCGTGATAGTCTGGTTACTATAGCACAGGCTTGGCCTAGTTCGAAATCAGACTGCCGTGTGTGAGAAATTATTATTACTAAAATTTATCAATGAGTAATTGGTCGAATAATTTGTGTTTATTAGAATCTGTATAAAACAGCTATTGAGATAAAGATTCTGTTGCCAAAGCAAATCATTGTAGTCCACTAGTCACGTTGCTTGATAATAAATTGGAAGACCGTTACCGTATAGGAGATTAGTTCGCCCACCAATGTGCAGAGGGCGCAACCGTCCACTTTGTGTTCACCTGTCGTATTTGCGTGACAACATCTAGTTTTCTTATTTAAGTTATTTCGGCTGTAAAAGTTTATGCTCTAGTGGCCCGGCATGTTGGTGGTTGCATCGGAAAATTAGGCTGAATTAAACATGATAGCTTTGGCCGTTTTCTCCCAATTTATACGTTATCTATACAAATAAATGTCTGTTTGTCAAAATTTACTAAATGTATATGAGTATTTACACTGTCTTTGTAAGAAAAAAAAAAGATTTTAAAATTTGTGTCTGTCTCAACTTCAGCTAAGATTCAAAAGAGCAAAACCGTCTCCTTCTGCGAGACGGCGGAGCGGGACCGGGAGAGGTTTAGAACTCACCCGACCCGCCGGGCCCGGGAACGGGCCAGGTACCGCAGGCGACTAAGGCGCCGGAGGTCGCAGAACGACCTCCGTCCTCCATAAGCGCAGGCCTGGGGGTGACAGGTGAGGCCATCTGTCACCCTAGCAGAAGCAGGCCGGGGTGGCGGCAAGCGCGTTGCGAAGCGCGCTCGCTTTCAAGGAGCAGAGGGAACATGGGGTTCCCACACGGGGAGGGTCGTCTACTTGTTGTAGATGGCCCGAGGTATGTCAGGGCACCAGGGACTTCCTTTCTAGGGTATACCTGGTTCCCCGGCTATTAGTACCCGAGACGGCGTCCGGTTTTAGTCGGTTCGAGTCCGATATGCCACCGATGGTATCCGAGGGGATTTCCGCACAAAAAAAAGGGTTAAAGTATGAAATTGCTGTTTTATAGTAATAGATCGCTCGCTAGAATACTTTGAATTGACTAAAACCTTTATGGTGTGAGATTTTCTTGTGACACTTTTTTCACATGATACCTATGAGGTTCTTCTTTTGAAAAATGTGCAACATTAGATTTTCGACTTTCAATTGTTTTTGATACAGATTAGACGTCAAAAAAGATGGATACTTCGAAAATCCGAGTCATTTTTTAATAGAAACGGCACGTAATAACAACGCTGCGTTTGGAGAAGAGACTGTTAATGAAAGCACAGTGCGTTTTTTGTTTAAACGCTTTCGTAATAGGAACTTCGACTTGAAGAAGTTTCCATTACGAAAGACGTCCACACAGCTGAATAACGCTGAATTAAAGGAGAAGGTGGAAGCCGATCCAAGTTCAACTACCCAGGAATTAGCGTCATGGTTAAACATTACCCTACCTACAATAATGACTAAAATACCTTTAACAAAATACCGACTCACCAATATCTACTTATATGAAAACAACAGACCGTATTTTTATCAAATGTTACTTTATTAAAAACTGTCAGGTGGGCGCTATTAGTATAAGAAATATTTTTTAATCATTTGTGGCACGTGGTAATGGGTTTATGTTTAAGGGGTTAAGCAGGAAGTATGCCAAAGTCGGTCAATGGGTTAGATTAAGACGAAATAACATATGTTACATAAGAAAAAAGATAGTAGGATATTGTTTACGCTAAAGCATTATCTCTTGAGCATAGTGGATGGAATATTTACGTCAAAATCTAATACATTTGATGTATAAAACAAAAAGCAATATTTTGAAACCTACTTATTTATAACAATAGTATCGATTGGAACAGTTCAATAGGTTTCTTTCTTAAAAAATTGTTGTTATGATTTTCATATCTAATTTTATGAATCACAAGGACTACGGGTTTTTAGTTCCCGTTGAAAAGCAACTAAAAAATAGTCCCTTATTAACGTATTTGGTATGTAAAAAAGCTGTAAATTAGCATGTAACGAGTTACCTTTATCTCGGCATCAAAGTCACATGAAAAAAAACAACTGTATAAAAAGTTTTAGGGTAACAATTTTGCATATTTTGAGACCCTATTAATCAGGATTTTTTACACTTTTGTTATTTTATTGAGACTTACTTACCGTGTAATTTACAGTTTCGCTTAGAAGCAAAAAATTATAGTAATGAACAGGTTTTGTGAATATAAATCTTTATATGTAATGGTGTTCGTTATAAGTTTTTGCAACTTAAGATTAATGTTAGCAGAGCAAGTTTTTTTTTTAAACGTAATTTTTTAAGCATCTTATCTTAGTTTAATCTAAATAATATCGTTGAAAGTAAAGCCATCTGACTTAATACATAATAACACAATGGCTTTTGTCCCGATAACTTATGTGTAATATTTTTCTACCTTGAAAAAAGTAGGGTTAAGGGTTTTGTATACTCTTCGTGTTTAAACCAAATTGGAACATTTTTCGAAGTGCCTTCATTAATAACAAGTAGCCCTGACTCGTATCGTAGTGTCGTGATCGTGGGCGGGCGGCTAGGGCGGGAATAGCCACAGGCCACGCTCGCCGGCGCCGTCGCCGCCCCGCCTCACATGGACACCACCCCAACACCCCCCCGAGGGGTGATACTGCACTAAATGTGTGTTAAGATAGTTTCGACGAAGTTTACTAAAAGTTTAACTTTCGAACAAGCTAGTTTATAAAAAAGCTAATTGGACCCTTAGAGTTTTCAATTACAATGTATGACAATGCATTTAAACTTTAAAAAAAAATGGTAATCAAATAGTGTGTAGTGTATCAATAACAATGAAAAGTAGTGGCAAACAAATAACATAAGCGGGAGAAGCTTTCAATATTTAGAAAACATGTAATGGAAAAAATTGTAATCGATATCATCCCGAATAAATTAAGCATTTACCAATTCTTAATTACAATAATAGTAAGTAATTACATAGCAGAACAAAATAGACTAGAGTAGCTTTATTAAAGAAATAATGTACATTAGATATAACTTTTAATTTGAATGAATGAAATGAAAAAAAAACTGGTAATTTTGTAAAAAAAAAGCTTAATAAGTTAAAGTAAATAAAGTTTAATCGTAGTATGCATTTATTTCGGGTACTACAGAACGCATAAGGGAAGTGCAGGCAAACCATAAGATGTTCAAGGCTTTTCCAGAACAGACATAAGCGATAAAAGCTACTACCAGTCAATGGAGAACTTACGAGTATTATTGCGCTATTAGTCAATACTGGACTATGGCCTTTTCCTGAGACTATTTTTCCGTATACATTTATTATCGATTTAACAGAGCTTTTAGTTAGTCATTCCTTGAAATTGTTCTCATAGAAGTGGTCTGGTCTCACCCCTCTAAAAGGCAAAAATATCGATCTGTTAGGCTATTGGGCCAGGCGAGTAGCCCCACGGCGGGGCGGCGATGTCCGTGCCATGACGCATGACCTCTGGCCTCTGCCCATAGTAAAGATTGCTCGACGAAACTAGGTGCGGCAATTGTAATATAGTATGTTATAGGATTTTGGAGTATTGTTTTACATTTCAATAGTTTAAAGCGTTGGCTTAATTTGATTTCATAACAGAAAACATTAAATTTCTAAATGTTGGAAGCTGTAAAAAAATATTTCTAAATATCACCATAAATTACGAAATATTGTTCGTAATTTATCTTCTATATATACATTTATCTTTATAATCTACAAAACTTGTGTGATGAACACGGTCATTTGTTCTGTGTCTGGGTGTAATTTATCTATAATATGTATGTATTTAAAAATATGTAAGTATGTTTATCAGCAGTCTGATTACCATAGCACAGGCTCTGCCTAGTTTGGGATCAAACTGCCGTGTGTGAGATGTGTGAAGTTATTTTATTTTATTTTATGACAAGAATGAGGGATAAAAAAGCAAAAGTTTATAAAATAATCGTTCAATAAAGAAATATCTACAGACTAAGTATGCTTTTTAGCTTCAGATAAAGTAAAATACCGTGATATTTTTAACTGATTACGATTTATAATTATTAAACAAATACAGTTTCACTCGTGTTTCTGCGTTGTCCAACTAATATTAGAACCGACGAGGCTCCTATTCAAGTAGTGAAGCATCCTGTCTTGACGTTCTCAAGCTTATATGACTCGTGAGTAAGCCAGGCCGGCTCAACCGGAGTAATACCATAGCCTTAGAGAATACCGATGTTAAGCAATTCTTACGTTGCTTTTAACCGAGTGAGTGTGGTTACCAGGGCCTAAACCCCCTCCTACTGGTTCGAGGGGCTGGGGGGGGGGATCAAATGGCGATAAAGTATTTGTGGCTATTGATTTGAACATAGGTAGCGATAGTTACTTACCATCAGGTAACCCGTCCACCCGTTTCCCCCATATACCACAGAAAACACTTCAAACTTTTTTATCATTTATTGCTACAAAACCCAATGATTCTATATGAGTAATTTTTGCCTTCATTGTACAAGTATTGTATTCTTCATTAAGATGTACATATTTAATTACCGACTAATGTTAGCATAGAATCATGGCTCACGATCGCTCGTTAAAAAGAATCATTTACTTAATGCTTGAACTGACAATATTAAAATTAAATGTGAAGCTTATTATAGGTTAATGTTATATAGTTCATGAAATATAGTTACAGTCACGAATCTTTGGTGCAAATGCCATTTGACTGTAATCTTCTCTGTTAAATTTACATGCCTACGTCATCAATCAAATTATAAGTTACCAGCAAAAACATGAACCAACCTGTTGGTGCATCAGCATCACTGCAGCTATATCTTCTTTAACATCATCTTCCTATGCTTTTCCCAAGTACTTACCTACATTTGGGGTAGGTGCAATGAATTTTCTTCTTCCATTCTTCTCTACTCTCTCGTCATCCTCTTTCACGCACTCCTTCATTTCATTGCAAAATAATTTTGGATTTTTTTCTTTTACCGTCGCCCGCCTACCTGAAATCCTCCATCGGAATTCAATAGTTCTTCGTACATGGTGTAAAGCAAAATGCTGTTAACCAATGCTTAACATATTTTGACAGCTACAATAAATTCATAAACCTAGAAATTGAAAATACCTAGGTCAGTATGAGATTAGCAAAAGCATCGACACTATGTAGTGTAGCTGGTTTCCTTACTTAGAAGAATATTAATTTATATAAGAATATGAAAGAGTTTGTAAAGTGTAACCTAAGCTGTAAATTAGAGAAATTAAAGAGGTAAAATTATTTCTGTCTGTCCAGCTTGACCCAACTCTCTACCTGTACTAAACATTAACCTATATTTTATCTTTTATGTACATCACCTTTTATTAAAATTTGCAGATTTGTTAGTTGTTGGTCTATTATGAACCTGTGTTTGTTAGAAAAACAAAACAAAACAAATTAAACAAGTACTATGGAACAATTTGCTTTTTGAGGAGATGCTACAATAGGATTTAACAAGATAAAGAACAGGAAAACAACAAGTTCTACTTGTGCGTCGCACTTTCGTTCAGAAATCAGTAGCCGTTTTTTAATAAGAAAGAGCATTCTTCTCCTTATGTATTAATTTGCAATTTAGGCTCTTTAGCACACCAATGATTTTTCTAGTTAACCTGTTTTATAAAACATTTAGTTATTAGTAATTATAATAGTTCTAAAGGTGTCATCCCATCGTCGAATGCTCTTTAATATCGTTTGCGGCGTGTCGCACGGAACGTTCCGATAAATACAAAGGCAAATGGCTCAGTGAGTCACGAAGGTCGACGGGGATATCATGCAACCACCACCAAAATTTACAAACACTAATCATTATAAGAAAGGTAAAAACTGATTAACTCTGAAACGGATAGGATAGAAGTATTTCCAGTAATTATTTCAATTAGTTCAGTTTTCAAGCCAATAAAATTTGTCTCAACGCGCAATTAGTTTGCTGTTTCTTCTGGTCAGTTTTTCAATTGATTTTCTATAGGTACATTAAATATATTCTATACAATTTTAAAAAAATCTTGCCTTGCCTATTCATTATAAGATTCGCATAAATTAGCTAGTACTCTCCAAGAGGGTAGACATTGTCATTTTTAATCTACAGCTTTCCTTGCAAGGAATACTTGTGATACTCTTGCCGTGACTACATCATGCTTTTGAATATTGGCTTTTTTTACCCAGTAAATATTCCCCCAACCTGGAAATCGAATCGAGAATTTGGTAGGCTATCTTCCGGTCACTCAGTCAACAATACCACAATTCTTCAAAAATTGAAATTAAATCTTTTTATTTATAGGTGTACTTTTGCCAAAGTTTTCTGTCGCTACAGAATGAGATAAAATTATATCGGATGATGCAGCAGACTGACCACCTGTTATTGAGTGATGGATCTTGATATAAAATATATTTCATATGTTTCGGCCATTAATTATAGTGAAATTTATACGTGGGACAAATCGTCATCATGTTATTTTGTAAAAAACGGTATGATAGACAAAAAAATCTTAACGAAATGGCGTAGAACAAATAAGATAGAACGTGATTAAAATTCTTATATTTAAAATGCCATATAGATTTTGATTCAAATCTAATGTTAGTGTGAGCATAGACGGACACCACTTTATGTTACAACAAGTACCTGGATTAACACAAGGTAAGTTTTAAAAGTTTATAAATTAAAAATTAAACTTATTTTAAAATAGAATTGAGTTCTTATAAACTTAAAACTCCTACATTACTTTCCATTTAAGTTATAAACAGTTTTTTAGAAGATATTTTAGATAGTATTTTGGCAATAATTTTACAATCGCTTATCACGAAAAATAAAAATAAAGAGCGTTGGAAAGACGACATTAGCACCTTGTATTATATTACAGTGGTTACTTCTAACTTCTTTTATTCGTACATATTTTATAGTGGCCTTGATATTTTATTGCCAACGCTACTTGCACAAGTCTGGGCACGCACAGTTTTTTTGTCACTAAACGCCAGGCCATCTGGCAAAGGTTTTTTTTAACAAAAAACAGTTGCCTGACCCTTTCTTACCTTGGCTTGCCCACGTTTTTTATTCTCGGACCCCTTACAACATGTTGAATTACCGTATTAGTAGATTTCTAAAGGTTCGATGAAATTTTGATTGTACCGAACGGATTGTACTAACGGTTTTGTGTTGTGTTCCTTTTTTGTCTAAATTATTAGAAATTTAATAACCTACACTATTTATTTTTTACTTGTATTGTATGGACGAAAAATTGCTCACCTGTCACACTTAGGTAATTTACTACTGTATTTCTACTTATGTTTGGAAATAATCTCAGTTGTCGACAGTTTTTGAGGGTAACATAATAAAATGTATTTTTTTGCAAAATCGTTTTAGAAACAATAAGTATGTAAATAGAGCGGTGAAGTGAAATGTCTTTGTAAGTTCTAATTCAGTCCTATTATTCTTGTTAAGTATAGCATCTGGATTATGCTTGTTAAGTATAATAGATATATGAAGATGTAATATAGAAACACGGCCTTCAATCTCTTCTCAGTGAAGTTCTACCTGACTATATTTCGGCAACAATACCATAGTAATCTTATATTTAACATATAAGATTGCTGTAAGATAGTCTTCCTCGTTTAATACTAGACGTAAAAAATAAATCTCACAAATCATGAAGAAACAATTAAATAAAACATGCCTTCACTGTTGGTTACTGTGTCCACAATCACGATCTAGGTCTTTCCTTAAAAGTTAACTTAGGGAACCCTCACAACAAGCAATTTACACCGTAATGCACCTGGAAAGCAAAAATGAAGATCAATCAATTTCTTATAGCTTTTCAATAAGCCGACGAAAATACGCAATAACTAGCATAAAACGCACGCGTCAGACATCCACAACAAGACTCAAGATTATTAATATATTTTGTAAGGCATCGCTCCTAATTTAAGGGTATACAATCTGTCTTCATAATCAAAGCGACAGCCTGCAGAAATCGTAATTCTCGAGTTCAAAAGCTCGCCGACTCTAGTGCCAATCGAAGTGCTTGAAAATTAAAAAAATACTCCGGCTGGCGAGCGAATGAGTGAATGAATGTTATATCGCGATGCGGATCTCTTTATTTGTTGTATTAAATTCTTTCTACAATAGGTAAATGTAGTTCTTTGTTCGCAATGCGGGGGTCGCGTTCTGTCGGAATGCAACGACGGATCTGCATCATTCTGTCGCGAGGGGAAATGGTTTAATTTTGGTATAATTCTCGTGCTAAATCAAATTATGCCGGCTGATAACTTTGTTTGTAACTATTTATGCACTTAGGAAAATCAAATGTTCACTAGCAGTCACAAGACATGCGTATGCTGTCCAGGACCGGGTTATGCCCTGTAGAAGGCTTCCAGACTTCTGTGCGGAAAGAATAAACTTGGCAAAGCGTACAAGGTACCGTTTGTGTTTCTATTGTATATAGGCCCACAAACCCATTCACTACGAGGTGAGCAGCGTAATTTTTTCTGCCTTGGTTGGAAAAAATAAAAATTAACTGTGTAGACGTATAAATGGATATCAAATACCTAAATTGAGACAAAGTACATGATTTCGTATACTACTTCAGTAGATAGGTTACGTAATTAAAGATATATTTATAAGTATGTCGCGCGTCACAATTCTTTTTCTGAACGTTACGTAAACTAACTTCACAACACAATAGTGAGCTAATATCCCAGTCCTCTTTGAACACGAAATTTGAATTAAACAAATTATAAATCATAGTTATAAAGCCTTGTGAATAGCCTTCACAGTACAGTTAAGTCCTTTGTGTGGTTATGAGTTCCCGTCTCTATCAAATGGGACATTAAAAAGACATATTACTTTATATAGATGTGACAGTGTGAATGGCAAATCCGTAGCGTCATGAGCTTAAGTGGCGGTGAAACAAAGTCTTAAGTAGAAATGACACTATTGACCTACATAGTGTGTTACAGTTTTATTTAAGTGTAATCAGTATTGAACATCTGTATTTTAGTACATACAGTCTTAGTTGATGTGGGATATGATGATTTTGGATGCTTATATTTTTTCTTACAAATAAGAATATTGAATTTGTTAAATATTTTAATTTTAATATTATAAATATTACTACCCCAATTCATTCCGTGGGTGTCGTAAGAGCCGACTAAGGGCGAAAAACAACGCAGGACACCAGCACTGTAAAAAGAAGGAAAACTTGACACAAACCCTATGCCAGCCCGTCTGGCCAGCGTGGTACAGTAGGCCAAAAATCTCCTTTTTAAGGAGAGGCCTTTGTCCAGCAGTGGACTATTACATGTAGGCTGTTGATGTGAAATATTAATATTTTTAAATTTTAAATATTTTTATTTATAGGAATAAACGCAGAACGTAGGTAGGTAGCAGATACACGTATGTTTTCTCATTGACCCTTAAGACCAACAATTCCCATATAAGGCTTTACACCTACGAATCTTTCCACACGTTTTTCGCTACCGAAAACAATAATTTCTCTGTGTGTGTATATTTTTCGTCACTTTCATCTTGGCAGATAAGGTTACGGGTTGAACGCTTGCGCGATAAACGTGTGATGGACGATCACGTTAAACTGTGTTCTCACGCTTAGACAGAGAACATATAGACAGGGCAAACATACACTCTTCTTTCTCTAATATAAAGTGAAGACAGCTATTAGTTTTGTTAAAAGTATCTAACAGAGTAAAATTCTTTATCTTTAGTCAAATCAGTAAACCAGTAGTTTAACTCGTTTAAAATCAGAAGCAAAAAATGTGAAGAAAGAAAGAAAGAAAGAAGAAAAAACACAGAAGAAAGAATCAAAATCATTAGTACACATCTCAAAAAACTGGATGAGGAGAGATGACGGTCTAGCTCAAAATCGTATAATTTCGTTAGGACAGCTCTATGTTCAGGAATGGATAATCAAAGGCTGATGTAAGTTCTTTTTACTTTTTATTATTACTTTAAAAGATGATAAAGATAATTATGAAAACATTCGTACGAGGTATCAACGTGTATTGCACCACGTGACATATTGTAATTTTGTAAGAATAGAACTATTAGGAGGTGCAATTAAACGTTCTAATACGAAGCAGCCAAAATTGGCCTACTTGTTTGTACTTAAACTTTTGCATTAAATCAAATGAACAATTGTAGTTTTTTATTTTACTCACTGTATTAATTCATAAAATTTTGTTAAAACATTTTTTTCATTTAAAATATGGTACTGTCCAGAAATGTTAGCCTTCTCTAAACGTTCTTAAATCATGCGTAACAAAGGCGGATACTAACTGATAATGCGTCGCTCTCTGATGGAGATTGATCGCGTTACTGTCGCTGTGTGTAAACATACCTTTATGTACGTGCGGGGGTGAGACCACCGGACTTGGTTATGAGATATACATATGTTTTTTACACATCCGTATATACCTTATGTATGTACATAATTTTCATCTTAGGTACCTTTTTTTTTTTTTTGTTTTTTTTCCGTGCGGAAATCCCCTCGGATACCACCTGTCGGTGGCATGTCGGACTCGAACCGACTAAAACCGCACGCCTTCGCCGGGTACTAATAGCCGGGGAACCAGGTATACCCTAGAAAGGAAGTCCCTGGTGCCCCGACATACCTCGGGTCATCTACAGACGAGTAGACGACCCCCCCCCCCCGTGTGAGAACCCCATGTTCCCTGTGCTCCCTGGAAGCGAGCGCGCTTCGCAACGCACTCACCGCCATCCCGGCCTGCTTCTGCTAGGGTGACAGATGGCCTCACCTGTCACCCCCAGGCCTGCGCTTATGGAGGACGGAGGTCGTTCTGCGACCTCCGGCGCCTGAGTCGCCTGCGCTGCCTGGCCCGTGCCCGGGCCTGGCGGGCCGGGAGAGTTCTAAACCTCTCCCGGTCCCGCTCCGCCGTCTCCTTCGCGAGCATAACTTGCTCGCAGAAGGAGACGGCAGAGTTCCACGCACTCTCGCTCCGCACGATAGCCGCAATCAGGCTATCGAGCGAAAGATCTCCCACTCCGATGGCAGCCACAAAGTCTCGCCGATGCTCCACCCACGCCGGGCATTTTCCCCGTGTGGAGCTCCGTGTCCACGGTCCCACCATCGCAGTGGTCGCACTCAGGCGTTGGCTCCGTGCGGATCAAACACAGGTGATCCCCGAAACATCCTTTCTCAGTGATCACCTGCGTCATTCGGTATGAGAGGGTCCCGTGATGCCTCTCGAGACAATCCTCCATAACGGGTCTTACCACCGCAATGACGGCGTATCAATATCTCGAGTCTCAGGACTCCGACCCAAATTCCGCGCCTCCTTTCTCCAGTGATACAGAGCCGCAAGGGCTCTCGCTTCCAGGTCCCACGGTGGAGTTCCTTTCAGGAGACTCGCCGCCTCAAAGGAGATCGTGCGGTACCCCTTATGATCCTGATGGCCAGCACTCGCTGCGGTCATCGCAGTAGTGCGATAACGTACTTTTAAACATGAAGCTGTAGATAGCGGACTTAGTCCACTCTGTTCATTATATTTTGTTCTAGGTTCACAGTGAAGTATTTTTTCCGTGCCGACATAATTGTTATTTGATACACAGTGAACGACGCGGATTTAGTCGTTTGTTGTAAATAGGGAGTAAGTTCGTTGGACCATGTCCAACTCTTTCATCATGCTACTCCATAAATGACATTTATTTTCTCAATTTTCCACACTAGTAAAGAATTCACTTGCATTAAAGATCGCTTGCATTTGTGTATAAATATGAAGTTTATAAAAACTCAAAACAATCAGGTATTAATTCGCTAAAAAAAAACTTGGGATCATGTGAAAGGGCAAACTTAGGTCCACTTGCATCATGATCCATGCCTTATAACAGTACTGGTAACTGTTTTTTTAATACTGCATCAAAAAGTAGCGTTTTATTATAATGATCCTTATCACAACCCTAACTTTATAATCTTTTTACAGTACGCGAGTGTACAATTCAGAACCATCGTTAAATTGCATGTCTGCTTTCCACAAATGAAAAAGATATTTTACAGTTTTCTGTTCTTATCAATGATATATGTATATATACATATAAATACAATGCTATACAACCAATAAAGAGTTTTAAGATGTTTGCACACTGCACAAAACGATTGTTAACACACACTTTCCCGAGAGGTGTCACAGAATTCGGTTAGCGGTTGGCAATAAATCGGTGACCTGCGACGTGACCGGCGCGGGAGTTGCACGTGACCATCATGCATGATGGATATTTTACTAAATATTTTGTAACTGTACGACAATGCCTTTATCTTTATCTGATATTTCTTCTTAAAAAGGGATATGTGAATATTATGATAATAATATATCTTACGTAGTAGAGGTTCATTAAATATCAATATCACATAGTTTTATTTGTTTTTCTTCAAACTTATTATATATCTAATAAAAAGTATATATTTTTATTATTGAAAAGAAGATTCCGGTGCAAAATTATTTATTTAGACTTACTTGAAAAAAAATAGATGATAAGTATGCGTTCATCTATGCTTTAATCAGGATAGATAACAAAAGGAACACATTGAAAGAGATAGTTCTTTGATGATATAGGACGAAATCGAGCAGCTGGATTACCTGATGGTAACTGTCAGCGCCTATGAATACCTGCAGCTCATTCACGAGACCCAAGTGCTCTTTGAGTCCCCCCGAACCCGTCCCTCCCCTCTCGTGTACTTTGAATTTTTTGCTTATTTGCTCCGTATAATAAAGATTACATAAATAATAAAATCCATTTATTCATTTTACAAATTTACTGTTGTTTTAAAAATAATTACAGAGGTTTTTCTAAAAACTATAATGGGCACAAAAGCTGTATTTGACTCAATAATTAAGTCCTAAATAACATCGTTAACACCTTATTCTGGTCAACATAACACATTTATAATTACACATCTACACAACTTAAGGATCTGCTAATACGAAATCTAAACTTAATTAATAAACTAAAAGCGACCAAACATCCGTTGAAACCAAACTTAGAACCGACCATCAAAAAAATCTTCCAATCTTTCCCACATGTGGTTTCTACCACCAACTTATTTAGACCAAAAGAGAAAAAAGAAGAATGTCTTAAATTTAAGAGTATACGATTCAAAATTGCATGTACTTCTTTGAGCACGGAGATATATATAATTTGGTTTGCGTCTAGGTTTTTTCGATGCCCGGATAAATAGGTCGCAGGTTATTTGCTGTTGCAAGGTGCAAGCGTTGGTAACGGAACATTCGGTGCCAAAATAAACGAAACGACAATATTTGACATACTCGTGCTATAAGATAAAGGAAGCTTTGTTTTTGTGCTTAAAGCTGTATTTAACGGTGAGAAAGGAAATTTGAGAGGCGCCGTAGTGGAGGAAGGAAGGTGGAAATATTATGATAACGGACTATAGACTATTGTGTAACCTTCCGAAAAATATCTAATATCAATTAATGTACTTTTAACCGTGGGAGAGTCATGCTATGATACGAATGGGCCAGCTCGACCTTAGTGATACCACGGCCTCACAGAAAACCATTGTTACGCAATTCTCTCGATGCTTTTACTGCGTGAGTTAGGTTATCAGAGGACCAACCCTCCTTCCTTTAATTCTGGGCATGCACTCCGGGGTTGGCAATACGTTTGTGTCTCTTGAGTAGCAGGTATTCAAGGACGGCGTCTCTTACACTTAAGCGTTCCGTCTGCTTTTTAACCTGCAACCTTAACAAAAAAAAATACCTTTGTGCTCCTCTCGACGAAGGTCAGAACAAGATTTTTTTTCGTAGCTGCCCTATACTATAAGAATTTGTCATTATCTCCCTCTAAGTCATATTATTCTCTTAAAATTGGCACTGTGACTTTGGCACTAAACAAGCGAATTTCAAATCAAAATTTTAGATGTCTTAAAAACGTTAATTGTAACGTTAATGAGTACAGAAAATCATTTTAAAGCAGTAATGAAAAAAACGACACCAATATAATATATAGCCCATAATGATCCTTCTCGCCACAGTATCATCTTGTAACACCGTAGACCAAACAGTGTCTAAAAATAGTACCGTATGTGGACAAAAAATAAGATGCTCACATGGGCGGCGACTTTACGCAATATGGTTTTTGACCCATACAACCGGCGGATATTTGTTTTATCATCAGCTTATCCTGCGGGATTTGACGTCCAATATTTTGTAGAAATTGGATCATTATTATTTTCGGTCTATCTATTTTAAGCATTAATAAACAAAAAAAAATGTAAATTTTCTGTTTTATTTTGGAAACGTATGACGTATTGTTAAATTTTTTATTTCATTAATTGAATGCCAGCAAAAGACTGACTGATTCAGTGAAGTAAAAAAAGTAAAACCACACCACAAACGTTTGTCATGTTTGAATTTACTTGTTATTTATGGACATACTGTATACATTAGTAACATAAACATTAGTAACTATTCAATATTTAATCAGATCAGTTTAGTCAACAATACATGTCGCTAAATAACATAAACATAATAGACATAATATAAACAGAAAAAATAACTTTTTACAACCTAAACTTTATACAAATTGGCCTTAAAGTAAATTTATGGCTTTCGCTATAATCAAACCCAATGCATAGGATTATGAAACACACCCGATGCACTCCTACGCTAGTTTTTTTGCCAATGGCCGGGTCAGAGCGGCGCACTCTGTAACGGTGTAAGCTAACGCAACGACATCCAGATGCGGCGGTTAGCGGTATTTCACCGCACTTTTTTGTCCAGTGTCTTATGGTTTCGTGACAGTGTGCGGTCGGTGGGAAATGTAAATAGAAGCTTATATGTTTATGTGGCTCAATTAATTTTATTTTCACGGAAAGTGTCACAGAAATTGTGTCGATGTGTGTTTTATAATAGACGTATTTAATATACTATGATGTGTAAAACATGTGATGTAATTATTAGTTAGTTAATCACATTGCATGTAATGTTAATAATGAAGCTTTATTGAGGAAAGAAAAAAAAAAACCACTGAAGAGGAGCCCTTAAACTTGTTTTTTATATTTGATGATAGGAGGTTACTGTGACCATATACTAATATCTAGGTATGTGTGTTTGTTGTTTTCAGAACAGAAATATCAGTTTTACAGACCGTGAGAGATTCATATTTCAGCACAATAATCGACCCGGTGGTACCAAAACTGGTATTAAGCTATCCTGCCGTGGCAATTCACAGAGTCTCACTCCCCTAAATCTAGGAGGAAGGTCCGCATAGGACGGCTACGTACTTGTGAATACTGAGTTGCAGGTGTGATGAGTGGCAGTCTTTTATCATCACGTGAGCCGTCTGCCCGTTTTACCCCTGTAAACTGGTTACGCAAACTTTCACGTTTTATCTACTGATAAAAATAAATGAAATGTGCCCTTGAGAAATATCCATGTGCAAAGATCGACAAACTGTTCTAACTTAAACTATGTCTTTATCAGTAAATGACCAAAAAATAACAATATCTGGTTGCTAGAAGACTTTTGGTTATTATATCAAAGCCTCAGGGAACTAGTATACATAACGAGTATATTGAAATAAGTATATGTATAGCTAGGGAGTAACGAAATACCCATTAGCCTTACAAAAGTAACTTAATTAACTAACCTTCATTCATTTTTGTTGTATTCCGATGCTTAAGGACAAAAAAGATGTTTCTTGGGTAACTGAAATCAAGAGCCGATTAAAAATTCAGCATTTTAAACATTACTTTTAAGACCAAAAGAATGCGTATTATTATTTTCTCTACTCTTTATTTACCTTAAGGGGCAAATATTAAACAAGCCTCCACCTAAACCCATTCCTGTTTGAACTATACTAGTAGGTACATAGTTGATGGTACAAAAACCTTTTTACATATAAAATCGTCTATTACTTACCATATGAAAAACTTACACAGTAATTAAATTACTTAAAAACATGTAGTTATTATGATGATTCTGTCATTACCATCGTGTATGTTAGGTAGGTGTAGCATCTTAGATTATATCTGTAAACAGTCGTCTAAGTGCCAAATGTGGCACCATGCTATATTATATTTATACGTGTACATGGCTCATAAATTTGTTCGCAGTTAGTGACCCATCTGGTCAGAGGCAATAAAAAATAAAGTACTGGTCTTAAGTACACTTATGAACAAATTTATTAGATCTTTAAGTATGAAGTACGATGAAACTTTGTATTTGCTTGACTTGTATTAGTATTTGCGTGAGTTCTGACTTCACATTTTCGTCTTACCGTAAAGTTACTAGAAAATTGTTACGCGATTCTCTAGCCGTGTTCTCAATGTCTGCGAGCGTAATAATAACTTGACACATATCACACGCAGCGTCTGATCCCAAACTAGGCAAAGCCTTTGCTATGTTTACCAGACTGCTGATAAAATATAATTATATATGTGGGTACACACATATACAGAGCATATTTTATCCTATATAAATACGACTTAAGAGCTCTGGTGACAAGTTTAGTTGGTTATGGCATCGGAACATACTAATATGTATTATAAAAGTTAATAGTTTGTAATAATAAATTGAAATATACCACAGACGACCGTCCGATCTAAAGTAACCAGACTCATATAAACATATATATATTTCTTAATACATAAATATATGGGTAAATTACACCAAAACACAAAAAACAAATGGACATTGTTTATGATATTAGTGCAACAATGAGCTATTATCATGAAATTATACGATAATATTAAATATCTCACAATTACCGACTTTGTGGTGCGGGGTCGCTGTTCAAGCCCATCTCTGTGAAAGTACATCGCGCAGGTGAGTGTAGAAATTGCTTACAGAGCAATTCGATCTTGGTGTTTCTATTTGTAACTGTTTTTTTATACTGTTATTTAGAAACCATAGAACAAACTAAACATAGTTCACGTCATAAAATAGTGAAGCCAAATAAAAAAAGTACTAATTTATTATTCTTAATTAATTAATGTACAACAGCTAAGAGTCTAGTCCCGACTGTCCACATACATCACGGTACGTAAATTCTCATACACAGTGATGTGGACATCACATGCGGCGGACACACATGTGTTCGAACACGTGTGCCACCCTCGTCCAGACACATAGTTACATAGAAAGCAAAAGAAATGCGTCTAGCGGTGACAGACTCATATGCCCCAAATAGACAGCATTCTTTCAAAAATGATTGGACTTTTTTGGAGTGATCATGTTGTCTTATGGCCGAATTTCCAAAAGGGCAATTATTATAAAATAGTTAAAATAGAATAAATAAATAGTTGAGTTTTAGCATTATAGTTAATTGTAGTGATAGTAAAATACTTTATGATTTTTGTAATTGACTAGTGTTTAATTTAATAGGATTTTGTGCTATAATTTTTAACGTTTCACCAGGATTGAGAACAATATTTTATTATTGTTTGGTTATTTGATTGACTAAACTCATAAAATACTCCAAGGGACTCCAAGGGCGACAACGCACTTGTGACTTTTGAGTTGCAGGTTTCCACGGGCGGCGGTAGTTGCTTACCATCAGGTGATCCGTCTGCTCGTTTGCCCTCTTATACCATAAAAAAACGTTAAATACAAGCTTCTCGAAGCCCATATCAATATTTAGTTGATACCAATAATTCTAATCGTTCCGTTAGGTCAATCATATTTTTATTGATACACAGTTGGCTGTTTAAATCATAACATCATTCTAAAAGCTATCAATTTAACGGTGTTTATCTGATGAGAAGACAAAAAGATTTAATATAAAAATACGATGTCCATCGGATGACAAAGGCCCGAGGCGTGACGCCACGTTCAAAAAGCTACAGCTGAAACGTTTCGTGACAGGTCTCATATCATAAATCACACGGCTACGTGAGAATCCCAATAGTAGATGACCCGACTTCTGATGAACTTAAAAATAAAGTTTACGAATCTAAACATTTGGAATAGAGACGATCTGTACAAAATGTTGTATTAGGATATACATTATGTTTTACGTGTGTTGATGGAGTGGATTTCATTAAATGTAATAAATAACGCATACTAAATAAAATCCAACACATATATAATCTAGTACTTATTAAATTATGAGCAGAGGTAATAGTGACAAGATGAGGAGAAACTGAAGAAGAAACAAACTGTGGCCGTTGGAAATTCAACAGCATTTCACAGACATCGCTGATGATTTCAGAGGAAAAACAACTTGAATTATATTGATTAATTATTGTAGAATATAATATAGGTATTTATTATTTTCTGTTGTGATAACTGTGTCTAATTAATGCCTTCTCTATATTAAAAAAAGAATGAGAACGGGAAAGTATAGCAGAGTGCACAAGACAACCAAAATAGATTCTTCGCACAAGAGCACTATTTCACTATGTAATGTCAATCAAACCAATGTTATGTGAATACCCCAGGACTGATCCATATCTTCAAAATTCCGTCATAAAATTGCTACTTTTATTTATCAGCAAACTTCACATAAACCCTATGAAATACAATCACTTTACTCATAAAACTTAGTTCACATTTAAACTAACAAGTTAAGTAAAAGGTCTCAATAATCTGAACACCAAACCACTTGAGATGATTTATGCAAAATGTGTGTCCATAACGGTAAAGTTTTTTCCTCTCCCTAGAATTTTAGTTAAAAAAACCGTAGTTCCTTTGAAACCGCTCCACCAACGCGAAGGGATGTTTTGATTTTGGGTGACGATAACCGCATGATTTGGTGGTTTGTGGCAAAATCTGTGAGACCAAAAATATGACTTAGTTATATATTTATACATTATTTTAGTTCTGTATCATTTCATTTAAAATATACATAATATCATTTTATATAAAATTGAGCAGATGAAAAAGAAGGTACCTATATTAGGTATAATTTTGAAATTTTCGCGTTCCATGATATATGTATGTATAAGCAATTCACGCGCTTATAGTCATTTTACAATTAAAACCAGACTGATAAGTCCAGCCATTGTATTGTATTGTGTATTGTGTGTATTGTCCAACATGTAAAGAAATAAAAAAACGCTTGAGCAACAGCAACTTTTACATTAGGAAAGAAATTTAGATTCGTTACTAAGACTTGCTAAAGTTTCAAGAAACGAAGCGTCACTTTTTACAAACCACTTAAACCAAAACATGGTTTGTAGGTAAAGGTTTTTTCTTCTTTTTAAAAATCATTAGCGTGCACAACATGTGTTGAGATCTGCAGATACTATCAGGGACGAACCGGGGGTGATTAAAAATAATGTTTATAGCACCGATCGCCATAACATACACAAAAAATGTCGGGACAAATTTTCAAATGACCACATCTGTAATTCGGGTGGCAGTTGCTTAAAAAGGGAGCTGTAAAAATGTCCAACTTGACTTAGATTTATATTGTGATTTGTCATATTGGTAAAAAATAGCATGCAGGCTGTTTAGTATACATACTTATGCAGTATTATGTATTATGTAGTGTATCAAGGTTTACAATATCCGTTTCATTTTATTTAGTTTTCTCGTTTTAGTACTATTTCGTGTTTAATATGATTGTTATCAAATGGGCAGATGCCTATTTTGATTTCGAAGCAAATATTATGCTCATTTCAATAACGAGTTTTCTTCGGGATTAATGCTATTTGGTAGACTAGTCTGAAGTACTATAACTATAAGGTTATACCTAAAACTAGTCACAATAAGTACCGTTTACTGGAATATTTGAAGATATTAAGTTCTTCAAATGTGTGTGTAATATTTGTATTCTGGCTATTTTTTATTCCAACCTAAATGCGAATAACGTGAATCTACTAATAATAGTTATGTGCTTGTATAAATAAATCTTATTTGGTTTGTTGTTTTTAGTACACAGTTACAAATAATAACTAATATTTCTAATTACTATTAGTTCTTAAAACAGTAAACAGCTTTAGTCACATTATTTTTTTTTTAATAAAACTAGTGGACGTTACTTTGCAGAACCAAGAACCTTCTTTACAGAACGACGTAAGTATCTGCTGCTTTAATACTTATTTGTCGTTAATTCTTATTTTATTCCCTCATCAATCTTCTCATCTATTAACTCTTTACTATAACGATTAAGAATAATAATAATAAAGCCGGTCAACAATATATCGGGTTAATGGCAGTAAGGAGGTCTATCAAAAGAAGATTAGATCGATAACGACCAACAATATGTGGGAGTTCAAAAATAGAACTCACATGAAGAAAAAACTAAGAAACATGAAACGAGGAATTATTCGCATCGTTTCCCTTGAGATCTTATAAAACCGTTTTTTCATTGCAAAAAAGTATAAATGAGGGTGGATCATGAAAAAAGTGGACAAAGGCCGAGCACAAAGAGGTTTTTAAATACGAATATTTTATACCCCGTATAGTTTTTCTATTCACATGCCCACATGTAAGCCTACCTGACCCGCTGTTATTTTAAATAAACTCTATCAGTCATTCTTTACTATTTAACTTTCAAAGGACCTAGAACTCGCGGTTTCTAAACTGATAATAAATCACACATGTTTGATCAAATGCTTGCTATTAAATTTTTACGACATCTTGCGATTATCTTGTTGATCGCACATAAAATAAAATGTCTAGGTGAGAAATTCATGCTGTTGACTCTTGCACAACTCAAAACAAACGCTTATTCCTTTGCAAGAAGAAAGTTCCAAGCATCTGTCAACAAAGAGCAGTCTCTGTCACAATTGTCACCTATTTTCTTAAAACGCGTGTCGCAAGCGAATGTTGAACACAATAATTTGAGTTTGGAACAGGGTGGAGCGGCGACAGATTGCGCACGTCCACTAATGACAGGCCGCCGATGCGCGTGTGTCCAGCCCGCGCTCATTCAATGCAAATCCACTTGTGAAGCACTCGTACTTCGAATCGTTAGACAAGACAAGACAATACATGGAACAAAACGTGTTGCCCCATATTGCGTAACTTTAACATAGGCCTAGTACATGAACACAGTATGAATAGATGGGTTCAATTTTATACAATATTTATTATTTATGTGTTACCTTAACTATTAATTTTTATTACTTCTATGTCGATAATACCTTCATTCGCATATTTTCAAAATGTAACGTTATTTTAAATAATGCACTTTAGCAGAGAAATCTTATTCATTTTTTTTTACAAAAATCACCAAAAAATCCCGTGGAATTCGATTCACTCATTACCTTTTACACACACTAAAATGATAATAATGATGAAGCACAAGCATGCCATACAATTAACAGATGCATTTGTACATATTCAAGTTTTTTTTAAAGTAGGTTTATTATGTTTCATACTTAACTGAACTTTAGTTTACCAGTTACATCCTGGTACCCAGAAATGGGTAATAAAAGTGGTAACATTACTGCACATACATTACTGCACATTTAAGGGTGTGTTGTGTAGTATCGTACCGTGTATCAACATTTAAAAATCTGAAAACCACGAAGATAAGTTCCTCCCACAATAAAACACGACTGTTCTATAAAATGCTGCGGTCTTCATACGCGTATACAATGACCTCTAGCGATGACAGCCCGCCTGCCCACGCGCATGCTTGTTCTAATCACACCTATCTCGACGCTTACACAGTTCGTCCATTCATACATATTTAGACTGATTTTTTTAAACGGCCACGAGTGGGCAGGAGTTTTGTTTTGGACAACACTGTGATGGTAATCGATTAACGAATTATAAAGTATTCGGTTTAATGTTGATACTTTTACACCTCATTTGATCTTAATGTTCTTGTAGTGTTCTTGAATTTGTCATTTATCTCTCTTTGTGTGAATGTTATTTTTATTTTTTAATAAGCATGTGAAATTTAGAGGGAAATAAAATGCTATGAATAACTTATAAATACCTGTAAACATGTATTATTATTAAATTATAGCAATTTTAATATTTATTATTTTTTAAAGATTTTATGATTGTTTTTGAAACCCAGTGGTTACAAAAGTTTAAATACGAATTACTTAAAACTGAACTAAACAAACAAAAATGACTAATAATTTAGTCATTTTTGTTTTGCTTTATAATAACAATAAGCTGAGATAATATCGCACATACAAAATTGAGTCTGTTACTTGACACAAATAATAATAATTATACATCTATACCCACATATAAACAGGTAAATGTGTACCTATGTAAGATACATATCACACATCATCACATCAACAGCCTTTAATAATCCACTGCTGGACATAGGCATCTCCTTAGAATGAAGGTTTTTACATATTCTCGTTTTTTTTTTTACTTATTTCATTTATTTATTTCATTTATTTTAAGCTTAATGCACATATTGTACAAAGGCGGACTTAATGCCATTAGGCATTCTCTCCCAGTCAACCTTCAGGTGATGTAGAAATATGATGCGGAAGGTGCAAAATATTTATGTATGTTACACACATACATGAACCTACATATTAACAATATATATATAAATTTAAGGTGGTAATGAATCTGCTAGGGTGTCTAGAATGCCATCTGGAACTTTTATCGTGAACGGTAGGCGGCTGGGTGCTAACCTGATTTCTAGAGGGAGAGCGTTCACAGAGGAGTACGGATTGGATTAGGAACGAGGAGTGGACACAAGCGGAAGTATGAGTGCGGCATAGCAGAAGTAGGTTTTTTTTTATGAACGAAGGGTTCTATCGTGTTTGGAACACAGAAATTGGAATGAAGATGTGAGGTAGGAGGGGAAAATGGGTGAGTTGAGAATGGAATAGAGAGTGGACGAATAGTGAGCCAGTTCAAATCGCGACGAATCGAATGCAATTATTTAGAAGGCGGTCATCTTTATTGAGAAGATCTGCATTCGGGTCATAATAGCATACATCACCATAATCCAAGAGGGGGACAGTTAGGGTCTGTACTAGCATGGCTTTCGTCTCGGAGGGGAGGAAATTTTTAAGCCGATAGAGGGCTGACCTGTGTTTGCCAGCTGAGCTTGGAGTCGATAATTAGGCCTATGTTCTTAACAGCAGGGCCAAAAGAATGATGATGCCGTTAAAGGTAATAGGTGGCAGTTTACCTTGGTCTAACCTTCCAATCACACGTTGACTGCCTATGATGATGGCTTGACTCTTCACTGGGTTCACTGTCAAACCAAACCTAATAGCCCAATCATTAATGGCAACCATGGTCATTGTTTACCCTCAGGATGGTCTCACCTATGTTGTCTATCGAGGCTTAATAATAGAGCAAATCATCAGCCAGCAGTAAAGATGGCAATGGCATATATTACTTTGTAATTCCATACATATTGTGATGTCAGTAGAAACTTTACCGAAGACAAAGAAGTCACCAGAAGGATTCAACTAGGTTGCGCAGCATTCGAGCAGAGTCGTCCCATGTGGGGTTTGAACCCACAATACTCGACGTAGTAGGAAGCGTGACGAACGCATAAACCACTACGCCATCCGTGCAGTAGACTGCTAAATGTCAAATAATTGATTATTTGCTTATTTGATTATTATTATTGCTCTTCCGAGCCTTTTTCCCAAACTAGGATGGGGGTCGGTTTTAAGTCTAACATGACAAGGCTGAACTTCGATTGCTTACGCCGAGCGACTTCCATCAGACCTCCACAACCCAAGTAGGCGATATTGCAGTGCCGTAGAAAGACTGTTATCGGACTTTTTAAGGCTCCAACTACCCGTAAAGTTTGCCACAGATATACATATGGCAACCGTGGCTATCCGAGGCACGAACTGACCACGACGAGCCATAAACTGACCTTGCTAGGATTGCTTGACTTTGTAATGTGTTAACCTACCCTATGACCACTTAGCCACGCGCCATTCAAATACAAATTATACGTATCTATTATGTATAGAAACTCAAACACAATTTACACTCATAAAATTAATCCATTATTTACCCGAGATCACCGGAGTTACCGTAGAACACATAGTGTGTACCTATATTTAAAGTTTTGATTTTCATTTTTACATTTTACATTTCTTATCTTTGTAAAAAAATAATTGAATTAAAAGTATACTACTATTTCATTTTAAAAATAACAATAAACAATTTACAATACTGAATAAAAAATGAACATCATATACTAAGAATAATAATATCGGCATAATAATAGAAACCTTTGGACTCACAATGAGTGAAAGGCGTTTTAAAATTTAAATTTGGGCACTGACCAGTATGCTAATATCACAACAAAATGTCACTCTTAACTGTTGTCAATGACTGTACAATTTTGTAGACACACCCTTCGCTTGACGCTTACAATCCTTTTGGTCATCGTTCATAGACAATCATTCATGTTTTGACTTTTTTATTTTATTAAACCTTTTGTTATGCAGTGTACCTGCGATTCATTCACGGCTTGTAAGTTTTTATGTTAATTTGAAACGATTTAAGGTGGAGCTATCGCAGGGATTGTGCGGGTCAGAGGTCTAGGTTTAATATGTATGATACTCGTACACTAGATGTACCGTGCCACACTTCGCTGTGGCATATTGTGGTTTCATTGATGAGAAATGAGAAATGAAACTAATATGAAAAATAAATAAAAACCATCTTTTACGCTGATTGTATATCGTGTCAAAATTTGAGCACAATCGGTTCAGTACTTTTTGAGTTTTTGAAGCGTAAGTACACAAGCCAACTTAACATTTTTACTTTTTTTTTATAAATTACAAGGAACCTGAGTTACACATAAGTAGTATACGGGCATAATTTATAAATTGACTAGCCTGTTAGTCTAGTGATTAGGACTACAAAGCCGAAAGTTGTGGGTTTGATTCGAACTCAGGACAAATATTGTGTGATAGTTGAAGTAATTTACGTTTTAATATTCTATTTAATTATGTTTGTCAGCAGTTTGGTTTGGGATCAGACGGTCGTGTGCGATGTGTTGCCAGTTATTTTCATTATTTACGAAACTCATAACTATCCATGTTGTAGAAGTTTTCTAATAAAACAGTTACTTTACCATCTTTATATATATTGGATACTGGAACTTCGCTTCTGTAGGTCGAAAGTTAAGTGTGATTTTCTTCTCATAAATGATATTATGATATTATATTATTAATGTCAAAGTGGGTTTGTTTGTTTGCTACGCTTTCACTACTAAACCGGCGAAGAACAGGTTACTTTTTACAGCGGTAACCGACATACACGCGGGGGAAGTAAATGATAAATATTCACATAAATGATTGGATGATCAAAGGAGGCCACTGTTGATTGACATGACACCTTCATTTGCAAAACTTTTTCACTCCTTACTACCCACGCTGAATAAAGAATTGCGTACAACAATGTTACGACTTAGCTCACAATCTGATGCCAAGCACTCATCCATTAATTACAACTGATTAATTTGTGTTGTACGATATTTTTCTCCATTTAAATCTTCATTTATTATCAGTGATAAGCAAATTACGCGAGATACCTATTACAACGTGTTAAGGCGTATTTTTCTGTAATTTATTCGTAAGTTTGATTCGGTACTCTTGTCAATATGATGTGCAATGGTTAAAACGTGGGCGTCGAAGATTATGGTACAGGCACTTACTAATTTCTGTGATGGAAAACATTGTATTTAAAATGATATTTTACATTTATACAAAACATAGTACGACTCCTGCATGGGAAATCTTATTAAGTCGTAGTTCTAAGGAGAGACCTATGTCCAGCAGTGGACTATTAAAAACTGTTGCCGATGATGATAATGATGAACTTTTATTATCACTCCGGATGTACTTACTTCAATATAGAGCGTTCCTATTGTCCCTGTTTTATTTACCATGAAAAATGTGGTAATAAATTAAACTAAACTAGAAAGTTTACAAATTAATTAATTAATTACATAGTATTTTTTGTTATTACACATATTCTAATTACTTCACAGTCAGATTATGACACTGGACAATGCCACTTGGTCCGAAATGTTAAAATGCAATTTAAAAAAATGTGTTATTTCTATTTATATTTATATAGGACTAGGTCAGTTTCCGCATTAAAAGTGCATTAAAGTATCTTTATAAAAATGACCGTATTTAGTGTTTTTTGTCGGTTTTTGAAATTAAATAAATGTCATAAATACCGGGCCTTGATAGCAAATGAAAAGTACTTATGTTGTTCAAACTTTTTTTGTCATAATCAGCCAATAAAAAATACCACTGAATGTTTATTATCCTACAGAATATACTGTAAAAGTATTACACTAATAAATAAATTTGTTTTATGATTAAATTTAAACCACACTACTTTAGCACTCGCCTGTACAAACCGTACACGTTGTGACTTACTAACCTACGCAGCCAGTGGGCAGAGTATAGCCACAAAGCTATCCACCGCTCATCACGATCTGCCATTAATTACACGCCGTTTACTTCTCATTATAAATAGACAAAACCAATTATCTGTAGACCAACGCTATTGTGGCACCTTATGATTTATTTCAACTTTTGTTTTGTGCTCGACTGTACTAAACGAATGTAATTGAAAGTATTTTGAATAGAGTTTTACTTTTTGTAACCCTAACTGTACATTAGTACTATGTATTTGGAACGATTTTAATGACACAAATTTCTAAGCATTTTCTAAAGTAAGAGTAGGTAAGTATAAAAATGTGTATATTATGTGTGTCCACTCTGAATATTTGACCAAATTCAGGTTGGAACGGATGCAGTTGAGCTATTGGACCCGCCAGGATAAATAATTGTATGAAGTAATTTACTTTTTATAATTCTATTTATTTTGGTTTTGTAGTTGGTGGGTATTTGTTTCTAAGACAGACCCAGCGGTAATTTAACATGGTTTATTTCTATTGGAACTCTGGTCACAGAATAAGACACTTGGGTGACTAAAAACACCAACACCAAATATTCTTGTTAGCATATATTTCATCAGATATGAGGTTTTTGGTTAAATTGCTTGAAAATGCTATTCATTGGCAGGCAGACCTTTTGTAAAGTTTCTAAGAAAGTGATTAGTTCTGAAGGATTTCAAGGTGTCCAATTAGCAATCAACAGAGTGCGGGTTCAAACCACTCTAGCTTCATGAATTCACTTCTAATACAAGCATTTAGTTCAGCTGGATGGCATAAAAAATCCAATAAAAAACCTCATGTCATTGAAAAACTAAACAGCATTAAAAGAGTTGGAGCTATTTTGTATAAAGATAGGTACATTGTTGTTGTAATCTTAGTGCTGTAATATTTGTACGTGTATTTTTTTAACTAGTTGATTTAAACAAAGAAACATACGATGAAGTAGTTATAAGTGACCATCTGTTGTCAATTTGGCCACAATCGAGCGACAGGTGTGACCAATTGATACGCTGACCATTAGCTAAAGGCTTAAACTGTATGAACAGAACACCGCAATGCTCAAGTTAGAACTGTGTGTTAAAGAAACCACACAACAGATGTTTGATAATGTCATAATTTATGGTTATGCTTAGAATATTCTCAGGTCTGACGCATACCTAATCGTTTTTTTTCATTTGTCGAAGAGTAGTTCTCTAAAATACACCGATCTTAAATGTATTCATTTCTACTTTTGATTCAGTCTTTATTTCTCGCTTTTTAAGATATACAAAGCTTTTTTTTTTAAATATGAGAGCTACTAAGCTCTCATATTTAAAAGAAAAGGAGAGCTTAGTAGCTCTAGCAGAGTGGTTAGCGGGGTCTTTGAGACATCAACTACTAAGTTGGTGTCGCAAAGACCCCGCTAGGCACTCTGTACATAATATCATTTTTTTTGCCATCGGGCATGTCAAGATATGAAACAAAGCACCATGTCGAATTAAACAGTTTTTTCTTAATAAAAATTTGTAAAACTCTGATTATATAGCACCCGTTATGGGTTATTATTAGAGTAGACCAATATTTAAATCATCAAAAACAAACCACTCGTCAAGAAATTACTACATGGCATATCTGCAAAAAATATAACGAAGTAAATTTTCCAGAAGACGAATTAATACTTAAAATATATATACATATGAATTTGTATATACACCTATAAGTGGAGAAAATTTGAATGGTCGTGTGTCGGCCGTCTGTCAAGGATATCGTGTGTGGTAATCACTTTATTGACAATGCAAAACGTATACTTGCCATGTCCGAGGATAATTTGCCTTGAGCAGAACAATGGTTATAAGGAGTGGTTAACTTATGACATATTTTATAAACAGAATAGTGATCCCATGATCTCAATAACAATATATTTTTATCAGCAGTCTAAAATACATAGTGACCTGTGATTTAAAAATTAGGGACGCACATATCACGAGTTTTTTTTTAAACGCTCGTGAGTCACTACTAAAGTTAGTATTATATTCTTTGTCTAACGATATTTAATGTTTCTCATATCTCTCTAATTATAATTGAATTCGGTTACAGGTTTTAAAATAGTTTTACTTTTCTTAATAATATTTTGAGCATCAATTTTTATAAATTAAAATGAAATCTGTTAGTCTAACAGAATTAAAAATATTTTAGAAGTAGACTCCACAGTTTTTCTATCTCGTGACCGCATGACAACATTTGGCTGAACCGCGAAAGTGGGATAGTTGGCATCATTGTTTGACACGAACCGCACCTCGTATGTCATTATTGAATCTACAGTATTTTTATTTTCCATACAAAATAATACACTGCCCACTGTGCAAGTAAGTCATTGTGAAGATAAAGACGTTTTGTTCGAATACATTCCTTTTCTTAATACTGTCAGCTGCTTCCAAAGACAATACTTATAATATTAACTATTGAAGTGCATTTTCGGTGTAATTTATTAAAAAAAACTTTAATTTTACTCCCAAAGATATATCAACTGATATAACAGCTCAAATGCTCCAGAAAGAAACTGCCGAACGCGATCGGGAGAGGCCCAATACCGAGCGTAGTTTAATTAAAGTCTCTACAGTACTTCAATATTAGAAGTCCCTTTTACCCTGACCATAATGCTAAAAGGAGTTTCTACTACAATGTTAGAAGTCCCTTTCGATCAATAGGGATTAGAGCAGTTATGATCTACAAAAGTTATAGGTGCTAGTGGTTCTTCATTAAAACGGCTTATTTGTCCTAAGTTACGAGAAGAAAATTTTGATATATCTGTATAAATTTTTAAGTCGTTTAGCTTTGATATTAATCAACTTCACAATTCTGCAAACATGGTTATAATCTACATTATAACTATATAGTGTATAGTTAAAATGATTATTGTACTATTTTAGTTTAGTAATTTTGGTACTACAACTGTATATGTAGTACCAAACCAGTACATAGTACTGTATAATGGTGGCCTATTTTAGTGAAATAATACGTAACCATCGACATCGGTATAACATAGATTATATTTTACAAAGAACAATGAAAGGAGTTTAAATTCGTAATTTTAATTTAACATGACCTCCAACCCACATGGCCGGCCTACACCACTCATTTGCGATTCGGCCCGCGTGCCCATTGTTTAACTTATCGAACTTAGTAAAAGTATCCTGGCTGTTGATTATATTATCTGTGCCACCCTTTATCATCTGTATGATGATGTTGAATACTACGATTTATGAAATTTACTAATACTCCTTGCGTTAAGTGTGTATTGCGTGATACGAAAATTAATAAAAAATATTAACGTTCGAGCTTTACAAAATCGTAGAATATGATGTTGTAACATTCGACACCTCACGCGCGCTCATTGGTCAAATCAATGTAGCGCGCGTTTCCCCGGCTTCCTGTAACACATTTCCGTCCATTTTGATGAAATCACTCTGACAGATTGCAGAAAAGCATGAGGAAAGATGTTACACATAAAATAAATCTGTATATCAAAAAAGTACTTATTTCTTAGATCAGTTTGATACTGTCAATCACGCATTAGCCAAGAAGTAAGTACGTACCTGCCTACATATTTGAGTAGAGTAACGAGTGTTTAATTCAATTCACATTTGCGGTTACTTGCAATTTTTATGACACGTTATCCGATTTAGCAGTATCCATTGCAGTAATACGCACTTATATTGGCAGTTCACCAAAACTTTCAAGGGAAGTTGGTTGATGATGTCGTAATTTGTCAAAAACAGTGTAGCAAATATGTCGTGGGATAATGTGCGCTGCACTACCTGATCAGGACTGTCTTAGTATCACAAGTATTGATTATGTTAAGGGAAAATTATGTTATTTCTAAATATTTAATGCTAAAACTATGAAGTTAGCAACAATAGTTCACGTCACTAACACTTTAACGCAATTTGGATCGTACAGTTATCGTATATGTTTAATAATTTAATAAAATCTATACAAACCTAATTTTGATGGGTAATCTCAAAATTTGTCAGCTTACTCGATATTTCTCTTTCGTTTGACACTGATTTGTGTTGTCAATTAAAAAAAAAAGCTACTTGCATCTTGTTCTTTTTTTTTCAGAAGCCCATTTTGTCACTATTCACTTAACAATTGTCCTTTAAGTAACTCAATATAGCGCAACGGACTTTTGTCAAAATATTTACTTTACCCGTCGGGGTACAATGGACCTCTTAACGCTAATAATGCTATTGGGCCCATTCAGAAGAGAATCGGCATATAATTGTTATTTTAATGTCGTCTCTTCTCTCTATGGATGTATCGCAGGATAATAAGATATTTGAGAATCAATCGTTTTAGAATGTAGATCTTAAGATAACAGTGTATCGAGTGGCATTGGTGTGTGACATGCAGAACTATTGATGTCAGCTGTAAATGGAAGTAGATTTGCCAATAGGATTCTGAAAAAATAATAATTTTGAAAATGTAATTATTGAAAAGAGGAAGAAGCAAGCGAATTGTTTAATAAAAATAGAGGCCCTATTTTAAGCAAGAGACTTAAAGATCTATTTCGATTACTTTACAAAAAAAAACGGAAAATCCAGAGCTTGAATTAAAATTTAACGTCAGGGCAGCCTTAAAAAATCTTGGACTGCCTGATCAAACAGATGAAATTCTGTAAATGTACTTACTACAAATAGTCTTCTTTGGTAATCCACGCGTTGATCTAAATCTTCGTATGTTATGTTAAATATTGATAACAATATTTAACATAACATACAAACAATATTAGGTACTATACTACAATATTATTCCAAAATAAAAACAATTCAAGAAACAGTCAGATTATCAGGTGTAGATAAACTCCAAAATATTCGTAAACCGATCATTGAAAGATAATCGTTTACAATTCATACAGAGCTAAAACAAAACATTAAAATTTGAACCTTACCAACTTACAATTAGGTTTAGTAAGTCAATTGTCCACACGAACAATGACAACATATGGTCATTATTCAAGACGGGTGTTTGTATGTAAATTCTAGGCTTCATGTCACCTCACCTTGACCCCGGATCGTCAGGAATGAATTAGGAATCGTACTGGACCTGGGGTCAGAGGTCTAAGGTCATTCGTGATTGACACTCTGTGCGTTAACGACTGCCGTTTTTTGTCTGTCAGCCGTGCTTTTGTTTTCAAATGTTTTAATGATTATGTGAAGTTACAATAAGCGTTTAGGAGTTTTTTTTTTTCATATTTGTTTTTTTTTTGTTGAAAAACTAGTGGCAAATTAATTAAAACACTATAGAGATGGATATTACAGTACAAGGGTATAAAGAGTTCTCATCGGTGTAGTAGTAGTAGCCAGGAAGTTTCTTGAAAAAATACGTGGGTAAAGTGCAATATTTCTGGTCAGAACCTAATAAACCCTCGATGTATACTATCGATGTACATTAGTATGCTCAATTACTACGGGTAAACATTTTCTCACATCTATCATCAGATTTCTACTTTGTGATATTCGAATCACCATCTATAGCCGTTCAAACATTTTTTAAACATATGTCATAGATGCCAGAAATATCGGTAAACATACAAAGCCCAAAAATAGAATCTCACCATAAGTTAAAAAAAAAATGTATAGGTACCAAGAATTATTCTAAGTAATATTACTAATGCAAAAATGAGATTGTTTGTTTGTGTTTTTATGTTTAACTACTGATCAGCATCTATCATCATGAAATATTGCATACACAATATCAGAGGTACAAAGAAGGACAAAGTGCACTTTTTATGTAGAAAAAAAAAATATGATTGAGAGATAAGCAAAAGAACTTATACGCGAGTGCAGTTATACCTGTTTCTGTTCTCAATGGGAAAAGCCCATTGAAGAAAATTTTATTCAGCTTTTGCTTATTAAATGCCATTTTTTTTATATCTGGCTTTCAAGTTCCCATAGGAAAGAATATAAGTGCTAACATGGCGAGAGAGAATGAGAATTTCATAATCTCCTTCCTCTCAAAATCAGCTATAAGAATTCTAACAAGGTCTCAAAATTATTCACTAACAAATTATTATTAAGGTAACCCGGTTATATTTTACTCAGTTGTTTATTTCGAAAACTCCCTTGATGCCTCATAACTATTTATCGGGCCATTATACGCAATGAAGAATACTAATTATTTCTAATACACCTGCCAATCGATGCAAATCACTCACCCTTGACGATCGTGGACGATTAGCCGGTCAATATGTGGTGCCAGTTGGTGCCATACACGACGGTTTCTTTTCAGTTTAGGGTTCCAGATAACATAATTCGTGTTACACCCGCCATCCCTAAGAATAACCAACATGTCATGGCAATGGTTCTCATTTCTTTGTTTATGGAGACGTACTACACAATCAAATGAAATCAGTGCCTCGTTGTATAAGAAAACGTCAAAACAGTACATTCTGTAGAAAGTATGAAATACTAAGTTATGATATCACGCCTAATTATCAATTTAACGTTGACTGCGACTTCCATTTTAAACTAAAACAAAATGTTTTTAGTTTAAAGGTCCAAAAGAAACACGAAAGCGGATACGGTTATAGATTTTCATGGTGTACGTCATATTTAAGTTCACGAGGATTGCTGAAAAAGTATGTTAACCATAAAAAAAACTAACTTTTTGGGTTAGCCTGTAGATGTCCAAAAATGTCTGATAACATTTAGTGTTTTGTGAAGGGATTTTACAGTCACAGACTTAGTTTTTAGCCTTTTAATCGCTTTCCTGCAAAAGTTTCAATTCGGCACGTATAAGAAACTCGAACTAAACTATTACTTAACATTTGAATATCCAAATACAACAAAAAATGCCCTTTCACCTGACGAATAATAAATTTAAGTTTTTTTTTTAAACCGTTTATAAAACAAATTGTATTGGGAATTCAAAAGGTAGTTCCATTTTTAAAAGCCAGTATTCCACCTGAGCGAAGTGACCCGTTGGAGTGGGTAGTACGACGGTCAATACCTCGTGCCTGCCGCCACCACCCGCCAATGAGGGTACTGGCTGATTTCGTGATTAGATTAAAAAAAGAATTATTTCAAATTTCGAAGTACGAATTGTTTGCCTAATGTAATAAGTATGTTTTTGTTCTGAGCTGATTCAAAATACGAATAAATGTGGGGCAAGTATTAACCTATGGCTTTACATACTTCATTGCTTGGTAATAAGGTATTCTTATTTTTATTTGATACTACGTCTATCAAGGTTTTGTGTGGTTACATAATACTTTTTTGTACATCTATTTAGCTTTGTTTAAAAAGTCATTTATTACATTAACAGTAGTATTCAAAAAAAGTTTAAGGTTATGTAGACTTTTATAGTCACGTTTAAAACGATTATGTTATCAAATCACATCTATTAGATATAGTAGAATTATTTTATTTTAATTATATTAATAATAATATAATATATAATACAATATAAAATATAAAATTAATAAATTTAGTATTTACTACTTGAATAATACCTATTTATAATTAATCTAGATAAAATTGATATCAAAATAAAATAAAACTCCGTTCAACATTGTACGTGACTCTAGTGAATGAGTACAGAGTATTTTTTTACTTTGTTGCAGAATCTTAACACCACCACTTACTATGAATTCGTACAAAACAAAAAAATAATTAAAAGTAAAGGGTAGCAGATTTTATCGCTTGGCTATCGCCCACACAATGTGGCACGCGCCGTCTGAGTGTTGGGCCCCCTATTGTCTAACAACGCTTTTGTTTTTACGAGTAGCCCCTCTTTGATAGATAACAGAAACAGGTATGTTAAACTCTTTTTTTATTCTCATTATAGGATTACGTCCAGCGAATTTTTATCCTATTTATAAACTGATTTGCTATGATTTGAAATCTTTTTGAAAAAAAAGCAAGTTCTCGGTACAGAGTACATACGTAAAGGAAATGTGCTCTTAATGTCCGTGTACGTGTGTCACATAGAGTTTTTAACATGATTGTTTTACCTGGAGAGAAGACAGACGTAGCTGTTGGCTCTATGAGAGCCATGTTTCAGTACAAATCGGCACGAAGATAGCCTTACACAAGTAGCGTACTCATACCGCGTTTTTCTGGGTCCAGTTCGAGTAGTAATCTGTGGTAAAAACAATGGCTATTCTAGATCGCAGTTATAAAATTTACCCTCAAGTTACCGCTGAACTTTAATAACTATGAGCGCTTGAAAGTCAAATGAAGAGCCGGTAGCCTGATTTGTGTACAATTAAGTTGAATACAATTAGTACCCAAAGTTCACATAGATTGAATGCCAAATTCCTTTCGTTAGCAATAAGTCATCGATGCGGGATGTACAACAAGATAATTTTAATTGCGCTCAACCGAGATACGTTAAGTAATAGATATAAATAAATAATGTTTGTATAAATAATTACTTCCTTAAATATGTATTCGAACTTGGTTTGGGATATTGTTTAATTATACCGATTCGTTTACAGTAAAAAAAAAATATGTAAGATGATTGATTAAGAAGGACAATAGCACTGCAAAACAGAAGGAAAACTTGGCACAAACCGTACCTTTTTTTTTTTTTTTTTTTTTAACGTGTGGAAATCCCCTCGGACCGTCACCCCTCCGGGGTTTGCGGCGGGGTGGTGTGTCGGACTCGGACCGACTAAAACCACACGGTGTGCCACTCTGCGCCTGTAACAGGAGGGATCCGGGAACAGCTGTTGTTAAGACATCCGGACCCCTCCTAGCGCCAGCCCGCTCCTTGTGCGGGCTCCGTCTCAGTGTTGTTCCTCTCTTTAGGCGACGTCCGGCACACGCGGACGCCGCCCCCTCGCGGCTGGCCAACTAATGCGGATGGAGGGGAAACCCACCCCGTCCACCCGCGGCCACACTCAGGGCGGCATGAGGCTGTGATAGGCGGGCCTCCGCCGCCCGGTTCGCCGGCGGCGGATCGGGTCCGAGTGGAGGTCGTCCTCCCGGGCCCTCTCCGCCGCCTCCTTCCGCGAGATTACTACCTCGCAGAAGGTTGCGACCGCGGTAAAACAACTGTCGCTACCGGCCATGGAGCGTACTACGGCCGGTAGCGAGAGATCCACTCCGATGACTGCAGTGAGGGCCCGGCGCTGCGCCGCCCATGCGGGGCAGACCGCCAGCGTGTGCTGGGCCGAGTCCTCACTGCAGTCGCAGTGGTGGCAGGCGGAACTCAGTTCCCTCCTAGCGACCGTGTGCAGGTACTTTCCGAAGCAACCGTGCCCGGAAAGCACCTGCGTCAGCCGGAAGGAAAGGGTCCCGTGCTGCCGCCCTGCCCACTCGGCGATGACCGGCTGGAGAGCCTCCATGGCGGCGAAGCCAGCGCGTGGAGTCTCCAGCCGGAACGACCAACGAGCCATCGTGGCTCGGCGAGCGGCTTCGCGCCACTCGCGCACATCCTCGGGCGGAGGGCGAAATCCGCTCTCCGCCCGGTAGTCAGCCACTCGCCGATAAACTTCGGCGAGCACTTCCGCCTCCAAATCCCACGGGGGAGTGCCGGCCAACGCGCACGCCACCTCCGTCGATACGGTGCGGTAACCGCGTATGGCTCTGACCGCCATTACCCTCTGAGGGCGCCAGAGGCGTACCCTATTCTGGGCGGTCAGAGCCGCCGCCCACACCGGTGCACCGTACAGTGCCATTGACCGGACAACCCCCGTGTACAGCCGTCTTGTCGCGACGCTGGGTCCACCCATATTGGGCAGAAGTCGCCCTAGGGCAGACGCAGCGCCGACCAGCTTTGGAGCAAGCTGTCGGAAGTGCTCGTCGAAGAGCCACCTCCCGTCGAGGATCAGGCCCAGATATTTCATCTGGGCCCGAACCGGTACGAGGACCGAGTTGACCACTATTGAGGAGCCAGGGGGTGGACCACGACGGGGCCCATGAAATAACAGGGCCTCCGTCTTATCTAGGGCCACCCGTAAGCCCAGCGCCTCAATGCGCCCGACCACCAGGGAGACTCCCCCTGTGGCCAGGCGCGCCGCCTCTTGGAAGTTTGCCCCCCGGGCTGTCACGAGGGTATCGTCTGCGTAACAGATTACACCCAGCCCGGGGGGGGAAATCGGCGCGAAGGGCCCAGTCGTACCCTATGTTCCACAAGAGGGGGTCCAAGAACAGACCCCTGTGGAACACCGCACGACATGGGCCGACACCTCAGATTACCTTCTCGGTCCTCGTACACGACGGTACGCTCCTCTAAATAGTCTGCCACTAGCCGCCTCAGGTACTTTGGCACCCCATGATAGTGGAGTGCTTCCCTGATGCAGCTGAATGGCAGACTATTGAATGCGTTGGCGATGTCCAGTGACACCGCCAACAGCACGCCGCCACAGCTCACGGCCTCTTCGGTCACGGCCCTCAGGCGCAACACGGCGTCGACTGTCGAACGCCCCGCCCGAAAACCAAATTGGGCGTCCGACAGATCGGGGCCCACCTCGCAGAGGTGCCGGACGATGCGGGCAGAAAGAACCCTCTCAAACAATTTGCCCGCCTCGTCCAGCAGCACGATGGGCCTATAGGCCGCGACCGAATCGGCAGGCCGTCCCGGCTTCCTCAATAGGATCAGCTTCCCGCTCTTCCAGCACTCAGGGAAGCGTCCCGACGCCAAGCTAGCGTCGAACACCTCCCCGAGGCGGTCTGCCATGTGGTTGAGGGCCAGGGCCAGCACTCGGGCCGGTACCCCGTCTGGCCCAGGGGCGGTGTTCTTGGAACGGATCCGCAGAACAGCCGCCCCTACCTCCGATTCCCGGACGGGCGGAACATTATCCTCCCCGTGCTCCCCGTCGTCTCCGGCCAAGGAGGCCATCAGGTGGGAAAAGGCCCTCAACCACTTCTCGCAGGAAGCTGGGCTGGAGAGTCTCCGTAAGGGGGGGGGCCCGACGCGCGGAGCTTTTGTCGCACCGCGCGGTAAGGGCGACCCCAGGGGTCACGATTGAGACCCTCCAGCATCTCCTGTCTTTTTTCTTCTTTGGCGCGGCTAATGGCCAGCTTCAGAGTTTTCCGCGCCCGTCGGTACTCCTCATGAAGCCGGTCCTCCTCACCGTCTCCACGGTGACGCCGCCGACTGCGCGTGTAGGACCTCCGGGCACGTGTACAGGCCGCACGGAGGTCCGCCAGCTCCTGGGACCACCAGTAGACCTCCTTCCTTGGAGGCCGACGACCTCGAACGCGGGGCATGGCCGCATCGCATACATGCGTAATCGCATCGCGAAAGCGGCCAGCCCCCACGTCGACCTCCTCGGTCGGAGCCTGAGGAGACAGCCACGAGTGAATTATGGCTGCCTCCTCTAGTAGGTCCCGGTTCAGCCTGGCAACAGCCCACCGCGGAAAGCGGGATAAACGCCGCGCCACGTGACCCCTACTGGAGTCCTGGGTCCGGGAGAGCTCAAATCGGATATACAGGTGATCCGAGAGCGTCTCAACCTCTTCCAGGACACGCCAGTTCCTTACTCGTGCGGCGAGGGCAGGGGTAGCGAACGAGAGGTCCACTATCGACCCCCCCTGCTGTCGCACGCACGTGTTGGTGGAGCCTCTGTTTAGAAGACAGAGGCCCACCGAGGCCGCCCACTCCTCTACGGCCTCGCCCCTGGCGTCCGTCCTGGGGGAACCCCACGCAATGGACTTTGCGTTGAAGTCCCCCAGCACAAGGACGTGCCCAGACGCTAGTCGCCGTATCGAGGTCTCCAAGCTGGTTAGGAAAACCTCGAAGTCGTTCAAACTCCGGTTGGGGGAGAAATAAACACCGTATATGGTGATCCCCCCCCACTCGACGGGCAACATATCCAGTGCCCTTGTCTCTTAGCGACAAGGGCGGGGAATGAGCCGTCGTGGAACCGACGACTGCCACGGAGCCGTCCCAGTCACCCATCCAGTTTGGACGGAGAGGGACAGAATAGGGCTCCGCGACTACGGCAACACCTATCGACCACTGTGCCATGGTTTGCAGGAAGAGATCCTGCGCCGCAGCACAGTGGTTCAGGTTCGTCTGGACCAGGAGGCTGGAGACCCGATCCATTACTGGATCTGATCAACGTGGTATAGTAGGCCAAAAGCTCCTTTCTAAGGAGAGGCCTATATCCAGCAGTGGACTATGAGAGGGCTGTTGATAATGATGATGACAAAAAAATGGGATAAATAAGTAGATAGTTCACCTTGGCTTTAATTCTACTATTTTCATATTGTATCATTAGACTGTCGATGGAATGTCGATGTTTTTGTCAGATATAAAATGTAAATTTTACCAAACTATTTGGTAAAATTTACATTTTATATCTGCAAGAAAATGATATATTTCATGTTTTAGGTATGACAATGTTGTTGATATCACCATTGATGACCTTTATTACTATATCGACAGTCTATTGACACTGTGACACTGCGTTACTGCGTTAACATAAAGTGGTAAAATTGAGGCCCTTATGGGAAGTAACTAACGCCGCCCATGAAAACCTGCAACTGAAGAGTCACAATTGCGTGGACCGACTTCTCTGAGTACCCCTCTGAAAATAGTGGGGGGGGGAGTGGTCTAACTGATTGAAGTATGGCTCTCCAGCGATATTACTTAACAGTGTTCCTGTTTAATTTATTAAATGCCCAAACTTAAAAATATGCCTATACATATGTATCTGTATACTATTATTCTCGTTGGTCACAAGTATCGTTAAAGTAAATACAAAATATACGATGTTTTACCTCAAGAAAAAAACCTATTGATTTTGTCAAGTGTCGGCATCGTATGCGTAGTTAAGGCTATAAAACAATAACTATAAAAACTATATAGGAAAAGTGTTAGAAATCTCTTTAGCCATAAATATTGATGGCTTTATAGAGTAGACTGTTTCCTTATTATAGTCAATGGAACCAGATCTAAATCAGGAGAACTCGAAACAATGATTCAAGTTCGTACAGGCAATAGTAGATAAATTTAAACCTAACAAATGATTAACTGCGATCCTTAGCAGAATAAACTGACTAACATTAGTTAGTATAGGTTAAAGTCAATTCGAAACTTCAAACTACATTTAAAAGACTTTGCAAGTTTTTTCATGTCATTAGATCATGGAATTTAACAATTTGTGACAATCCTTAGGCATAATAACCAGTATGTCACTTTTTATTTATGGCCAGTCGTACAATAAAACTTGGAATTATTTGATGGGGGAAGAACATGAAGTTTTAAAATAAATAACACGCTTTTGTAACTAGACGAACTAAAAAGTAGAAAATAATTTTCGTTGTTAATCGTAAAAATGCGTGGGGCGCTAGACCTTATTGTTGTAAAAATATTTTATTGACAGTAATTGGTAAAAGTTAAGTTATTAAATTATAAAATATCTTGGAAAGTATAAAAATTAATTCTACTACCGATCATATTTATATTCAAAGTAGCTTTTACTTGCGGCTTCATTCGAGTTAATATCAATTTTTTTAAATAGTAGCCTACAATTGATGTTCGTCAAGTCGAATTAAAGAACGTATTAATTAAGGGTTTTGAATCAATCACCTTTTATACATTGGATTTACTCGTAAAAGATGCAAAATAGTGTCACTATGACAAAGGAATGACATTTTTATTTAGTGTCAAATATTTGTAATTGCGTTCAGAAATCTCATTCCATTAGAGATTGATGATAAAGTGAAGTGACGAATTTCTGTTTCGACGTTACTTTTTGATTCACTTAATTATTTGTAATTTAGCCCCATTATTTTTCTAAAAAAGAGACACTATTATATAATAGATAAATAGATGTCGATGATACGAAGTTTATCGGGTCATCTAGTATTTTATAAAAAATGGGTTTCAAGTGGTAGGCCCTATTATAACCTATGCATGACACCTGTTTGCAACCGACCATTAACCCGAAAATATAAAACACTGCTACGAAATACTAAATAATTTTATGTAATATAAATTGCCCAATAGACAGTCATGCAAATAATTATTCAATATGAGATTTTGCTTATTAACCAACTCAAGTTGTCGCGTGTTGCAATGATGAGTAACTTGTGAGAATATGCCGAGGCTTTGAACGTAGGTGGTGGCACTTAGAAGCTTATGGCCCACCAAATGTTTAAATAGTGGGGATTGAAGGTGAAACGATGATTAATGGATTATTACTTCTAATGAATATGATGTACTATTTACTAGATCCCTGAAGGGATAACTGAGGTCAAGTTGTGTGATAGATGTTACTAATAATTATCCCCAGGCGCTTTTTAATTTGGTGATTGTGTCTGCATGAACAAATAGATATGTCTAAAGTAAATTTGTCAACGTCAAAAGAAGTGGACATTACAACTCTTTGGTAACTTCACATCACCACATCAACAGCCTTTAATAGTCCACCGCTGGACATAGGCCCCTTCTAAAAATGGAGGTTGTGGCCTACTGTTACTGGAAAGTAGGTACTTTTTACATTTTGAGAACTAGAAGTGTCAGTATCATACGGATTTCAGGATGAGTCTGGAGCAATCATCTAAGTGGTAAATGGTTCCTATTAACACATAAAGCAGTGTCATTACTGGTTACCGCCAATAAAAATGTATTTACTATTATATTTTTATTAAGAATATAATGCTACTTGGACTGCCTTATGTAGCGCACTGTTCTTTAAAATAGTTTACTGCTCAGATTCATGATAGACTCAGAGAGTGATCGTTTGTATTATATTTACTGCTGTTGCATGATGTGCATTTCTAGGTTTTTACTTCGGTACTGCATAAGAGCGTAACAAGAGCTATTCCTCCTCAGTGAGCATCAAAATAGTTATCTTTTTCAAAATTCAGGTGTCGTAAGAGCCCATCAAGGGAGTAAACTACGCAGGACAACAGCACTGCAAAGAGTGGACCATAAATGGCTATTGATGATGATGACTAATCGACATATTAACATTAACATGAAAGACTGGTATTCAGCATATGCCATTTAATTCAATATCAATTTAAACAATAACATTACGAGTATAATTTCTATCACTGACAGTATTAGACAATTAGACATTGACTTTTTTTAATCATAAAGTATCTTCTTTCGCGAATACCCTTGAGTTTATTTTTAAATCTCTCTGATAAAGCTCTTGAGAGTACTTTTTGTATTGTTAGTATCCACGTTGTTTCCTATAGGGATTATACCTAGATCCTCGGAAGCATTAGAAGTCGTAAATAGTACTCGTTAACCCAAGTACTCCTACGCATTGTTAATGCAATCTTACACAGTAACTCATCCTTCACAATGAACTGCTGTCCTGTAATTAAGCTTTTTAGGTATTTTCCTTTTATGTACTAAAGATATTGCCTAATAATTCATTTACTGCTACAAACTACTTTGTTTACCATGTATGCTGTGTTGTCTTGTCATGAAGGTAAGTGACTACAGCCGCTCACTCTGGATTATGGACACCTTTATCAAAATTGACACAGCCGCCGTCCTAAGTGCTACCCCCACCCCCAGAAACAAAAAGGAGGGGAGTTCTACTGTATTTATTGGTCAGTCAGTTAAATTCAACGAAAGAATTACGAAGTCGGTTGGTGTTAATGGGCGTGACCTCGGAACACGGAGGTATAACATGAAGCAAGTGCAGCAGTGAACTGCTCCAGGCTGATTGATCAATACTTCATTATATATCATCTCTATTCTTACATTCTCAAGTATAAAAATTTAATTAGACTCTATTACTAATGTGGCTCTTTTCGCCCGCAGCTAAATCTGACACGTCGTTTCAAACTAAGTCTCTAATTGTGAGCGCAAAGGTCACAGGAGCGGCCCTAGTCAATGAATGCGAAGCCTCCTTCGAATTTATTGTCACGACGGCGGCGTATGCAGTTAGTACTTAGCTACTTAGTAGCTTAGTAGCGTGAACGATAAATATCGATAAAAGAACTATCGTAATCATCTATCCAGGTCAGGTATACCTAAATATAACATGCCCTTGTGCCTCCGCTATAAAGAAAAAAAATAAGTTTAAATTTCGAATCTTTACTTTTTTAAATGTTGGTACACACGTAACTGTTGTGTCTTGTCTATTCATAACCGCATTGTAATTTAAAAGAATACTTGCTTTTCCGTATTTTATGCGTTGCCCTACATGCTCTTGTCATGAAATTTGACAAATACGAGTATGTTTTCAAGTTTGTTTTTTCATATATTTATACTTAATTTTAATTTAATCGATAAATAAAAAAATCTGTACATCACTAAGCAAGTCATTGACTTATTTGGCTTGGTAGTTGATTAGGTGTAACGTAGTAGACGCGTTCACACCTTTGACATTCTTCGTAATTAGAGACCTACATCGTTCATAAACTACAAAATAACAAAAACCCACTGATAGAGACTTGATTGTATTTTCATTAGTCTTGACAATAAAAAAATATATCAGATGAGTAAACAAATTCGATCTTTATTTATCGCAAAAACCTTAACGACAATTTCTTTAATAATTGATCTAATATGTACAAGCAATCGATGTATGTTTGTTCATATTTATGTACTGTAACGTACATTCGATCTTCATAAAATTAAAAACGTTACCTTAATTATAAATAACGACAACATCTCAAAGAATAACTCTCTACTCTCTCTCTCTTCTATACTGCCGTCATATTTTTTTGAAATTGGGTTATATATCTATATGGAATCAGGCAAAATTGGCCAATATTTTGGCTTATATTTTATCTATAATTTTGCAAACACGATAAACAAAAGTACTTTAAGCTCATAGGGCACAACACAACTGAGTTTTTTTGTGGTAATACGTAAAAAGAATCTCACTCTAACTCACAGCCGATCAAAAAGTCATAAATGAATTAATCAATCAATCGTGATCAATGTGTGATGAGCACGCTCGTTTGTTATGTGTTGTGTGTTTAGAAATATATAAGTATGTTTATCAGGAGTCTGGTTACCATAACACAGGCGCTGCCTAGTTTGAAATTGGACGGCCGTGTTTGAGATGTCAAAAAAAAAACAAAATTCTTTTATTGTAGTTCTAAGCCTAATCAATCGGCACATGGAAGTACTAGACTAGATTACATGCATGTGTAAACCTACTTAGGTTTGATGATAACATGACACTTGTATCAACTAAATTTGCTTCCATTTAATACATTTTAGGCTATTTTTAGCAATATATTCGTAACTTATGAACTAGTTGAGACTGAGACTCAGAAGGTATTTGTTCATTCGTGCTAATAATATCCTAAATTACAAAGTGTAAAGATATAAAAATGTGTGGAGATGGTATGATAGTTTAATTTACATGTTGGCTAGGATGCAACCAGAAGTACTCAGAAAGGATTCAGTTTCCTTATAGTTTAGGGTTTTTAGGTATCTTCAATTGGCCTTTGAAGATATTATTACTTTATCAATTGGAAAATCATAATTTACCTACTACAGTAATTTCTGTAGTTCCAATATTATTTTACACACTAACAACAACAACTAAGTCTGTACCGTGTTCATACGATCTGAACGAGGAATATTAAAGAATCTTCGAATCACATATGCATATACATATGGGATATGCGACATATGTAATGGTGAGTGTCTCCATAAAAATCCCATAGAAAAATAACTGCGCGTCTATAAATGCTAAATTTAGAAATGCTCCCAATAAGTGGGTTTAGTTGTCCGCGACGTAAATAGATCGATGTTAGGGTGGGTCTTGGTCTTAAATTTAAAACGGTCACGTGTTGAAAAGTTTCGGCCATCACTGCACATATAAGAATTGTATGTGATAGACAGCTTCAAGGATTGCAATCCAACAAACAATCTTTAATGTAAGTAAAAGTTTAAAATATTCAAATTTCGAACTGTATATGAGTACAAGTAAAAAGATATATGAATCATGTATGTAGCTTTACCCGACTGCAGCGAAGCTCTAAAAGAGGATTATAATTTTGACCGAAATGTAATTTGCTCGTCCATATGTTCTAAAACTACTCAATCAATAGTTTTTTGTCACTTGGTTCATTTTTATTGTAAGAAATCAAACTTAAAGTTTGTTAAGTGGGGTATCAAAATGTAGAAAGAAATCAAACTTAAAGTTTGTTAAGTGGGGTATCAAAATGTAGAACTTTAAGTGATAATTACAAAATTATGTACAAACACGGTTTTTGTTTTTGTTTTTAATCCATACTTGTTAACATAATGTTGTGTTTCAACTTAACGATAAATAACGTTATCAAATATAACATATTAAAGTAATTTAAATATTAGGTCACACTTGATCTAGGGAACTTGTAGAACGGAGTGACGATACCGATAATTGTCCACGTATTTGAATAGGTAGATATTTTTCGCGTGTATGTTACTAGTAAAGTTATAATAACCGTGAAAAACAATCCTAGCTCTAACGCTAAAACCATAGACAAACTACTTAATGTGTATAGATAGATAGTTTTTATTGCACACCAAAAAGAGTATTGTGAACACTGAGGGTCCACCTATTTCCTAAAGCACGGCATACAGTCCTCAGCAACACTAAAGGTTTTTATCGTACACAGGTTGACAAGTATTAGTCGATAAGTACTAACAATACTAATAACTATTATTAGCAAAATTTTACAGACGCGTGGTTTGATACGTGGCAGATTGACGTGTCATGTGCATTCTGTCAGATATGAAGGATTGACATATTGAAAAATGTTGCCTTTATCAAACCTTACTTGATTTTTAGTTTCTTTGCGTATGTTGTAATTTAAATTTTATTTTATATTTGTATGCTGTGCTTTATGAAATAAATAATATTCTATTATATTCTATTGTACAATCTAAAAATATGTTAATATGCAGTACAATGGGCGGTCTTATCGTATTCTACAATCTCTTACAGATAACCTGGATGGACTATGCTGTATAATATACGTAAGTCATAGTACAACAAACTAAATAGTACAATTTATGATTAAAATAAATTTCCAGTTAATGCTTCCTAGTCGAAAAATTTAGTAATTAACTAGGGAAATGAACATTATTATTATTATTAAGCTTAGCAGCACCAAAAGGCATCAATAATATATAAATAAATATTATAAACAATTTAAAAGGACAACCTTCAAAATATTTTTAAAATCAAAAACAAATAATTTTAAGGCAAGACGTAGTCTTGAGGCCAACATTTTAAAAACGTAGATTATTATCTGTGGACACACGTGCTACAAAGTTACCCTTGAAGAGACCCGTGTGACTTCAATCTATTTTAGTACATGCCCTCAAAGGAGGGTAGCTCGCCGATAATTGAGGAAATAATTTATGATTATCTTTCAATATTACGTTATTTAATTTCCAGATTTTTATATTTCTAGAGAAGTTAGGAGTCTAAGATATTATATATAGGATTATAAAGCTCATAGTTTAGTAAAACCAAATAAATAAAAGTGCTCTAATGGTGAATCGATCAAGTAAGTAAGAGTAAAATAATCTGCCATCTGGTACTGTTGTCAGATAAGCTCCACGGTGCACAATTATAGTATAGACTCTAGTATAGACTAGAATGAAAGCCTGTTAAAAATAAAAGTTGTACACACGAAAGAAATCCTCTATTCAGTGCAGGGGTCTCTTCTGAAATCTAGAATCTATGAGAGACTCTTTCCACATTTTTTGGAGTCAGTGCAACGCGTTTTCTTTTTCTATTCTCTTCTGTCACTCGACGGATCACTGACTGTACCCTGTGACCCTTTCTAGTCCATATCCTCTTTTACGAAGTCTTTTTTTTCAATGCAAAATTGTTTTGATTTGCCATTCGTTCCAAGCATACGTGGTATTAATGCTATGAAATCCGAACCGAGTAAGGATTAGTCATTTAATGGTTTAATTTTATTTCAATTTTACACTTAAAAGAAAACTAGATAAGCATGATATTTATATCACAAGTCGCGTTTAAAGATTTAAGTATCGAATAAGCGAATATACATTGATTAGAAGTAAAAATATAACTCTCAAATAAATGAAACACTATTTTATCTATGAACAAATAAAAGCTTTATATTTATAGAGATTTAAAAAAAAAATGTAATTCATCGTTTTGATACAGTTCCGGGCCAAAATTAATTTTCATTTTATATTTGATGTTATGCCAGTGATAGCAAAACAGGTGAATATTTCTTTCTTACAAATGTATTTTTTTCTAGGTATTGAGGCCTCTAAATGATGGGTAGTCAAATGTGTGAGTTAAACAAAAAAACAGACGTCAACACAAATAAGTGAACTTGATACTTCAGTATAACGTTACATGTTTCAAATTGAGCAATTTTCTGTATCCTGTCCCACATCTGTCACATAGGAATATAGAAAAAAAGTATCCGTTGAAATATTCAATTATAGAACTTTACTGTTAAAGATGCAAAAAAATAGTTCAAACAGGACTTGTTAAAAAATCTATGTTCATTAATATGCCGTTTCTCATTTTAAACGATTTCAAATTCGAACAGTTTGTTTTTTAATATAGAGAATCGGGTTAATTTGAAAAAAAGAACTGCTAGGATTGTGGACTCAGGTAATAATAATAAATTTCATTCAAACTTGTTTTTATTGTTTAGTTGGCAAATGAGTAGACGTCACCTGATGGTGAGTGACTATCTTCGTCCATAGTCACCTGCAACTATAGAGTCACAAGTCCATGGCCGCCCTATAAGCCATCGCTACTCCCAGGATGAGGCTGTTAAATAAAAACTGTAGTACATTAGTTATTTAAATATGCTATTTATAACACACTAAGTTCTATCTAACATAGAAAGTATAATCTCTTGAATAGCTTTGGAACTTAGAAACGAACCTTAAATTTCCGTGACTCGCTTTTCCACGCCGCCTAGTGTCGAGTAGCGTCGAGTATTTTCGTGAAAACTCACCCCACGTTCGAACTGTAAACGTGTACACCACCATCCCTTTCCACACACCCACACACCCTTACATGTGAACGAGATAGACATACATCGGTCATTATATCCAGATTTCCACTCGAGAAAACGGACAACCCTTTAGTTGTCTCTATTAACGCAGTCCATATGGGACAATTAGAGAGAGATAGAGGTAGCGTACAGGTTTTGTGAAGCTGGACATTCAGTGACCACGATTTTTTTAAGTTTTTTCAACAGCCTATCACGATGTGTTTGGTCAAGAGATTGAGTTATAAGGCTGGGTACAGATAGGAAACTTATCTATACCTGTGATAATTTATTAATAGAAAACAAACTTACAGTAAAACTATATAAGCTCTACTGTAAGCTTGTTTTGTGTTAGGTATAGTATAAAAATGATAGAAATAGAAAAAAACTAAAATCCTAAAGGCAAAAGGTACAATGTTCAATAAATTTTAATGTTAATGTACATATAGCAACAGGTTTATAGACTAATAAAAAAATAATATTATATACATTTTGAATTCAAATTAACAAACGTCATTTCCTTAAAAACAAAAATAACGAAATCAATAAACAATCAATCACTTATAACAATTTGATATTTCAATAATCGAACGTCCCGCGAAGTTCGCTACTGAGTCGGGAAACAATTATGAAAAAGTTCTTTTTCGACGCCCGTTCTCGCGCCAGTTAAGTCCCGACTGACACTCATAAAACTTATTAAAGTCAAGGACCGACCGAGATAAGTTCTTCGCCGTCTTAAGTAAAATAACGGCGGCGAGGGAAAAAATGTGCCGCGAAACTTGCCGGCAACGGTGAACATCTAGCTTTACGTGTTGCGCTTTCTCACATTTTTTGATAATGTAACTCTATTTAAGCATTCTCTTTTCAATTTGAATGTTTTACAAAACATCATAAATTCTAGCCCAGTTAATCTTTGCCAGTAGGTTACTAGTATTGAATTAGGGGAATGCAATTCCACTATTAACGGTAAACCGTATGAACATTCCACACCATATGTTTTCGTATCCCATAATTGTATCATATTGTTTTTCTACAAATCGCGCTACAGCGAGCTACGAGCGCGTAGCTGAGGTACGTAGAACTTTGTTACGCTCACGTATTGCTCAATGGCGTAGTAGTAAAACTTACACTCACTTTTATGTAAATACATATGAACTACAACATACTACAACGACATTACACTTACTACATTTAAAACTTTAGCATACAATGTGCACTCATTGCCTTGATACTGGTTCATAAAAACATAAAGTTTTATTTACAACTCGGATCATAGAATGCATTTGACAAAGTAAAACAAAAGGGAACCTTATAATTCGCTTTTACATCACTTCTTAATTTTTAAAACCGCCTTGAAACCGTAGACTGACCGCGCTCGGGTCCATTCAATTAAAAATTCCATCTCCTAATCGAGTCATGAAATATGCAAGCAAATATTATCCCTTTTCTTTTGTACGCGCTGCATCTTCGCCCCACCCGCGCACGCACACCGACGCACGGCACTTATGAACTATACCTGTCTCTCTTGCACCCACGCATCTTAGGGTGTAGTACGCGTGACACGATCTCTGTCGAACAGCCGACGCGACGGCGACCGCGAGTAACCCCTGGCCACTTCGTATGGACTCGCACGCGCCGTCGTCGGCCGGCCGAGCGAGATAGCGCGAGTCGTGGACATGCGGAGGCCGCGGAGCCCTCGCGCAAAGGGACACAGGACAGACGCTCTCGGACATCGGGCGAGAGCGGGCGGCCGGCCGTGCACCTGCCTCGCACCGTTTTGAACACGCGACGTGCTCGATCGCGAGACGCTACTTCAATTTATCGTAAACACTAAGACAACTATTTAAATTAAATTTTCAAATAAATGGTTAATTTTATTTTTTTTGGTTACATGAAATTCTATGGAATAATTTTGTTAGAACTATTGTAAATTTAATAAAACGGACAGTGACTAAAATATTGTTTGTTCGGACTGAAAAGTGAAGAAGTTTAAACAGATGCTATTAAATAGAGTGTGACCAAATGAATCGTTTACCGAATCGCAGGATCGCCACTAGGTGTGGATAGATTAGATAGGGCAATAAGACGTTCATTCAAGTGTTGATAAGGCCCTCTTTATGACCAGACGATTTTGGCGAACAAACATTCAACTGACGTGTGAACTGATTCACCACAACATGAAAAGGAAAAAGTAAGATAAGAGCCAGTTGAATTTTAATTTGTGAACCATGAAGAAGTTAGGAAGATGACTAAAACTTCATTTCATGTTTTCCGTCGGACATTCAGAGGAGGATTTGTGATAACTGAACCTCCGTTATCATTAACGTTTTAGAAATAGAGCGATAAGCCTCTGGACCGACGGCGGTGCGTGTGAAGTGAGCTAAGAACTGTTGTCAGATAGCAAAATATTAAGATAAACATTTCTGAGAATAAAAGAAGTTACTGAAGATACAAAAATAGGTGACCAAATCAAGATGAGAATTAAAATGCCAGCTGTACGCATCGCGCAAGGTAAGTTTGTAATTCTTTTAATATTCACTATGTTCTTATAAGATTTTTTTTAAACTAAATAATAACGTTTTAAAATTAACTAAAAAAAATCTAGATATTTCATCAATTATCGCAGTGGTAATTCCAAAAATGCTGGCATCAAATATAGAAAAAGATATTGATCTATTCAGTGTCCGTTTAATGCGCCAACGTTTCACAAAACATCTAAACAAACAGACAGTTTGCGTCCACAATATGCGAGTGCCGGCTAGACTCCATTCATTCAGGCAACGAGCTACTTAATAGCGGAGCTTGTGGCAATATTGACACAACGTCCGTGGTCATCACATGTCCGAAAGGGAAACATGAAAAGAATTCACTGAGTAGCCCTTTTGAAATATTCAGACAGCATCCAAGTCTTCTTGAAAGAATTGGACAGCTCCCTAATGACAATCAATTCAAAAAGTACGAGATACTAGATAATTATAAATGTTTAAGTCATGATTCAGATAAGATAAAGCTTACTGCTAGAGTTTGACAGTAAATTTTGATGACAAAGTGCAAAATGCAGCGGATGATTAATAATTAACTAGGAAGATATTATTCTCAGACCTCACACAGGTAATCGCAAATATAATTATAGTGTTTATTGTATCACTTGCTATAACCTCACTTTAACTCCTAAGGTTAGATGAAATTACATTGTAAAAGACTGCAGACATAATTAATTTACGACCAGATCAGTTTCTAGAACATGCAACAATGTATATTATACTCGTAGATAAAACATTAAAAACCACATTAATAAATTATTGAATCAAAGGATAAAATTAATAGTAACAATGTAAGCGTGCTGCGAATAATTTAATAAGCTAATTAAAAATGATAATATTAAACATTAGAAACTGTTTTTTTGAATACACATGCCATTTCCATTGTTACTAGATTTATTTCCCACTATCCAACAGTTAGGTGTATTAATTAAAACTTATAAGCAAAAGTGTGAGCATCTCATTTTTTCCCATGCTTTACTTAAGTTACAATGGGATGACCAGTGAATTTATAATTTTAGACCGCCAGTTGCTTTCATAGTTGCTGTTTTTATTTCTTATTCGTATTCAGATGCTTGTTTCTTTGGTAAAGAATATTTAGCATAATGTTCTAATTTTAAAGAAATAAGAGTAGAAACTATGTCAGTCTGCCTTTAATTTCCTACTTTAATATTTAAATGAGACGAGAATTTAATAATTCCTTTGTTTGGAAAGTAGGGAGAAGAAAAATGTCAGTCACCAAATCATCAACGTAGTTAATCACATTTACTGGTATTTGGAAAGAAATCTATTCTCGTGTAACAAACACACTTTTTAAGTATAAAGTGTCACAGATTGTTCCTTTGTAATATATGAGCCTGCGTCGGCCGTCAACTCACGCGCACGGATTCCTCTTAAAACTAGCGTTATCGCACACATGGGCAATTAGTCCAAGTTGACCGGAGGCGACGAGCGATTGCGATTGGTCGGTCGTACAGTGACGTCACCAACGTCTGCGGCCGTCGCGCCCGATTGGTCGACACGCGTCATTTCATCGATGACACGTTTGTTCTTATTTTAAAAGCAAGAAGTTTGAGGTACTCATGTTTTGTTGTAAGTAACAAAGGAACCCCCTTACACGTACATGAAATTGAATTCCATTATGTGATTGTTCGTGACCATATGTAAGTTCGTCTAAAATCAGCAAATTGTTGAACGTAATATTCTTGCCATGGGGCTTTCGAAGACGGATTGATTTTTTCAGTTAAAAGAAGGATCTCAAAATAAAATCATATTACCTCACCAAAATAGCAAGCTATCACGAAATTAAAAATTTAGAAGGTCGTCAAGTTTTAACGCAATCCCAATTATGTCCAGGGGCAAAACCTTCTGCCTTTTTAAAACCCTCTTCAAAAGTGTGAATTAGGGAATCGTAAAATTACTTTATCAGGTGCGAGACTAGACAGACGGGGGATACCGCGAGCGTAACTTTTAAACAAACTTTTAAAAATCCAAGTTAACTTTCATGCCGTGCCCGACCGAGGTCTAAATAAAACATTAGCAGACGTACCGTTTTGCTTTTACTTCGCATTTGTCTCTAATTGATATGGGTTTGTGTAGACATTTTAATTGGCACTGCTTTTTAATGTTCACCATTTGTTACATTTTCATTATTTTGCCTCCATTAAAAATTTCACGGGACAACAAAATCATACTTGTTAAACTCCAAATTTATTGTTTTTTATTTAATTGTTTCATTTATTTTGCTATTGTCTTTTATACAAACGTGAACGGATGCGGCATAAAAGGACCGCACGTCAATTTAAAGATTGCCTATATCTTGTCCTTTGCCGCTTAGCGATTCAATATGTCTTCATTAAGAGAATATCGAAGCATCGCATTTACAAACGGAACTCTCAATCTTGATCCTTGAACATAAATTATTGAAGCAAGTTTAATGCTTGCACCTTCACACACTAGTTGGATAATAGGAAAATATATAGCGAATAGCGCAAATAGCGATCGGAGCTAAAGAATATAATTTTTCCATAATGTGTATTTTACTTAGAGTAACGGTCTGTCAGTTCTTGAATCCTAAACTAGGCACGTAAGATAGCATTTTATTTTGAATGTATAGTTAGGGTTCAAAAGGTACCTCACATAATGTATGTCTATTACAATTGCCGCGCTCAGTAATGAATCAGTGCAAACCGCGGCAATCCGTGGGAAAGAATTCTCATCTCGAAGTACTGGTACCAATAAATTGAATTCGTCAAGGCAACATATTTTAAACATTGACGTCCGACGTCCATTAGAGCAGGATAAGAGAAAGCAATATCAGATAATTTATTTTGCAACATATTCAAATTGTGGGAATAAAGTTAATTTTCTTATTTAGAATAATGATTGTGCGGATGGCCACCCGTCCTGAATTTCGAACTGGACGAGCTCGATTTTATACCTTTTTTTACTGAGCACAACGAACGGCGTTTTGTATTTGTGATTCTGAAGATAAAGACGTATGGATTTACATATGTTATGTCAGTGGAGGTCCCGGTAACATTTAAATTGGATTTATTAGTCCGGTCCTCTCAAACAGCGCTGAATGTTGGAGACATTATTAATGTAATATTTGTCATTTTTTAAATTCAAGATATTAATTCACTTACGGTTAAAAATGAAAAAGATTCGAAAAAGGATCTGCTGAGTACGAGACAACACTAATAGCATTCTTAACATCATTGCAGAGAAATATGAATCCGAATTTCGAAACGAGCTCGTGCAAGTTTCATTGAATGACTACTATAGTTTTATTTACACCTTTACTTTTAAAATCATTATAAAGTAAGGGGCTTTGTCTGGAAATAAAACTATTAGCTTTTCTTATTAATTAAAATCTGAGTAGTATTTACCATCAATATATTTACTACAGACACGATCCTGTATGAATTCCTTATATGACAAAATTCAAGAATGCACCCAGCAGCCGTAAAATAAGTTAGGATATTTTTTTTTGATGCAGTAAACGGAGCGCCTCTTGAAAAACTGTTGTTGCAACTGTTTTTATAAACAATCCTTTTTCAAAGAAAAGGATTGACACAATGACAATATAAATCTGGTTACAAACAATAACTACGGTAGCCAAACATTGTACTTGTTCAGGACTTATGCGTTAAGCGTAATCCATGACACATAGATGAGTCCGTGAGATAATATTTCTAACATTTGAAATATTATCGTAACTAATCTATATTGTATTTTTTGAATAATATTAACATTATCGATTATGATCAGTGTATTATAATCGTAAAATTCAAAGGATTACCTCTACCTACAAAGAATAGAAAATTTTAAATACACATAAACCTAAAACGTTTATTTCTAAACCGTCTTTCTCAAATCAAATCTTGATTTGGTTTACTTGTAATACGGTAATTAAATAGAGATAATACAGAGTACTCTGAGATAGTTATTCATCCTCATTTCGGATTTGTACTTCAAATCTACTTTGACCAATGTCCGCCCATTAGAGTCTATTAAAGGCTTAAAATAAATACAGAATTAGAACACAATGGAATAAAAAAGGTTCATAACAAGTATTAATTTATTGTGAGCAGACCACGATCAATACCCTGGGAGTGGGTGGACAGTTTCTCAAGAGTCCATCTTTGTCAGGCTTTGATACCAATTTGTTATTGTCGGCCTTTCAACGTTAGACGATTTAAAGTTTGGTAGGTGTTCGCTTTATTTAGATTAAAGACTTAACAAAGAACCTTTTACAACGGGACGTTCAGAGTTTTGATCTAAAACACAATCATTAATATGTACGATGAAAATAACAAAATCTAAACACAAAGTGATTTTATCGAATACTAACAAACGACAGGTTGACAATGGATCAAAATTCGATAGAGGCACCTGAATCTTCAATATTTTCCCATGGTCAAACCTCGATAAACACCTTGACAAAAAATCTATTCCTACCTTTGACAAACAATTGGTCAAAAGATTTTTTTGGCCAAAACAGGCTCAGTCCGTACCCACATGAGTTGGATCGCCGATAATAATAACAATACGGAATGGGGTTGGTATCCGAAGGCAAAATAACTATTGTGTATCATTATGTGACACCCTTTCATCAATTTTAATAGAAAAGAGCTTACAAGTGTCACTTTCTTCATTTTTTTTGTATTTGTGCTCTAATTTCTGACAACAGTAGGTTTATTTCTGATATATAAATGATAAAAAAAAATACCTGATTCATATCAGTGTTAGGAATTTTCATTATTTATATAAACTTGTAATAAAAAGTTTAAATAAATTCGTAGATTAAAGCTATTAATCTTCTTTTCTTTCAGAATATTATTAGATGCTTGCGTCAATCTAGACTCTTAAGGAAATCCAGAAGTGAAAGTTAAGATATTAAACCTGTGGTTTCACATATTTATTACTGTGGTGTTACTGACTTCTCGTGTAGATTTGATGTCATATGAGCATGCAGGTACTAAACATCAGTTTGATTGAAGGGAAGATTACTACGTGTCAGGATCTACCTGATCCTTCACATCAATTCTTTTGGGTCTGTCGGCGAATAAATGATTCATTCGTGACCATTGTCCAACGTCTTTTGATTCATCAGTACAAAATTAGTTTTTTATTCGCTATACTGAAAGGTAAGGTTGGACAGGTCTATAATAGACCAAGCATTGAATTAAATAAAGCCTGATCAAAGTCTTTTTTGTGGTCCGATTTTTTTTTTTCGAATAATTTTCGTAATTAACTTCAAACTTGCTTCGCATACACTTTGTATACTTAATTAAATTAAACGATTTGCCATATACGTATTTAGCAATGTTAGGAGCGGCTTTCCTCTAAATACAATCATCAAACATAAGATTACACCACTCAATCAAGTAACATAGAACTACAAAGTAATAGACAGGACTATAGGGTATAGCCAGTGTGTTGCAATGGCTCAAAACGTTATTGTTAAGATTAAGTGGGTGTTAAAAATTATAAGACATACAGCGAAAGGAGTGAAAGATGATAGTTCGATGTACGTTTATGATTTATATTGTGTTGTACCTCGTGTTGGGTATTGTTCTAGTCATCACGTGCGCTGTGTGGGCGTTTCCACAGATTTATTACAGATAACCCTTTAACTAAATACTATACACATTTAACACGTTTAGATCAATGTTTCGTTCAGATATATTCACTTGTCTAAAAAATTTATCTGGCCATCATCGCGTTTCCAAATTCTCTGCTAATTAAATACGGTTACCTTTTTTTAAGTTCATTAAATCGATTGTGATTGAATTAGCTCAAAATAAATTAAAATAAACTACTTAACCTAAAATATACCTAACTTATGGATACCACGTTAAAGAAGCTATATATTTTGTATCACTTAAAAAAAATTAAAAATTGTACTTAAAATGTGATCTGATTTGAATATTACAAATTAATTTCAATGGTTGTTTATTAAACAAAAAAAGCCTGGTAATAACATGCTTTGTTCAGTAACTTTTGCAGTATACATCTAAAGCCTAGCATATTTTAGAAATCACTATCGCCATCTACGTCACACGTAGGTGTCGGCGCAATACTGCATTTCCGGTTACCCAAGCCTTATTGTCATAAGGTCGTATCTGCATTTGTATGCTGGGAGCTTTCCCATACCGGGCAGTTCGTGACCGCTCGCCTTGTTAACGCGATGACCCGACTTGAGATTATGCACTTACATCCGTTTGAATGATGACTACTTAATTGAGGTCATGTGAAATGAGAAGGTTCATGTAGGTGAACAATATTTTTTTGCACATTGTCTAATAACATTGTTAGCGATAGTTTAATTTTCGCTAGGCTAATTTTATTTATTCACAAACGAGTTATATTGCGGTTGGTTTTTTACAAGAAAATTATTGTTTAGAATCTGTATATAAAACGTTTAGATAAATTTCTTAAAAAAATGGTTAATTACAAATTAAACCAACAATAACTAAGATGATACTCGAAGGTGGCTTATTTTATACTATTTGGTTCAAACTACATTCTGTTAACTAAAGAAAACTCAGCTTATGTAGTTTAAATGTTAAACGAGAAACTCATTTAATAGGCTCCAAAATGCAAATTTAATACTCATATCCAAGCGTGCAATAAAACTATACTACCAAACTAACTAAAACCACATCGAATATCGACTACCACAGACAAACTAAATAACAGTAAACATACAGGCGAACAGACCTATAAATTTGACGTCGCGGCCGCAGATCGCCTTTCTTACCGATCGGCAGATAACCGCCGACTGACCTGCGTGCGAGTCGACATCGCCTATTGTCTCTCTCAAACGTTACTATAATAAATACGAATACAAAGTAAGCTAATTGCTTTAGTTAACCCGTTTAGTTAAATTGTTTTTTACACAAATGTTTTTTGGCATTCATACGTTTTTTTTTATTTAAATTTTTTAATAAGGTAACAAGTAAATTAATTCAGTCTATATTATAATATATATATAACATATTTTTCCCTATCATTTATTTTGAAATAGTGTAATGTAGTGTAGTGTAAATGAAACCAACATCACTATAGTTGATATAAAAATGTGAAAAAAAAATAGTTTATAAAAATACACCCAAAGTAAATAAATACATTTACACCTCTGTGTTTAAACAAGTCTGTGACGAGTACGAAGCGAACCATTAAATTCACGCCACGAATAATTGGTTTCATCAATGTACCTTACCCGTAGAATACACCAAATTAACTTGACACCCCTCAACATGCTGGCTTGCATAACAACATGTCTAATGTATGTATTGAGTGATAAAGTTCTATGTATAGTGGTTGCATGTAAAGTAAATTTTGACAATAAGTTCAATAAGTCTAGACAACCTGAACTGTTTTAAAGTTAAAGGAAGTTTGTTAAGAATGACCCTTTACTTTTTAATCCTTTTATTTTGTGACCCTTATTTATTTATTTTTTTCCGTGCGGAAATCCCCTCGGATACCGCATGTCGGACTCGAACCGACTAAAACCGCACGCCGTCTCGTGTACTAATAGCCGGGGAATCAGGTATACCCTAGACAGGAAGTCCTGGTGCCCGACATACCCCCCCCCCCCCCGAGATTCTATTACCCTACATACCAGTTATATGGCTAATACACGCATTTGCAAACTGGTGACTTTAAAATAGCGAGTTTTAATAATTTAAGTAGCACGCCGTATCTATAGCTCTAGTATCATCATAACATACCCAATAAAAACTATCATATTCGCCGACTGTCCCGTGGCTATCCCACGCTGTCATATTTTTTTTCAATTCAAAATGTCATCCAATCCTTTTGGCATCCTTCATCAAAACACTTGACAATACTGCCCACAATGTGCGCTTTGACCGAAACGGAGCACATTTGTGGGAATTTTTTGACAAAATGATAGATGGACGTGATTCTTCCGTTTCATTTGCTCAGGTTTTGAAAAAATATCTTAACTTACTTTATTTAAACTGAAAGTTGCATTACTAAGTTGTGTGGTAATACATAAAAGGATATATTTAGCTTTATGTATTACATTTGTGTTTCGTTGAAACGTTACTGCAGTTTTACAGTTTTACTTGAGGTTGAAGAATATATCTTCTTTCAAATTTGGAAGGAAGATTATCCGAGGTGATTGTTCGTCAACCACACAACGCAAGCAAAAATACTTTTATAGTTTTTTTGAAAGAGAACAATCGTATACAATCGGAACAGTATCTCACAAAAGCTGTTCATAATATGGATATACAAGAAACCGCGGCCGCGAACACTCCCGCGCATCACGCGCCGCTATTGTCCATTCTATAATTACCGGGTCGGACGGAAGACGGACCGCAAACACCTGTTCCGTTTTCACACGGCCTACAACAGGTAAGTTCACCCGAAAATCCAAATCTCGGACAACAGTGTAACAGTATACCTTTTTGTTCTTCTGTTACATTTTTTTGTTTTGATATCGGAGTTCCAAAATGCAGTAAGATACAACTTTTAACAGGATCACTGGTTATTTAGGTACATTCACCTATTACAATATAGACATTTATTTTATGTTTTAGAAATGAAAGGTCTTGGTTTTTTTTATATTAGAGGTGGCAGACAAGCAGACGGGTCACCTGATGAAAAGTGACTATCGCCGCATATGAACGTCTGCAACTCAGGTGTCACAAACGCGTTGCCGGCCTTTAAGGAAGGAGTACGCTCTTTCTTGGTTCACTGTTAATGTCTAGAATATCTGTACTGAGCCGCTTTTCTATTTTTTTGTATTATTTTTACACTGTGAGGTCAACCAGCAGTGCGGATTTATAGTAATAATTTAGAGTTGTTACATGACATTGGGCTCATTCCTAATTCAAATTGAATAAACAAGAGCAAACAACGCAATATTAAGCAGAAAAAAATATATTTCTGTCCGAAACATCACACGCAATTTGTCGTAGGAAAATCAAATTATATTATTTATCCCCCATTATTTGCGTCAGCCTACCAGATGTACACTCAATGTCAATCTCTCATATTTGTTTACCTAGAAATAGCAAACATTATGTCGTGGGGTCAGTCAGTTTGCGCTATGGCCGCTAAATTTGATGATCGTAATTTTATTATTAGTTTTGTATTTTTGTAAATAGCCCAAAATACAAATTTTCTGCATACATCGAAATAAAAACCTACGTTTTGGCTGGCAGTATGTGCTGCTTTCTATCTTTCTGTTTTCAAAATATCTGCAACCTATTTAGTAAGTTGGCACTATTTTTAAGCTTAAGCTCAGTAGTAGGTACCTAAATTGCTGACTAATTAATTTATAAAATATAACTTTTATTACATTTAAGTACCTAGTTATTTAGAATGAATGTTATTTGTATGAACCATCTCATATACAACCTTTTATGTCTTATTATCTTTTTATAACCAACAATGTAATTAATTTTGTAGATATTTTATTAAGAACATGTGTGTAAAAAACGTATGGCACACCTTCATTATATTAGTACCGTCAATAGGTTAGTAAAAATTTCTAAAATGAAATTGTCATCTCTACTACAACAAGAGAGATAGAGTTTCACTTGTCTACTTTCAACGGATAGGTTTAAACTTCAGTATTATAAAAAGACAGATACATTTTGGTTAATATTATAATAGTGACCCAGAACAATATGGACACCGATCCGAAAGCTCTGGTAAGCATTACAAAAACCACGTCAAACCAATAATTCATGCTAAATATAACGCGACACAATTATAAGTCATCCATCCATTCTGATCTGTGCAAAATCATATTCATCCACTAATACCATTTTCGCAATGACATGCACTTTTTGCCATTCAAATGGGGGACAGTTGTGTTTTTTCTATATGGATACGAGGACTCTAGGCCCCATACATCGTTGCCGCGAACGATTACGCATATTTTTGCTCACACGTTATTAGGGGTGCCGTGTGTGAAAAAAATGTACTATTATAAATAAAAGGAGCCTAACAAAGGGATGGGAGAGCGATCGGGGTCACTAGGAAACGGCGGTTTTGATACGGGAATTTTTTACCTGGGGATATTTTTTCATTAAAATTTCGGGACTCAAACTTTATAGAGGTAGCCAGTCAGTCTGTGTTCATCTGCGAAGATGATCACATGCTTTATGACTTCGAACATCTTGGTGCAGTGGTCAGTGAATATTGGACTTGGTTTAGTTCTGAAGCTTCTTTAATTTAAGTTTAAACTTAAAGACATATATTAGTTTAAGAGACTCACAGTGACTAAGTGCTTTTAGAAGAATAAACATGGATTTATCATCGCGCAGTAAGTCAAGATTTTTTGACTCGGGAATCGACTTAAGACGAAAAGGTACTTTTAAGAGATTTTTCCAAAGATTTTTTCGGCTTTGATAGTTTTCGTTGTGTTCGTAGAACTCGAGTTAATAGAGATTGTGCAAGGGGCAATAAACGGGACAATAACCAATACTCTAGACAAATTGGAAAGTAATAAGGCAGTGAAAATGATATCTGTCCCCGAAAGATATCTGTATATGAATCTGAACGAATCGGATGTCGTTGATATTAACATATAAATGAGTGCGTAAGTGGACTGAGCGTTATAGTGTATAGCTCCCTGCGTATAGATCTACCCTGAGTTATATGGGCTATATAAATTGATATGATTTAATTGTGGTATTATGCTAAGATTAGATTGATTGCTGACTAAACGGAGATAAGCTGCCTATTACGCTTGAGGTTGAGGCCATCAGTTCTCTTATTTGGTTGATGTATTTATGTTCTAATAGATGATTTTTTTATGTTATTTATTCCATTTAGAATACCTAACAACTGAATTAATAGATAGATAGATAATAAATACTTTATTTTACACAATTCAGCAATGAAAATTTACCGAGAACGGAGGATCCTCAAGGAGAAGTATTGGAGGGACATAACATCTTTTCCTCCATCCTGGTGACAGGTTGTGATCTCCGCCTCAATTCTAAATTCTTTATTAAAAATTAATGTCATTTTTCAATCAAATTTAAATGTTTACTGCGTTTTCATTTATAACCATGAAATAATATTCTGCATTCGTCTGCACATTGACCGCAAATAGCCTCCTCGGAGGTTGTATTTCAAAATAATGACTACGGGTAATAGACAAAGGCTTATTTAAGTTATTTCAAGATCTTTGTTTTATTTCAAATATATCTTGGTTTAATGGTGACGTGAATATGTAATGTATGAGACGAATATTGAGGGGTTCGCCTTAAAGTTGTTTAGTTTAAGTTTAAATGAATCTTATTGGAGTTTGATTTACGTCTTTACAGTAAAAAAATGTTCAATTACAATTTTTATACATCTTAAGCTATGAAAAGTAAGTCGTGTTGCCTTCTGAATTAAATTTTGTAAAATATATATATTTTCATGTTCAAGGTTGCAAGTTATCTTTGAATTTGATTTGGTTCCAAACTCAGTCGCTAAAATTTTGTAAATAAGTATATAACCGGCTTCATATTTACTAGTAAGGTAGAAAACAAACGTACAGTTTAGTAAACGTACAGTACGTGCCTATAAACAGTAATATTACCAAATCTCCCCTATTTAATTCTGACATTCCTCTTCACCAGCAAAAGTACAATACTATAACAGTTTTTTTTTATAAACTGCAGAATTTTAACTGATTGTTGGTTAATACCTAAATCTTCTGTCTTTAAAACAACATGATTTATGTTACGTTTTCATAAGTACATAATCTAATGTTTTTACGATTTGTGTTTATCGTTATCAGGTTAATGTTGCAGTTATTTTAATACCTATTTATGTTTGCTTATACACAACATTTTGCTTACAAAAGTGCAATACAAGGCTAGCTACTTCTGGCATAGGTCCCAACCGGACGACGCTTTATAACCCCAATTTTATTGCTTTAGGAAAATCTATGTCTTACTCTGCATATGGATATGTGTTTTTAGAATGGGTTTCGTCTAGAAAGTATTCAGACTGTAATTACATGAGTATCAACGACTTATACAACATTTATTTATTCATTAGCTGGTGCTCGCGACTTCGTTCGCGTGGAATTTGAAAAGCGCTGCCTTAGTGGGTTCGATTCCCGGACCGGGCAAAAATTTATACGGTTTTTCTGTGAGGAAAAATAGCCTAAGTTACTTCTTATATTGACAGCTACCTGATAGTAAAATATTATCGAAATCGATCCAGCCGTTTAGGAGATTACCCGGACTAAATTTAAACTTGTTTTTACTCATAGGTATCGTGCAAATAACCGTATGAGCATGAAAAAAAAACTATTGTTTTGACATAACAAACAGACACTTCAATTTTATTTATTTGTATAGATTACGTAGTAATAATAATATTCTAATGGCATTATATATCGTTGTGTAGACTGACACCAAATAGAGCTTGTAATTTGAGTTTAAGCGTACTTTCTTTGTAATTATTCACAAATTGCCACGAAAACGAAGGTGTTAAGATATTCTTTCGTTGCTTTCACGGAGTTAGTGAGGTTACCGGAGCCTAAATCTCGCCCCCCCTCCCCCTCCCACGCACTTGTAACTCCTGAGTCGCAGGTATCCATGGATGTCATGCTCACATGGTTATTTGCAAGATACCTGTGCCTCAAAACCAGTTTAAATATTTTTTACACGGTCCGTATAGTGAGGAGGTCGGTAGTTTACTTTTTTTATATTTTTAAATGTTTTTTTTTTCTTATGTAATATATTTAAAAATGTAATCAATATGTATATACTCGTATAATGTAATGAAGAGAATAATAATAATATTTCGGACATCTGACACACAACGCCATCTAGTTTCAAACTAAGCAGAGCTTGTGCTATAAAAGTTAGATTGGCTGATAGAATACTTAGATTGAATTGGTACAGGAGTTGGAAAAGTATCCACTGTGCTATCACTTCAGCGGTTCAGTACCGATTTTAGATGTCGGTAAACTAAACTATTGGCTCAGTACACACATATTGCACATTTTCACACACGTTAATAAACACTGACCTCGTTGGTTTTGCTAGATCACTAAAAACATTCGAAATCAAAGTCAAGTATAATTTTATCTCTATCTATAAGATACGAAATACTTATTAGTAAATAAACCTATATATTAGACGCAATTGTGGTAATAAATACACTCGGCAGCAATAATTAGTGGCCGGCAGTTAACGACAGTGCCGTACTGGAATTAAGATTTTTGCCATAAATGCCCGGCTCGAGATAAAACTGCCGCGCTAAGGATTAGGGGTTAAGTGTCCGCTTTAACTGGCATTCTTCTAGAGCTGAGAAAAGGATATCGATGAAATAAGAAAAATTATAGACAGATGTTTCAAATGAAAGATGGACAAAATAAAAGCTATTTAGTTCTAAAAATAATTCAATGTAATTTCAAGCCCTGATAAATTTCTAGATTCTTAATACTTAAGGTAATAGTAAATAAAGTGTTGTTTTATATATAAAGTGATTTAAATTAGTACCTCCGCCAAGTTAAGTAAAAAAAAAACAAACGCAATCACAGTTGTACTTGACTGACTTAGGTTTTTGTATACTTATTATGTTTTGATGGAAATTTATTAACAAAACAATAAATCAATGTGTGAAAAATTATTTTTTAAACATTTATATTGTCACACCTTAAAAATTGGATTTACAATTAGTAAATAAAAACACCGAAACAATTGATATAGATAAAATTGCCGCATAATGATTTTTACATGATAAAATATTGTTATCACATATTTAACTACACGATACGATAGCAAATTAACCAACAATTGTAAATCGTTTCAAGGAAGGATTTTTATTTTTATTTTATTGGTATGTTGTTTTATAATATGTTATATTGATTAACCACTTTTAAACTCTCGATAATAAAGTATCGATAGTTTGAAAGTAAACCTACTGATGTGCCTTTCCCTCACTACTCCATTTCAGTGTAGTGCCAGACAGTCCGGTGTGGCGTTTTTATTGACACTCGTACCGTGACAAATATCTCCAGGAAGAACATACTCCTTCCCTATCCGTAAAGGTTCAGTTGGCACTGTTCTTCTTATGGCTCATATATTTTACGAGCATAGCTTTAGCTTGAAGTTTTGTCTATGATGAGATTTGTTTTTTGGAATCTGTATGAAATTTCTTAGATATTTAAAGAGTTGGCGGTGGTAATATAATAATAAGTACGAAAGTTGATGTTATGATCTTAATAAAAATCTTTAATAGATATCCTAAAAAATAATACCCATTATGTCATGGGCTTTCAAAGAAATTAACAGTATAAATTTTCACTCTTAATTTTTATAACCAACATTTTTCTGTTAAGGGCTGTCCATTCGACTCCCCAGGCACAGAATCATGTTACACACCTAAAGCGAAAAAAGGGAAAAAAAATTCAAATCCCTCTAACGAAGAGGCCAATTCGCAGGAGGCCTCTGTTTTTCTCAGTTATTGCGAATATTCCGCCCAGTATTGGGTATCAGTAACACGATTACTGACCCGACCTTAATTTGATCAGCTACCACCGTGGCCGCTATTTTTTCGTGTTGTCAACCCTCAGGGAAGTTTATTTACCTGAGCTATGTAAGAAGGTATTGATAAACAATATTTTATGATGACCCAAATAGAGTTTTGGTAAATCAAGGAGAATATTGCGGTAGAATGAACTGCGTATGTCAACTGAAGGTTTATTAATTAAGATTGACTTTTCTTGTGAAATGTTACTGCACAGTGTTTAGAGTCACAAAAATGTGAGAGCTTAATAAATTTGCTATAACTATTCAAGTATGAAAGGAATAAAACACGATACTTTTTTTGAAGAAAAAATAACAAATTCAGCATTGGACAGTGATCCCTTTAGCTCCCTTGGGTCGAGAAAAAAAACAACAAGATGAAGATAATCAGCCGTTTTTGTCGCTCGGAATTACGTCGGATAATTTGATTAGCTATCGGTGGGCGAGAACCGTCCCCTTAAGAGGTAATCCTATTTTATAGGTAGGCCCTTAATCTGATAGATGCTAGGTGTTTTATATTGGGCGTTTCTGATTGCATTTTACGTTTAATGCTCGTCAAAATGATTTTGTATATATCGAAAGCTATCATTTATAAGCTGTTTAACGGCGTGTCTCAAAAATTACCGTTACTTCGTCATATTTCGTTTAAATAATGACTTACTGTGCATGTATATTTAGTACAATGTATGTGCCAATTTTAGGTACATAAAGTAAGATTTCCCCCTCTACCAGCTAAGTGTAATTATAGGTAAAAAAGCAAGGGTTGCGGAGTGGCCATGTTGAGAGAAGTGACGTCATTAGCACGCTGTTGACACAACCCGCCTTCTGACGTGAATGGCGAGGCTAAACTGGCTGTATGGGCGTGTTTCCAATAAGCCACTATGGGCTTTCACTGGTTCGTAATTACTGGATCGTTTTTAGCACTGCAAGAAAAATGTTACTTAAATATACTTGGGTGTTAATTTATTATATTCAAGATCTTTAGAACTTAAGTAACATTGATTCCAATGTGTTATTTTCCAATTGTATTTATTTTTTGTGCTTGAGATGTTAAATTCTCAGTACCAGAAGAGATTTTAGCAACATGCCCGGTATAGGCCAATATACTTATCTACGTTCTCTAATATCATATGATTAATATTTTCAACCTAGTTTCGGGACATTAAAAATTAAGAAAAACGAACATACGCACACTTCCTGACTTTGATTCGAAAATACTTAGACTTGAAGTCTTAAAATACTTATACTCACAAATAAAAATCGCACGTCTGCTTAACAGAATATAAACAAAACCTTCCAAATAAATTAAAACAAGCTCTAAATCTCCATTTGCCGACACAGAGTATTTTCAATGAGCTTTTGTGTCGTATGTCCATTTCCGACAACTCGGCCTTTGAATAAAGTAGCTGTCAAAGAGGCCGATGTCAAAATTCTCTGGCATTGATAAGTTGGTAAAGAAAACAGAAAAAGTGAAAAGAAAATTAAAAGTTTTTAGAAACTTCGATGCTTTCATATGGATTAAAATGGCTAAAATCTAAAATGACCATTTTGTTTAAGTATTTAAGATCTTCAAAAAATATTTTAATGGGTTCAGTGATTCTAGAATAGTATGATAGGTAGCAGAATAAGTATTTTTCGGGTATGAACTGCTTTAAGTTCTAATTCTATAAGCAACGTATATATATATTATTGATGCGATGAAGCATTGTACTTCGAAAATAATATTCCAAATTTGAACGATCGCCACACCCAAATATCGGGCAACCAAAATCATAATAACACTACAACAATAAACACCCCCGCAACATTTGATATCCATTCTTATTACTTTTATTTTCGATTGATTGTCGTGAAAAACGTACGATTTCTATAGAAATTCACTAGGGACCGCGATCCCCTGCCAATTAATGTTGGTCACGGTGGTCAGACTTATGTCAAAGTTAGATATATTTTTTGTCACTAACGTAACAAATGCAGATTAAAAGTATGTTCTATTACATCGATCTCAAATAATTCAAAAATGTTTATAAACTCTTAAACTTGCACCGTTAGAGGAATTTTACAAATTAACACAGTGGTACATTTGGAAGCGGTGCCTGTGGGGACAGAATGTAATTAATAATTAATGCAACGAATGGCCAAGTAGGAACTTTGCTAACACAGAAGTTACTTCTAGCTCCGCAGTATGACCTTTTCAGTGAAAAAACAAATGTCGAGATATAACTGGCATGTTACGCCGTGTGTAGTAACGAGCTAATTTAAACTTTTCGGTCTCTCAGTCCTTTCGGAGGGTGTCTCCCTTCTCGTCACCTGAGGCGACTGTCCTTGGTTAGACGCCACTTTTCAATAAAATAGAAATAAAATGCACGTGTCTTTCATATAGGTTTTGAGTTCTAAATAATTCAATTTATTTTTACTTTGTTTTTTTTTTAATTTGACTACACATTTAAATAGACACAATTGAAATTTGACTGAACAAATTTTGTTAATTGATTTACAATTTATTAATATTGTGATTCAGTTTTACTTATCTACTATATCTATCGTGTTTATCATGTTTGATAATACTAGATAGATTAAATAAAATACTGTTAGCCTTAATATATGCCAATATCTTGGAGTAGCTTTAAAATCAATCTGAAAATAAAAATTAAGTTACCACCCTCGTGGAGATATCAGCGTCATAAATCACTTAAACCTCTGATTCAAAAATTTATGTGGGTGTGAAGTTTTTGTCCACACAGCGCATGTGTGGTAAGTGGTGACCAGTGTCCACTCGCGTGCAGTGGGTGTGGCTACGCTTTATTTATCCGATTGTGGCTCCGAGTTGACCCACTGTGTAGATAAATTCCACGTAAATTGATAGGGTTTCGATTGGGTTTAGGTAAACGTGTAAAACTTTATGTATTTGTATCTAGGTAATGTGTAGGCACGTTTGGGGGGATTAGTTCAGAATTGTTACAAGAGTTTTATACAGCGATTGGATATAAAAAATATTAATACAAAAACGCAATGTTGGTAAATATTTAAAACCTATGTAGTCTCAAAGGGGATAAAATTTAAAATAATAATTCCTACCCCTACTTAATCAATAATACAAAGCAAAAATCTATATTCGGTAAATAGCTACAAACAGGCTTATTAAATGTCTTTTTATACCCTTCATAGCTAATTTAGACTTACCGCGTGCCACTATTAAAATATTTACATAGGCGCAGGAGCCAAAGCCACCTTCCTTCCTGCTTCCTGAGGAAGTGCTTCCATTTGCCACGAGCCGTCACCTTTAAAAATTAACATTATACAAAACATTTACATAATATACCCCCTAAACAAACTAGGTATACAAACAAAGAACGTCGAATCACGTAGGTTTTTTAGCTATATTAATTTAGTTCTCCGGTTACAATGCAATACAACCCCTATAGACATTATACGGTACTGCCAGGGTTGGCACTTACGATATTTTTGTAAAGCGTCAATCCTAGCCATCTCAATCGATCGGAATAAAATAAAATACATTTAGAAATTAAAAAAAATGCTAGTTTCAAAAAATCAGGATTTATCATTATAATAAACAGTCGGTCAGTTAGTTTTAGTCGTAGCCCAACGTCCGATTAATTTTAATGGGAAAATACTCATGGAAACTGACGGGTCTGAAAGCGTTGTTTAACTTTTTACATTCAATTAAAAAAAACATATTCTTCAAATGCCAGCCCTAAGTACAGCGAACATTGCGTTTCACAAAAAAAAATTGAGGAAAATAATAATAACAAGAGGGCAATGTAAGGGCGTCTACACAGTACTTATATGAAATTAGCTCGCGAGCAGCTTTGATGTGCCGACCAATTGTGTGAGCTTGTGAAAGCGCCTTTATAATGTAAGGCGTTGGCTAGTCTTATTCGCTCGTCTACTATATACATATAGAAATGTCAATTAATGTAAAGTGTTAATTATATATTTACAAGTTAAACTTTTGAGAGCCCGTAGCCCTGCTTTTGAGTCATTAAATGATAGTGTAAATATAGCAGTATGCAATATTCGTTATAGTTTAATTCTAATTTCTGAATTGTGGTCTTTTAAATACATAAAATAAAAAGATCTTCTCCCACCACTGGGAAAAAATTCTGTGCAAAGCACAAGGGTACATAAAAAGCGAATGAATGATATAGGTAATACTTTACTAACACCGTGACAACACCTCTAGTCTATTTTGAACACCGCTAGTCTATTTTGAAAATCGAAAAAAAAAACAATAATAATTTGACTGAAATTATCAATACTTTGTGTTTTTTTTTATTTAGAAATAACAGTAATATTCTTCAAGCCAGGCTTTTTGTTTGAACAAAATGTTTAAAATTAAAATTAGAAAAAAGGATGAAACTTTAGTCAGCAATAACTAGGTTAAATCAAGTTTAATAGGTAGTACTTATTTTAAATATAAGCCCACCGTACGTTGATTTACCTACATTTATTGTAATAGACCATTTACCGAAATAAAAATTGATTGCAAATTCACGCGCATAATATTCCTCTCACAACGTACATACTTCTATTATACAATCTTTCTTGTTTATGATTTTCGAGATTTGGAAAGTAGGATTTATGATTAACAAAAAGACGTTTAAATTTGAACAAGAAAGGAGAATGCCAATTTCAGTATGAAAATCAGTTTGACACTTTTTTTGCTGAGTAAAATATGTATATAAACCGCATTATTAAGCCTGCATTGAGTAATATCTAAAATATTAACGAATATTATAATAGAACTTGTGGTTATTGAGAAATTAAATGTGAAAATATTAACAACGAGAAAATATTGTGACACTGACGATATATTTTTTATAATAATTGTGGCGTCGTGTTTTTCACAGGGATACCATGTATCACCAGGGACTTCCTTTCTAGGGTATACCTGGTTCCCCAGCTATTAATACCCGAGACGGCGTGCGGTTTTAGTCGGTTCGAGTCCGACATGCCACCGACAGGTGGTATCCGAGGAGATTTCCGCACGGAAAAGAAAAAAAAAAAAAAAAAAAGTGTAAAGTACCAAGTATAAATTAAGACAATACAAACACTGAAGTATACATTCACTAAATAAACTACGACTACAAGTGTGACATAACGAATTATTATCACGTATATTATTATTTAACCATATTATTTTAAAACGATGTTTATTTGCATAAAAATATTAATAGTTTATTTTCTATAATAGCGACATTTAACTTGAAATGGAAACGGTCTTTAATGCAGGTTTCACTCTGTAAGATTAAATTTCAAGCCCTAAGGTCTATAGAAGAGATCCAGGGCCGAAAAGTCACATTAATAGCAACTATTTTTTACATTTTCAATAATGAGGCGAACGTCTAAAAGTGAAACCATGAATGAGCATCCTCCTTTAAAGAGCGAGTATCATAAGAGTCAAGAGTATCCTAAAAACAAAAATTGTGGAGGACAATAATTTAATACAAACTTGATATCAAATTTAACTCACAATAACATCTGTTTATAAAAGTATTTTTAACTTTCTTGTCGTTACAAAGAAACAACCCTTTAAAACACGGGCCGCAAGCAAGATGCTTATTACTGGCCTTTTGTGAAGATATAAGCGGTCAACCCTACAACTGACACCTCGGAATACCGTGACTGCAACAACCAACAATTAAGTGTTATTTAACACTTAAATTATTGACAGAAAGTGTCATTTCCCATATGTTGGACGAATGTTGTGAAACTTTTTCTTTTCTTATAATGACTGGTACAGATATCCTTTGAGTTGAAAGTGTGTCAAGTTAAATGTTGGGTATTTTAAGAACGCATTCATTAACTTATCGACTTGATAAACAAATAAAAAAACTGTAATAAAATATTTGTAATATTTTTCAAATTTTTGGCTCTTGACATACAAATATAATCACAGAAACAAACAAATATATCTATCTCTCTATAGAATAAAAATCGCATTATTTTGCATAGAACATTTCTATTCCTATCCTATCTATAAAAAAAAAGTAGGTATGTGTTTAGATCTAAATAAATCTTTTTTCTGTATTAGAAACCAAGATATCGTCTTCAGAATCAAAGATACGAGCAAGCTCAAGGGCTAACAATATATTTTAAGTTTTGTCAAACCTATTTCTCTGAGACTCAGCAAAGCTGTGGAATACTTGTGTTTTGTTCTATGCTGTCGATAAACCACTTGAATTACCTACTTCTCAAGCTCTTACCAGATAAAGTGGACCTCTACCTATAAAGCAAACATATCTCTTAGCACTAAAGTGTCAAGCACGTATGTACTTTATAGGTAACGTAAACTTACTCAACGGGATTTTTTTCTTTCAGTTTCTTCAATATCATAAATTAAGAAAACGACACTATAATAGAATTGTCATCAAAGTTTACAACGTTTTTAAATTTTAGTTTTCTGAACTCGCCTAATTTAACTCTCTCTTTCTTTCTACCAGCGGATGCGGACAGCGCGGCAGAAGGCGGAGGGTCGCCCACACCTGGGGTGCCAGCAGACACGTTGACCTGCGGCGCCTGTCGACGAGCCTTCGCCCTTGCCGACATTGTGCGGTTTATACAACACAAAGTTTCCTCCTGTGATAAGGACCTAACGTCGTATCATTGTTACAGTACTGGTAAGTGTACCAATGAAAAGAACATAACTGAAAGCAATCTTATTAAAGTATATTTACATATTAATGACTTCTACTTGCCACACTAGATACTGCATACCCGTACTTACAGTCTGCCCCATTGAGCTCTCAATATACTATACAATATGACGATACATAAACAAAATTATCTTCTCGATCGTGGCATTGGATCATCTCAATCCCATGAAAGAACACATTGATTTCGAGCACACAGCTACTGCTATGTTAGGCACGCTATTGCTGTAAACTTCAATGATAGTATTAGCCTTATCTACTACCAATATAGTTGAGTATGCATGATAATTTATCTAAGAATTAATTATCACAGGTCCTAATTCAGACCCAGAAGATGGCTCGAGGCCTGGTCAAGTTTCAAGTGGGAGCACCAGTGTCCGGAGGCCCTCCCTTCTTACAGCGAGAAGACCTCCGAGCAGTCGGGTGCATACCCCTCCTCTTGCCAGTCCATCTATAGCGCCACCAGACCTTTTAGAAGACGGAGGTGCATCCAGTACTCCAAAGCGATTGTTAGACGGTATGAATTACATAATTATGTAATTTTAAATTCATTTTAGTATATATGTAGTGTAATTAAGTAATCAAATAAAATAGATTAATGTTACAAGTTCTCTTAGTAGTCAATTGAAATAGGAGTCATTGCTGTAATATTTATTTTATTCATATTTAAACGTATATCAATGTATATAATTTTTGCTAAAGACAGCTACTGATTTCATAATATTACTCTTAGTTTTCGATCGAACATATTAACTTTAATCTTTTGAAACACATCTCACGTAACAGTTATTTATTCGAATTGTTCCATTGTTTATTCGAATATATAACAGGAGCTACTAAAGGACGACTCTACTTCTACTTTAGCAGTAGCACGAGTTGTGTAGAACCTAGTTTTTGACAACAACCTATTTTAGCTAAATAAAATTCCATCAGGCCCTATCATACCTAAAAATCATACTAACACGTAAACTTTTATCATCTACAACAATTTAGAGAACTTGTGTTCCTATTTATTTAGATATAGCAGTATATCCTACAAGTCATTTAGAAATCTTAATCTGAGTTTTCGTCAACAGCTGATACTGAAACCTCAACTCCCAAAAGGAGGGCATCTACATCACCGATGCCTTCCAGTTCTCCTGACGAGGACATCAAACCCAAGATTAAACAAGAACACATGGATACCTCAGGATCGCCCGAGGACCAGAAAAAATCTAGAACTGAAGTTGCTGATGCTGAATCTAATACAATGCACAGTGGTAAGTTAATTCATGTACATTGTTCATTGACAGGTCTATTAGCCTACTGTAGTCATATTCTACTGAGCCCGCAATCTAATGCCTACCCAAAACAAATAATTGTGTGATGAACATGACCATTAGTGTCTGAGTGTAATTTATTTATAATACGTACATATGTATTTATTTGAGAGGCCTATGTCCAACAGTGGACTGATAAAGGCTGTTGATGATGATGTTTTCATTAACATGTATCTTTGTATTCATCAATTCTAATTACCTTAACGAATCGCCTAGTTCGGGATCACACTGCGGTATTTGAGGTGTCTTAAATTAAAAAAGAAGAACAATATCAAATAAAAATAATTAATTATAGTCTGGGTCTAATATCATTACAATATGAAGGACTTATGTCCCAAGTAAAGGTTATTTAACCCAAGTGTGCATCTTTAAAGTTGTAAATTAATTTTAACTGAAATTGACCATAAAAACCTAACGATACTCGTAACAATTTGGGAAAAAAGAGTCTATTCACAATTATATCATTAGCAGTACCAACTTAATGGCCATGTTTAAAAAAACCTTTATGAATGTCTTGTTCGAAATGCATTTCCTTAGTCCATCAAAGTATGAAATTACCTACATACTCGTAAGTAGTTACCTAATATTTTAAACAAAATCTCTTTAGATTTTATTAGGATTGAACTAATATTCTTTGTCTTTTGTGTCAAATAAATTAAAACAAAGTTTTAGAAATGTAATAAAAATATCCTTATATATGCGTTAAGCCATAGTTTAAAACACAAACTATTTTTAAAACTTTATAACTAAGATATCCAGACGAATCTTTTTGCTTTAAAACGTTTTCAAGTTATTACTATATCAAACTATGGAACTCGTTAATACAATTATCAGGTTCTGAACGTCGTCACATTTCTTGACATTCAATGCCATTATTACAAAACACGTATGTTTGACAAAGTCTACAATTTTAGAAGTTTAAACGTCATGCCTATGACGGTCAGATGCTTACTATATTAATGATTTCTCGTCAGTCTCAAAGGATTCTTTGTCGATGGTTTTATCTTTATCAGTTTGTCACGCAAGATGTTGCACAATGACAATGTTGGACAATCACGTACATTCTGCAGCGTCACTGTGTGTCCATACATTTCAAATTGGGATTTAATCCCGTCAGTAGTAACAGGATGTTTCAAATTGTGGTCTTAAATTTTTTGAGTTAAAGTGTATTTCAAACTATTTATAGACATTTAAACTAAAGTTTAGAGACACATATGTTACGTCTGTCACACAAAAATTAAGCAATGTTGTACATATAAAACTATTTATGAATAATCAAAAGAAATTCTTAATACATTGCTCATTTCATGTTAAATAAAAATAATATCAATTTAGTAAATAGTATTTGATACGCGATAACTCTTATTTTATTTAAATGAGAGTAGGTACTTTAACCCATTGATTGTCTAAAAGTAAAACTTACTTCAACTCAGCTGTAGATCTTTTTAAAAATCACTTCACTAATCCTTAAACCGTTTCAATAAAGCGTAGGATAAATAAAAGCCGAGGTAGCTCGAACATCTGTATAAGCGAGCAATCTTGTGAGGGTGGTTCGAGAAATAATCTATCGGAGACTAACCCTTTGTGCGGCCAGATGTGCTGTCATTTGACACTTTTGTATTAAACCCGTTGCACAACAAAGCCTTCCTTAAAACCCGAAAATTGTGTACCGTTCAAAATTCTCAACCCGCATTCTGTCAGCTACTTTACTAAATGCAACAAAAGATAAAAATATAAGTCTACAGTATTTCAACTGTTTGGTAATTACGATTATGTAACAATACAAATGATTCTGAAACACAATTTCTTTGATCCAAAACTGATCTGAAAAATCTGAGCTAGATTTCTAAAATAACACCTAATAAATTCTTGTCTCACGTTTTACTCAAATAAAACTTGATTTTGATTGATACAAAACTATTCCTTATAATAGCGACAATCATTCAATTATGTTGTTGATAACAAGACGTAAACATACCTTGTGTTATTTAAAGCATTGATAAACATATCATTCGATTTTTATATCCAGATGTACAGATATTCATACTAAGTTAGATATTGAATACATAATATGTACATACGTCATTGTTATTGCTATATCTGAACACTAAATATGACGTTATTACTTCTCTAGATACAGATTTGTATTGCGCTAGCGAAGTGTCAATTGCAGGTTTTGCTTCAACACCAGTTGTTTCGGATTATTGCGTTTATCCTAAACGTTCATATTAACCCTTCTAAGTGAGCTGTCAAAGCAACCATTTTCAATATACCATAAGGGCCCCATCACAATAAACTATCGCAATAAATTATTGTGATAACCAGAAACAAAAGAGACCGTACATAAATACACTTAACTTTTAAAACCGCATTCATAATGTATAGTTATTGTCAAAACAAGGACATAACTCTAATGGTGACAGTAAGTCGTGACCTCGTGCCAACTTAAAAAGGGATCTTAATTTTAATTGTATTATTCCGTACATATTAATTAACCCTATCGCAGTACAGACAGATAAAAGGGATGATTTAGGAGAAAAAAATTATTTGCATGAGTACACGATTGACGCACGCGTATTGTTGTCATCTGCCTTTTGTGATGACCCTTACGTTAACCGTGACCGGGACAAACGTTAAATAGTTGATGTTATTTAAACATGAATCAAATATTCAACCTTCAAGCATTGCAATTGAGTTCATTATTGTTAAACATATTACCGGCGTTAATGACCTTCCATGTTGCAATAACTGCGATATTACAATTGTCAAAGATGCTACCGAGTCCTATTGTTAGGCACGGTCTTTTATAATTTTTTAAAGATAAAAAATGTTTGGCGTGTTCCTGACACGTGGTACAAGCTCATGTGTTCGCCGTGACCTATGAAACTCCTTTAAGCGTGACACAATGAGCATGGATATTTTTAGTTTTTGTATAAATGGGAAGGTGGCTAAGTGGCGGGTTTGGAATAAGTGGGTTTTAATTTTAGAAATGACGTCTGCGACTTATTAAAATGTTAGGGGAAGTTTGTCTTGTGCTGTTCGTGTGTCCTTTCAGTTTGTAGATTGTACTCGTAATGTATTTAGACCAAGATTCAACAGTTGTACAACGATTTATATCTATATTGTTCAGCTATTGTCTCACAAAAACTGCGTCTGGTTATGGAAGCCATGTCCACAAAGCCACAGTCATTACCATTACAAAACGTTGGTAAACCATTGGCCGTCACTTGTTTGTATCAAAACAAATATTGTTTCAAGTGTGAATCGAGTCCAGTATTTGGAATTGTTGTTTGGTTTACAAATTAATGAAGAATTGTTGAAGTGAGTATGCGTGTTCCGTATTCATATTGTATATCCTGATATCTTTTTAAATATTGTTAAAATGTACTTTCCACGTTATCAGGCGACTTACTGTTTATCTCGTAATCTTTCTATTTTGACATCAACCTCTTATGTTTCATCTGTTTTATCATGCCCGCAATTCAGGGCTCACCGGTGTGTGACGTAAACAATGATATCTATTTCGAATTCTATAGGACCCCAGATAAAAATTATCCTTTAAACTCGACATGCATGGTCTGACGCACCTCAAAACGGTCAGTTCGTGCGGCCCAAACAACCGCGCACTTTTTACTTGCCCACTCACGCGAAATAAACGTCAACAATGAGGTTCAAACGGGCACCGTTGGGCTGCTCTGTCTGTGGACTAATTACGCATTCATAGACGGTACTTCTGATAAATGATCGCCCCCGCAAATGATTCCTCGATTAACTCCCGTCCGAGATATTTCCATATCAAGACATGTTTTCTTAAGGGTCGACCACAAAAGGGCCATCTCAGCGCCCAATCTTTAATCCTATCTTGGGGACCTTTGCGGGCGAATTTAAATTTCTTTAGAAATATCGTCCTTATTATGTACGTGCGGGTTTCTATTCCTTGCGACGTTCGTGGGCGAGATAACGTAAGTTAAGTCCGAGAAGAGATTGTTGTGAAAAAACTACCGCTAACTTTGACGAGATCCCATCTGCTGTGGAGTGTCCATTCAAATTTGATCTCTATTTCGAATGCGTAAATTTACATTTTGTTCGTAGACTTTCGGATTAGTAGAACCTTATTTTGTATATGAGGTGATAAGTCTTTATGAGGGGTCAACCTTTTCTATAGTGAACCTCACCCTTTTAGTGAAAAGAGTCCGTTGATAGCTGATTTAGGAATAGTGATAATGCATTGACTGTGTGTAAATATATCATAGATTTATTTTATGATAGATTGCCTCTCGACCGTTTGGAACGTTGGTTTGGAACAATGTTGATAGATTGGTACTTATAGATATTTGTGTGGAATTTTAGAGTACTACAGGGCTTATTATGAGCGGGTGCAATGTGCATCTGAATAGCTGTCATAGTTGCTTTGTGGTTGATCAGAATAGGGACAGCAATGACCGTTTGTGGAATTCGTTAATTAAAATTTTGCGATTCGATTGATAAAAGCTGTACATATCTAGTGTTTGTTGTTGGTTGGGCCGTAGTTGGCTAAATGCAAGAGAGAGAAAGCAACTGTTAAGTTTCCTGTGACAATGTCTTTTTTGACTCTTTGGATTTGAGTATAGCAATAATAAATTAATTATTTTAAGTTTATAATATTATTTGATAATCACTGGGTCGGATAATCTGTTCAGAATTAACTTGCAAAGTGTGAAACAACTAATTTTGAACATTGTAGTTGTCGTACTTGTAGCAAGAGTCCACAAATAATCTTGGGTCGTTACATTACATTTATTACGATTTTGTATATTCCAACTGTTTAGTTGGCATTTTGATTCCATTTAAAACTTTATCTCTATATTTTCTGTTGACATATATATTACCGATATCCCCTTGATATGTTCGTGTTACCTGATGACGTCATCATGCTTTATTTTCTAATTGTAAGAATTTTTGTTAACTCTATTGTACACAGATACAAAATTAGTGTAACAGTCTCAAAATCCACATTATAACATTGTTTTACATTATACGCAACACTTAAACGCATCGGTGCACCGAAATCAATTTTAAAGCGCGTCTACTTAGGACCCCGCCCCTCCATTTTATTGTTTTTCCAAAAATTTTTGTAATATGTGGTAATGGTCGACACACATGTGTCGACAAGTTATTATGAGTTTAAAATAGCCCCACACAACGTGTCGGGGACGAATTTTTGTCAACATTTGTGCCTTAGTTTTGGGTGAATGTGATCTTGTTGGCTTAAACGTTCCGAAGGAGAGGGTTCTGAAAGAAATGATAACGTGTAGATGTTTTGATGAAGATATTGGAATCAATAAGATTGTAGTCTAGTTTTTAATGCAACTTTTTTATTAGTAACTAGTGTTTATTACGTCATTTCTGTGACGTAGTCGTGTGATTTTATCTAGCACAAAAATGACAGTCCGTCTGATGTTACCTAAGTATTTACAATAAGCTTTGATATCCTATCCTCCTATCCATCTCTGGAGAGATTAGGATCTTTTTATCACCAGACAAGGTACCTAACTGGTAATTTATGGTATTAAATCATAAATGATTACATTAGAATTTGATGCACCTGAATCTATCTGATAGTAACTTTTATTAGTCATTATTTATTTCGTCATTATTTACAACCTACTCTTTTAGAAAAGAATAAATAAAACATGTGCACCATAAAATAGCTTAAGTTTTATTAATATGTAAAAAAATCTATTTCTGTTAATATGTAAAATTAGGTTAAGTTAATATCCCATACCATGCCGTGGCAACTTGTAAATAAACCAACAGTCAGCACTAGGGCTGCAGCACCTTTCAAAAACAGTAGATCCGGAGATTTTAAAAATACAGTTTTTTTAATTCAAATAAATTCATTTTTAAGAATGAATTATTTAATCAAAGTACAAAGTAATCGTAAATTGTCATAGGTAATGTTTTTTTTTTTAAATATAAATGAGCTAGCCAGCGCTTGGACTTGGACCAGGTTGACACTAAAAATATATTTTCTGAATGGATTGTTTAAGCATCTTTTCTTGCTCAGGTTTCTTCAAAAACTTCAAAAATTCTTAGCAATTCATATTGTAATTAATATTTAAAATTAACTCTGCCTTCACCACGTCCACTGACAAGCAGTCTCGCTCGTCTATCAAGCATTACTTCACGCATTACTTTTCGCACTAAAAAAGTTAGGCGTTCTACAAAAGCATTGCATAACTGAATAACTGAACCCATCGTAAATCAACAGGCAATGTTGAATCACTAGATTGTATGAACTGAGGAAATACTTGGTTTAATTGCACGGATGATTGACTGCACGGATGGCGTAGTGGTTTAAGCGGTCGCCACGCCGCTTCCTACTACGCCGAGTGTTGTGGGTTCAAACCCCACATGGGACGACACTTTGTGTGATCCACAAATTGTTGTTCTGAGTCTGGGTGTTCTTTGTGTCCGTTTCATGTATGTTTGTAAAGTCCCCCGCGACACAGGATTTATTCCTAATGCGGGAGTTGTCTTTTTTAAAAACAAAACAAAACAAGAAAAAACAATTTTCGCGTCTCATCATAAAGTTTATCTTCGTCCAGCTTCGGCAGTGATTCGACAGCTTCCAGAGCACCTTCGTAACTTACTGCACTCCTTAGATCGAATTTGGAACAGATTTTGAATACAGAATCCACAAAATCATTATATTTCCTTATGTATTTAAGAGTTCTTCTATAAACCTCAAAAACTTCATGTTCCTCATTATTTTGGCGCTGTAAAACTCATCATGCAGTCTTTTAATCTTGTCTTTTATATTTCTAAACTTAACTATCTAGTTGGCCCATGTCGTAAAACTATTCTGTATTCAATTTTGAACTTCTCAAAAATTGTTTGTGATTCTCTCGTGCGTTTTGCGCTATGCGAAAATGCCGCATAAACTTTCATAATCAAGTTTTCTACGTCGTATGTTAAAGCTTTCCTGGCATTTCTGGCAGCGTTGTGAAGAACATGACAATTATAATTTGCTTCAACTACTTTGATGACAGAATTTCTCATAAATTTTTTGGTACACGGAATTGTGAGCAACATCATTCACCGATGCATTGTCTGCAGACAATGCAGACAACAAAGTTGTGTCTAAGTCGTGTTGAAGCATAAAATTTTCAATGTTCTCAAAAATCTTTTAAGATGTTTCGTTGGAATCCTTATAAAAATCCTTTTATTTATCTTGAACACCTTTTTCTTGGTCAAAATATCTGATGACTAGTGGATACATTTTCTGGGATCCTCTATTTGTAGATTGAGACATTTTTAGGTCTTGTATTGGTGAATCTATTGAGTTCGGTGCTAAGACATTCAAAACTATAGCTTCAGCTTTCGTTCTGCCACAGTGAACTTTGTTTGATAGTGGTGAATTGGAATAAAGAGAGGCATTCAATTTATTGCTGCAATCAGTGCATATGTGGTGGTGGCTAATTTCATAATAAATCGACGCAATTTCGATTGTTGCTACGTTTAGCTCTTCAGAAAAAAACTTTTTTCAGAAATGTGGTTATCAAAGAATTTGAATCAATGTTTCTCACCATTTTCTTGTGCGTTTCACTGTTGAGATGAGTCGACAAAGCCTTTTTACCGTCCCCTTTCACTGTAAATTCCACGTCTCAAAATCAAACACGTAGACTCCTGGCAAACCCGTAAACTCCGGGTCGAACCCGGAGAGATGGCAGCACTACTCAGCACACAATTGTAAAACATGTTAGTAAACTCTGTAGTAGTGTATGTTTTGCAATTTATCCTAAATAAATAAATAAAGTAAAGCACAACTGAATTGAATTCTTCTTTATTCTAAAGGCTACAGAGAAAAAAAACACAATTCAAATGTACGTAGGTATTCAGGTGATCAGTTGCCTTTGCTCAAAATAAATTATTTCATAGTTTTCGTGAAATTAACTATTATTTAATTCATTATTTCTAATGATGACATTACGATATTTAAAGTAAATAGAAATGTTTAAAAATGGATTTGACGATAGCTTAGTATGAAGTCAAAATTGACATTTCTTACAAATCGAATAAAGATCAACTGATATGATTTTCTAGTCAACTACCATATTACATACATTAATGACCGAGAAATCTATTAAATATACGTATGTATGGACGTAGAAGTTAAAAGCAGCATTTTGGTATAATTTCCAATATTACAGCGATTACAAACCAGTGTAAGCTCGCCCAATTTACATAAGGGCGCAACTGTGAGGGCGCGAACAACAATTTGTAGAGTAATGCGATAGTTTAACTTGTTTACAAAAATCAGTATTTTAGCGGTGGGCGCGACGATACGCGTCACGAAGGCAGGTTTTAGCTATACTTATTGAACTAATTATAAGTTTTTTACCCTGGTAAATGATAATTTTAACGGTTTATGCATATTTCGTCATGAAGACTTTTAGAACTTGTTTTACTTCTTCAAATAATCAATTTCATATAGACTGTAGGATTAAAAACTAAGAATAACTGTATAAATATTATAATTCTGTTGTACTTGATGACCATTCACAAACATATCAATCAATCAGCCTATAGAAGTCCACTGCGGGATATAACTCTTTACCAATGTACTCCATAGTACAGGATCATCCACATTCCGCATCCAGTTCATCCTAGCTACTTTTTTAAGTTATCAGTCCATCCGGTATGACCCATCTTACCTTATATTTTTACCTTATTATCCGCGGTGGCTACTCCTAATAACATACACTTTCAGAAAAAAATACAAAACATTAAAAGTAACTTACAGTTGATTATTAAATATATACACGAATATTAATAATTGTCGTAACGACTTAAGGTCGGGGTCACTTCTTGTAACCATATTCTTTTGTTATGCAAAACATTTGTTCAGCTCGTGACGGTCAAATCGGTCAATATATTATAACATTTTTAAACAGTAAGTCACAAATTATTTTTTCAGTTGCCACCTTCTGAGTGACGGTTGTGACCCAGACATCATTGAAATGAGTTAATGGTTTGAATGAGCTAATAGCAAATATAATGTTTTTAGTCGCTACACTTAGTTAATTACGGTAAATGTGCCAGTTTATATGTTTACGTATATTTGTTGCTCCTTGATAAACTGCTTTAGACACTTGTGGGACCAAAGAATCAGTGGTGTACTTGAAAACAAGACTATGATGACATAAATCTTAAATATATTAAATATAAAAAAAGGCTTTATCTACCGTCTATAAAATAGTATATAAACCTTGAATTTTAACACCCAAAGACTATACTTTACCTACGTAATACTTATAATGAAATAATTTTGTATTTATTAGAGATATACAGTTTTACTCACGCGTGTGTTTTGGTGATACTTGACCCTTGACAGGGGCCCTCTTTCAAAGAGGAACGCATCCAGTCGCAACGTGTGATTGTTGAACTCGTGTTCAAATCTATAATAAAATTGTAAAGGTAAAGAGTTTGTTTGTTTGTTTACAAAAACTTTTGCAAAAACGGGAATAATTCATTCCTTTTGAAAGACACGGATCGAGTCTTTAATAAACATAAATTCCACACTCACGAACAATTATATTCTAATTTTAAATCCAAATCACTAACATTTCTAAATTTGTACATGTATGTGCAAACAGCAGTCTAATCGCTAGTCGACGTAGAAAAAAAGATTGAGTGGATTAGCGACCGATGTCAATAAATAAGTATAATCCAAAACACATTTATACCGATATCTATAAAGATAAGAGTTGTGATTTATCTTCCGATTATTATCGAATCAACTGACAAACAGGCCTTAACCGTGATGACGTCACTTTTATAATTCTATTAATATTTGCCTTCTTAAAATAACGTATTATGATATTTGTAGTAGACTAAATTTGTCTGCAGTTTCAAATCAAATTTCTTGATATACACTTTTTTTACACTAAGTAAGTAAGTATTTGTACACTAAGTCCTTTTTTGTGCCTTGCTATTTTTTTTTCAAAGACAACTCCCGCACTAGGAATAAATCCTGTGTCGCGGGGGACTTTACAACACGGACACAAAGGACACCCACATACTATTTCTAGATAGTTAAGTAATTAGGACATAAAAGTGTACAAATTCACATACAAACAGCAGTAGGTCAGGTAGGTAGCAGGTTGTTTTGATATATCTGTTAGGAAGCTGGACTTATTACGGCCCCCACAAGCTGCCCTTATCAACAGGCGAAGCGAGGTGTCGTCAACTCTCAGGCTAGCAAACATATTTCTAACTTTGACAACTTAATTTAAACCTTCATTTATCTGTTATATAAATTTATTATCTCTTTGTACAACTATATTTTTATTATTCTATCTATATATTATTTATTATTTATCTTTCGAGTATTGTTACAATATAATTATTTAAGTATAAACTTTTTAGATAATTTAAAACTACTTTTACCCATGGGTTACTATTCATTTTTATTTCATTTTTTTTAACAAAATCACTTCAGCCAATGTGCATAGAGTTGTCTTCAAAAGTCTAAATATATTATTTTGTTGTCATTGAGAGAGTTCTAGTACCCATATCACAAGTGAAATCTTAACATGGGTACCAATGTTTCAATTAAACAGTATATTATAATATGTACCTATTATAACCATTCTCATGTAACTTGGTGTACTGTGATTATTATTATGATTTATATTCAAGAACTATGAATGCTATTGACGGACTGACGGACTGGCTGGAGATAATTATTCACATGATATTATTTTTACTGATGAGACTTGCGTCTGAAGGTCTTATCTGTGAATAAGTGACGATAAGACTTACCATAAAGCTTTACTTGCCTATAAATACATATTTACTTGCGATTACATCCAGATACATAAAAGCTAATAATTTTCATTAGTTTTATAGGCTTCTACATTATACAATCTGTGTTATTCAGACGCAACGAAAAAAAACAGTATAGGTATGCGAATTAAAAAAAAAGTGTAATTCCATGTTTAAATTTATGAACGAAAGGTCTATTAGGTAACAGGATAGAGATTTAAAACAAAATTGAGGGTATTCTTTTTGATTGACATTAATAACAAATTTTAGGCGTCTGTAACGAAACGACTAAGGAGAAGGACTGGTGATCTGACATATTACCTAATTCTGTGGTGAACCAGCATGTCCTTTATTAGATTAATTGTAAAGAATAATTGGCATATTAAGGTTTTGACGCACCTGTTTGACTAGTCGTTACTGATCCGTACTACTTAGCCAAAAGTCGTGGGTCCAATTCCCCACCAAGACAACTATTTGTGATGTTCATCATAATTTTGATCTGTATCTGAGTGTAATTTACCTGTTAATTGTTTGTATTTAGAAATGTATAAGTATGTTTATTAGCAGCCTGGTTACTATAGCACAGGTTTTGATTTGTTTGGGATCAGACTGCCAAGTGTGAGATGTATCAAGATTTTATTATATTATCTGTGATATGTACTGTGCGAGTAATTTCTTGATAAGGGACGGAAGAGTGTTACAGGAGATCAGGGAAGCACGGTCTATTTGATTTGACCAATGAGTGCTTTGATAGAGTTTGATTTTTAGCGCCTGATTTTTACTATTACCTTAATAGTAGTCAAGAAAGTAATGTTGGCAACATTCACATGGTCCAAATCCATCTTCGTAGTCTGTATTATTTGAGTAAAATATTTATTGTATTTGGCCAGTACCCGTCTAAGAAGTTCCATTTTCAAATTTTATTTTTCTTCGCAAACAACAACATGTCTTTCAGTTATGGGTCACAATTTGCACCATTCGGGGTTATAACTTCGCACTAGCGTAAGGCTTCAGTCATGTTGTGAGAGGAATTAAGATAATTTATGTCGAACAGAGTTTTGTATGGTCGGTGTTAATAATGACATAATTATATATAAATCAATGTTACACAACTTCATTAAAGATTAGTATTTTTTTAACAAATATTTTGACTCTTAGTATTATGGGTCACACAATGATACTTTTGAAGATATGTTACACTTGCAAATTATTTTTATTACTGGTAATTTAACACAATAGGCAATACTTGTTTGAAAAGACCCAATAAAAACTCACGGTCACTCTTGACTAATTGCCAGGTGTTTTCATATTATAAACTCATCATCTTTTCTATTGCTTGCTGCTTCTCTTTCCAATGACATTAAAATATTTGATTACTTTACTCGCTGATCGCTGTTACCATGGCTACATCCTAAGGGGGTTACGGTGTGCGGGCGGAAGGGGAAGGCGGTCATTCAGCGCAGCGGCGCGACGGACATCCGCCGCATAACAAGTCGATGGCGAGTCTCCGTGGTACGCCGTTCTTATTTCAGATTTTGCATAGATTCAAATATAGAACGCATTTTTAATAAACATTTTTTATTATGACATTTCTTCGAGATGAGTCCGATGCCTTCCAGTTAATTGGCACTTAGTTTAAATTTAGAATATTGTTTTTTTTTTAATAAGTATAGATCATGATAATATATTTTTGGGTCAGTTTCCTCCATGGAGAATTCTACCTTACTGTGAGGAATAAAAAGGAACTCAAGATATGACGAAACATAACGTCAAAGTAATAGTAAAGATAATTTTCAAAATAGTACCTAATAATTTTACACTAGGTAGTGTTTTATTTCCAGTGCCAGTAACTAAGTTCTATAGAATTTTGGGTTAATGGTGATTTTAGGGTTAGTACACCTCGTTTTAATAGGCAGTATTTCTAGTTTTAATTAGACTTAAATATATATGTAAAATAGTACTTGGACTTAAATGTTAATACACATGTCTAGTCTGTACATAAACAGCTTGACATATATGAGCTTGTTCTCAAGTAGGTACGTGAGTAAACAACACTAGTGAACAGTCGGGTGGTTATCTGTAGTTTCTAGTGGTGTCCGCAAGAGGCGCTGGGGTGCGAACAACTGTTGTCGTCGCCGGAAGCAGCGCTGGCGGCTTCCGGTCGAGAAATGTACTATATGGGCCGACGGTATTCCGCATTTTCACTTAAACTTTGATTTTGTTGTAAAATTTTAAAAACTCTTCACGATTTTTGTTAAGCAATAATACTTTTTCACTGAAAGATATTTAACCGTAGTCGCACAAGTGATTGTCAACTTTTTAATTGGTTTAATTTTTTAATTCAGAGCAGGAATTCTATTTAAACTCTGTTAAAAATTGATGCGAAATTTAATCGCATCAGGTTTAGGTATTAGACCATCTAAACTTTACTAAAACATAAAATATTTTGGGTATATTAATCTTTCAACTGCGTAATCATTATAACAACGGAATATTGAAAAGTTACTAAATAATTAATTTATCATCTTAGTAATAGAAAGGCATCGACTAAACCGAAGATACCCACACATAAGGTAGGCACTCCCATCACTTAACAAATTAACATACTCAAAAAAGTCAATCATCAAACACCATAAAAATTACTCCAAAGAGAAATGCACACATACATAAATTATTTCGTAAAACGGCCACGACAACCGGATACGCTTTTCCGGAGCTAAGCGATCCACCCGCAGGCGGGGGGTCCTCCTCCTTAAGGGGCCAGGTGGACCCCGAAGCCCCCGTGTTTAAAAATTTCACTCCCAATGGCTCCTGGCCCACACAATGCTCGGTAATCAACGATTGCCTTTTGAAATCGAAACGGTTGTTAGACATTTTTTTTGTATCAGGATAACGCGAAGTTTTGTTTAATTCTGTATTGATATGGTGCTTGATTAGGATAGTTATTGGTACTATTTGCAAATAAATTTTAAAGATTAATTTTCGCAGTCAACCGATTAATATTTTCTGTTTTGAGATTCAAATCCGGTGTCTTTTTATGTCCTACCTGGACTGAATCAGATTAAGAATATTTAGTCTAATAATTAATCGTAGGATAATCGAGGACATACTTTCTCACTTAAAATCCATAGAGATTTAACACGGGGCGTTTCTAAAGTCGGTCGGACTATGTATATGTATATGCTCCTTATTTGATCATCTTAGTGCTAAAAATTTGATAGTGAAAATTTAAAAATCTTCTTTTATTAAGTAATAATTAATAATTAATGAAAATATATTTCTTATCACCATGATACACGTGTATTCATAAGAAATATTTCCATGCCACATTGTTTTATTAACCGACTTTTAAAAGGAGGAGGTTATCAATTCGGATGCTTAATTTTTTTTCTGTATGTTTTAGCATAACTCCGTCATATATAGACGGATTTTCAAAATTTTTTTTTAGTTCGAAAGGGTTTTATTCTGAAATGGTCCCATTTAATGTTCATATAGATGTGATAATCAGTTTTGGAGGCAGACAGACAGACTTTAAAAAATGACAGCAAATCAACAGCAATCTAACCAATGTACATACAAAATTAAGTTCAACCAAAAAACCTACGCACATTAAAGTAGTCTAACATCTCAATAACATACATATGTCACATTAATTGCAAGCTATGTTCTGTTAACATTTAATCCGACCACCCAAATAACAGCCTAGGCCTCTACAACAATTAATTATCAACCACACATGCTTTGACCATAGATCGTTATCAGTGCCATGAACGATTGAAAATTACAAGCGTCAGTAATCGGTGTAATCCGGTATCAATCGAACTGGAACGTTTTTGTTGACCGTACTTAAGACGTATGGGTATGGACAACAAAAAAAATAATTATTAAAGTAGTATGGTTTAAATCAGGCGACGGTATTTATCTACTAAGGTCCCTGGAGTTGGATTAGTACTAATAATATTTTATTGGTGTTTCATTCTGATAGGTATTTATGTTTTTTTATTAATAATATATCCTGTTATAAACAGTTTTAGGTACCATTGTCAAATTGAGTCACTTGACAAAAGAAGAGAACAGAATAGAAATAGGTAATAGTTTAGTATGAAAAATCCAACACTCTTCTTCCTTTAACCTAGGAAAAACAGCCTGCTACATTCTTTATTTCTCTTCTAGTCTCTTCTACATTGAATACTAAGGTATTCATTGCCTAATCGGTACAACACACGGCGATGGTGGTCAATTATCGGGTGTGTTCGTTTGTCTTCTCCACAATAATATACAAAAAATGTTATTCGAAGGTAACAATATAAATATTTCTGTCTTCGGTACCGTATGATGACCAAAACTCAACACAATGAACAATGCCCCCAACAAAAAGGTCACAATATTGATATAGCGATAAATTCATATACAGCATGGTCTACTATTGGTACGATATCTACATTTATACATCACCATTGAATGGTTAAAGTGTAGGAAGCAATTAACAGAAGATAACGATTAGGAGAATTGTAACATTGAACGAGAAGTTGACGAATTTCACTACTTGAGATAGTAGCATATCTTTTTTTCCACTCGTCTTGTTGTTAATGCATAGTTCATGGTATTTAAAGTCCTTGAATTGATATTAGCAAATTCAATGATTCAGATGTTTAAAACGTCCCGATTTTAAAAAGTTAAGCAAATTATTTATTGTTTATCCACCTGAAATACACATTTCAACTTGTCTTAGAATTTTGAATTGATGCAGAATAATACAATCAACCCACTGTTATTATTCGTTATGTTATTATCATTTCTTATTTCGAAAGCAATGATCAATTTGACAATAATATATCACAATATATTGACTGCAAGGATCGCGTAGTGTTTACCGCGCTCAGTGTTGTGGGTTCGATCCCCACATTGGACAACACTTTGTGTGATCCACAAATAGTTTTTCTCAGTCGTTGTATCTGTGTTCTTTGTATCTGTTTTATGTTTGTAAACTTCTCGTGACGCAAGATATATCCCTAGTGCGGGCGTTGTCTTAAAAAAAATACAAATACAATAATCGATTGTTTTTATAACATAGTAAATAAGTAATCACACACCTTGTATGTGCCATCTTTCCGGTCGGTCACAATTTGACCGTTACATTTCAATAATCGTCTTAACAGAGGAGATCTTATCGTGCCGCGCCCACTGGACTAGTGAGGAACCGTATCGATGTTTTGATACATACATACACCGAAAAGGTATGGTGACGTCATACGTTTTAGTTTAATTAGTACACTGTAATATACACAGGTTTACTTTTTCTACTTTTATAAATATAAGTGCTAGTTTACATTTAATTCAATCCATACATTTGTCGATATTTAAATGAATCTACATGTACGAGTATATTATATATATATATACATATATGTATAGATAAATCATAAACAGTATTTAAATTGAAAAAATTGTAAGTGATTTCTTAAAATACATTTATTGATTTATTATTAATAATAATAATAATAATAAATAATTGGCTTTTCAAGATAATTTTTGCCTCGCACAACCAATCTGTGGAAGAAGTTATCACCTGCGATATTGCCGGACCGATGCGACCTTCAAACCTTTAAGAAAAGTGCAAACTCCTTCCTCAAAAGCCGGCAAAGAAAAAAAGATTTTTTATTAAATTTTCAAATGTAATAAAAGCTTGTTAGATAAAACTTATCGATATTGGAAGCTCGCCTCACAACACAGTCGCTAAGACATGAGACGATTGTCTCCACAATAAAATTGTCTCGGATTAACAATGAGCAATCAAATCGCAAGGAGTGACTGGACGCGCCTTGACCACATCACTTCATCTTTAGAGCGTAACACATAAATTATGCTGCAACATACTTCACGGAAAGGCATTCGATTAACAAATTATCAAATTGTAATTATATTAAAAGGTTAAACAACATTGTTAGAACCTCATTCAAAATGATTTATTTTAATTTACCGATTTATTTAAGGTGAATATTTGTGCTAGGAATTAGTCGTAACTTTACCATAGACTATTATCATGATAGTGGACGCGTAATAACGTATGACAGCTGATATAAAATCATCACTCAGTAACGTACCTACTGATATTCATCTTAACACAAAATTATTCCGTCTTCAGATACACTATCATATAGTTATTTATAACTACACCTAAAAGTGTCTAGACAGATATCATTTGCAGGTTGGTAGCACAGTCGATTTTCTCCGTTCAATACGAGTATAAGTTATGAAATGATAGGCACTTTTGCCCATATTCAAATAAGGGTAACTAAGCTTCCGTTTAATAAAAGAAACCTCTATTCATTTTTCCCTTAGCGGGCTAGTGTTACATACATAGATTTCAATATCAACAGTCTTAACCCGCGCGTGCGTACGTGATCCGAACCCGCGTATATTTCATAAGATTTTAGAGGTGCATGAATCACGCGGGACACGGAGGGGCGATCACTCACCGCTGCGCCTCGAACCCTTGGACCGTTACTATTTAACATGCACACCACGCGTTCACCCTAGGCCCAACACTACGATATGTGAGAGCTATTACTAGACACTTTGCCGGTGTTAATATTGCTGTAAATCTTCCATCGGAAACTATCTACATCTATTCGTTGATCGACGTACAAATTTTCAAAGATTTTTCTCTTTGTCAACAGAACCTAGCAACTACGTTTGCTCGACGTGCAAGGCGCGTGTGCACTCAGCGTGGCGACTATTGCAACACGTCCAACACGTGCATGGCGTCAAGATCTACGTTGAGGCAATGCCACAGCAGTTACCAAGCAAGCAAAATCATTCGTCGTCTAGTACCTCATCATCAAGCTCAGGGTGCTCGTCTGCTGGTGCGCCACTACCACCACCTAGCCTACGTCATCATCCTTTATTACCACCGCCGGATATGCACTCACCATTTGGAGTAGGTGGTCTATTGAGGATGCCCTTACCCGGTAGCCTACCACCACTAGCGCACCCATCGGTTCCTCCATCACCATTGTTTGCACGTCCAAACCATCACGACCATCGATTTAGGATGGAACAGCTCGTTTCAGAACAGTTCCGTCATCATGGTCTAAACTTAGCAGCAGCTGCTGCTGCTGTGGCGGCAAACTCACTGCCCCCACATCAAGCATTTCCTTCCCCGGCGGACAGACCTCCTGTCATACCAACGTCGATATCCAGCCGAGATAGACCCCCACCTGTCTCACAACCTCTCTCACTAGAACCCCAGCTGGATTTTTACTCGCAGCGCTTGCGGCAACTGGCCGGTACGACCAGTCCAGGGGCGGCCACAGGCAATTCGAGCTCTCCTAGCCCCAGGAAGCAATCTCCTCCGTTCGCTTCCCCGTCGCCCTCCCGAGTCGGCCAGACTCCACCGGTGGGCGCCGGACCCGGAACGGTGGACACGCCTCGTGAAGCGACGAGGCCACACAGTTCAACGTCACCAGAACGACGTACTGAACCGTTAACGGCCGACGCGCCACCCTCAGAACGACCGTCATCGACCCCACCTGTTAAACGTAATAGTGATGAGGCTATCCATTCCTGTGAGTTTTGTGGAAAGAAATTCCGTTTTGAAAACAATCTAATTGTCCACCGTCGCTCGCATACGGGCGAAAAGCCATTTAAATGCACCGAATGTGATGAGGCTTTCGAGAAGGCGTCCAAACTCAAAAAACACATGAAGATTCATAGAAGTTCTGACGCAAATGGAGAAGACGGTGAATCAGGTGGCGATACAGGCGAAGACGACACTGATGATGATTTGGAGGACGAAGAGTTAGATGGCGAAGAAGAGGAAGAAAATGAAGATGTTGATGATGTAGAGGAAGCAGAAGACTTAACGGTTTCAAATAGCAGTGTTCCATCTGCGCCTTCACGGAAACAGACACCTGCTTTACCCAACAACCCGCCTACTGCGTCTGTTGTTGGCGAACTAATGGACAAATTTGGTTTGTCTAACATTGCTCAGTATAGCGAAGCTTTTAAACAAGCTCTGCAAGAATCTGGAAATTCGCTAAAATGGCAATTAGCTAAAGATAGAGATAACAACAATGGCCCACCCAGTGACAAACCGAATGGTATGCCACCGACGGCCGCGTTGCGTTTAAAAGAGGAGTTTGCAAAGATGCCACCTCAACCACATCCTCTTTTCAACCCCTTTGAGAATCCTTTTGAAGCATCCAAACGAATCAAATTGGATATGGAAAGAGGGGAGGGATGGTGGCTTCCAACCTTACATGCCCAGCGGCCTCCCGATAACATATTTGATGGTCTCAAGAACAGCAGTAACGGTTTATTACAAAACCCTTTATTGAAAAAGGAAGGACGTCGCAATGACACATGCGAGTTCTGTGGCAAAGTTTTCAAAAATTGCTCGAATCTTACTGTCCACCGGAGATCACATACTGGTGAGAAGCCGTACAAATGTGAACTATGCTCATATGCATGTGCTCAAAGCTCCAAACTAACGAGACACATGAAGACGCATGGACGATTAGGCAAAGATGTATACCGTTGCAGGTTCTGTGAGATGCCATTTTCTGTACCCTCGACGCTTGAAAAACATATGCGAAAGTGTGTTGTGAATCAAAGTAATGGTGCTGCATTAGCTCTATCTGATGACTCTAACGCGTGCCGTGACGAGGCGTCGTGACTCTACCCGTGGGGCGGGCTCCGCCTGCCACCACCAGCGCCACCTAGCCAGATCTTCTAAGGTCGTGGAGATGTTCGCGTGGTTTGGTGCGTTTCATAACAAAAGTTTGGTAAACGAGCCAATCGGACTCAGGCCGGTTTTTGTTCAATTTCTAGTCGTAAGAATTGAATTCGGCGATATTATTGTTTTTGATCACTGCAATACGAGCCCAAAAGTTTGCACCGAAGGGCATTTACATTTAGTTTGTATAATCGTAAGTGACATATCTTCCTCGTACTGAGCAGTGTTGATTACCGTTACTCTGTTGATATTAGTTTTCTATCATTGTGTTTAGTTCGGAGGCTGTATAAGTCTGCGATTTTATGTTATGCATTTTCGACCTTGTTTTGACATGTTTTTTATTATGAAAAAATGTGGAACCCAATGCCAAAGTTAGCTATGTTGATTTAAATAACTTACTATTTAATTGTTAAGCTGTATAGTGTCAATTAAATAAGAATTCTTTCCAGAATTTCCTAGGATCTTCATAGTTTGATGTAGTATGTGTTTGATGAGTAAGATGTTTCGTAATTTTAGTATATTGTGTACAATAATAAGCGAAATGTTTCCTATCCTAGATAAACAAACTTGTGTACATATTTGATGTAAGTTTATTTGTGTAAATCGAGTACCTACCTATTGATGTTCATATTTATAGAGGGTAATATTTCAAGGATTATAACAAAATTTGGTGAGAAAACGGTGAGTTTCCTGTAATCGATAATTTATTTAAGCATTGTAGAAAGCGAGATTGGAATCGGTTAATAGTAGGTGTTATCGCGGTACTTGTATGTTTCATTAGCAATTAAATTATTAAATTAATAATTAAATCACTGTGAGATATTTGTTTCGATATATTGATACGTGCTATTATTTCTTGTGGGAGCTAGTTATTTTTATTAAGACTGAAAAAAAATCCAGTTTTGTTTTTATATAATTTCTCCTTGAATTTTCGTAACTAAATTAGTCCAAGCGTGAAAATCTTTCAGTATACGTACTTAATGTAAATTATAATAGAATTTATATTAGATAATTATAAGTAAATTATAATAGAAACATTTTGTCGTCCATATCTGTCTCCTTCATGTTTAGGACTTCTCCAGAGGACGTTTATTAAGTAGAACATTATTCTAATGTTTACTGAAACGTTGTCTGGACAGGATCTAACTATTTCGACAAAACCTATTTATATTCATAAAAATATTTTTCGAGCAATCGTCTCTATAACAACTATAAATGGTAATGGTTGCTTAGCAAAAATATTTTTTTAAATTTACCATTGTAAAATGTATCGAAGTTGTACAGTCGGAACCAAAAAAAAAAGTTTTATAATAATTTCGTTGTGTGGTTGGTAATATTAGACTTATTAGAATATATTAGAAAAATGAAATTTTAATCCTTTTTCAATTTAATTGATGCAAAAACAAGTACAGTAGTATAAGTCGAAGTAAAATACAGGATGACGAATGGAGACAAAATAAAGAAAAAAACTAAGACAAATTTTATTATGTAAACGTGAAAGATAAACTGTTTTTATTATTTTTCATTTTTATTATTTTTATTTCAATAAATATCCACGATTTGTTAATTAAAACTGTTGTTTAATTTCCCATGACAAAATAAAAAGAAATTACATAATTTTATATGAAGTTAGCTCAATGAGTGATATTGCAAAGGTTTTGGCTGGTTCCTTAAATGGCCGGCTGCATGCTTGACGCTAACCCTCCTTTGGTAATTCTATCTTTTACAGGCGGAACAACGGAAGAAGGTAAATTTTGGTAAGGAAGATGCATAGGGCGAAAGAGCTAGGGTAAGGGTTCCTGAAAGTCAGAATTTTGGTATGATTGCCAACGATGATCGATGAAACTTTGATTATAAATGAGTCTTTGTACACAATAGTTAAAAATGTTGTACAAGGTTTAAATAAAATCGATTTGTCGTATATGAGACCATGGAAAGAGCATACCTAAATTGGAACTACTATCAAGAGAGATGGTATGTAGCATAGTTCTTGAAAGACCACACTTGCAAGTCTTTGCTGCTATTTGGAGGAGAGCGAAAAGGCTTTGCTCTCTCTGCTATCAGACCCTTCATCTCCAGACCTGCTTCTCGAGATTTTGAAAAGCTGTAGCCCTGTATTTAGGTTAATTGATTTATATATACTTTTAGAAACCCTTTATGCCTTTACGTTTGTGACCGGTTAGGATTACAACTTAAATGATCAGAGATTTGTGCTAAAATAGAGTTGTATATTCTGTATAGTATATACAGAATATCCTGTAAATCCTGTGATAGCACTACTGTTGTACTACACTACACTACTGTTGTACTACACTACACTACTGTTGTACTACACTACACTACTGTTGTATGTACTACCCTGCTACTGTAGTATAACAATTAAGGATACTAGAGTTTCACAATGAGGTAATTTAAATATGTAAATTTTAAAATAAAACTAGAAAAGCAATACTTACTATTAATTGGGGGATCTTCACCACGAGTAAGTGATAATTAACAAAAGGAAATTGTACACTGGCACAGCATAAATCATAGTTGACACTAGTGACTTTCAGTAGGTATTGGATTATTAAGTAAAATTATAGCCATGGTCTATTAAGTGTCAAATTGTTATATTCTATAAAATTTGATAAGAGGTAAGTGTTTTTTTTACTTATTCATTTACAAAAAACTTAATACAGTAAAGGATTTAGTTTTTCAAAGTCTTGTGTCATACTTAGTTTCATAAGGATTATTAGATAAAAGTAGTTTAATCATATTAACTATCGTATTGGTATACACATAAATTAATTTATTAAAGAAAATACAAAGAGACACAATACACTTCCGCTTCCGTTTCGAGATTATAAAACCATAAATGAATTAATGTATACGTAGGTATTCCTTTATATTAGCCTTTAACTGGTAGAAGACACAATATAGTCATTGTGATTTTTATCAGTCAATAAACAAAAAAAAAAGTATCCACTAGATTTAGACTTTATAGTTTACGTCTACGTGGACTTTTCTAAACCATTTTATTGATTAACTAACATAATGTATGGAAGGATTCAACAACACACATATTATATTACTATTATAGTACACGTAATATTTAAAAACTGTGAACAAGGGAACAGTACCTCAGTCAGTCAGTAGTATTTGAAGTCATTGCCAAAGGCGCTATCTGAATGGAATTATGATGGAATTGAGGATTTTCACCTAGAAGCCAATATGCCGACAACCAATTTAAATTTTATTATTAAGTATCATTTTGTTATTTATGTGTTTGTCTGTATTCAATTAAATTAAAATATCTCATTGATTGAAGAACCTATAAAAACAGAACAGAACTAACGATAATGCGATGTCAAAGACTAAGCAGCAAAAATTATTTATTGGAATGAAATGAAATAATAATATTATTATTTTTATTCGCGCTCGTCTAAATAATAGTTGAAGACAAAATAAAAAGGTTCAGTGCTTTTTATACTCTTTTGCTGTTAACGAGATTTCAAGTTATGATTTAAAATCGGTTCTTAATAAATTAACCCGAATTATGGTTGCATTTTGACATCTGGGAAAGTATTAGTATGTAGGTAGGTAAGAACCTGTTAAAAGGCAATTTATGTAAAACTAGGGCAGTGTTAAATAATTACTTGAAAGGAAGCTACTTACTTCGTTCGTGAACGTTGAAAAGATATTAATTTGTGTATATTTTAAGAAGCATGATGTCTAGCCATTAATACGAGTGAAAATGTATAACTTCACAAATGCCCTCTATTCAAAGAAGGCTTATTCTTTTAATGATGTAGGAGGACAAACGAGCAAACGGGTCATCTAATGGTAAATGACTATCGCCGGCCATGCACACCTGTAACTCGAAAGTCCGACTATTAAAACCTACGACTATATTATTTAAAGGGTAGTCTTATGGTACCGTAAAAAATCTTAATTAAGATATTATACACAGTGAAAATGACTAATTAAAATAAAACAGTGTAGACCGCTGTATCAGACCCCAATACGGGCTGACGCAATATTTTTATGTTTTCCCTTCCTTTTTTTAGATACGCGGCAAACTTCCAGATGTGTCTCCTTATGAAAAGTTACTACCGCCGCACATGAGATATAAAGATTCTCTTGCCGCAATATAGATTTTGTAGAAAAGAGCGTACTCCCACCTCAAAGGCCTGCCTCAGAGGTGGGAGTACCTACTCTCTTTTCTTGAAGGTTAGTATCGGTCCAGAAATACCGAATATTTATGTTTTATTATACCATAAACTCCATCTATAAGTAATAATATTATTGATTGTGGTGATGATGATCATGATAATGGGGTCATTTTTTTCACAAGTGTAGGTTGTACAATAGCGGACTTAATGCCACAGGCATTTTCTCCCAGTCTACCTTAGGGTGGTGCTGAAATGTGAGACTAGGTGCACTAGAGATTGATATGTTAAGTAAGAGAAAATAATTGAGAAGTTAGAGAGAAACAATGAGATAAATAAATACACACAAACGTACCAAATACATACACATACATATTTATGTATGTGTATGTATTTGGTACGTTTACCTAGTTACATAGATACATAAACCTACATATTAATAATATATAAAACTTGAAGGTTGTAATGAATCTGCTAATATTCTGAATATTCAAATCTGTAAGAAAGATTTTTTATTCTCTCGAATATTTTACTTAAAAAAATTGGAGGGAGTATATTCTCACTTCGACTGTATTTTTTTCTACGTCTGTCACGGGATTTCGCCGTCAATATTGGGTCGATTCTAAAAATTATTTTTGAAATCGAAAGGCTGCTCCCAGTCAGGATCTGATGCATGGATACCAAAAAAAAAAGGTAAACTCTAAAGTTTTATAGGCTTGACAAGGTGTTTCATTTTTTTCATGCCTTACAGTTATTTGCCTTTGCTGGTCATTATCTCATTGCTGAGCTGATGATAAAAAGGTAAGTACTTGACTTTTAAGAGTTAAAGGATTACGATTTCAATGAAATAATCTCGATTTAGCCTTTATGGAGAGGTTTTGAAGTCGGTGTACTCAGTGGCGGCCTTATCCATTGCGAGGAGGGAATTAGTTTTAATGATGATACTTGAAACAAATAATGCAACGCAACACATACTGCTGCTCGAACATAAAAGGATAAGCCGACGACAGTCGACACTGGAAGCCTGTCAAAATGACAGGCGAAATGAAATACGAGCAATCTTGCTGCTTGCCACCCCCAAAGGGCCCCTGGGTGTACTTATTTAAAACTTAGTTTCGTTTTTTACCAAGTGTAGATATAATAACATGTTGGTCTAGCGACTGGCCTGTTGGTCTAGTGGTTATTGACCCTGGCTGCTACGCCAGAGGTCGTGGGTTCGATTATTACCCAGGACCAATAATTGTGTAATGAGCACGGTCATTTGTACTCTGTCTGGGTGGTCTTTATCTATAATATATATATATTTAGAAATTTATAAGTATGTTTATCAGCAGTCTGGTTACCATAGTACAGGCTCTGCCTAGTTTGGGACCAGACGGCCGTGTGTGAGATGTGTGAAAATATTTACAAAAAAAATGTATATTAAGTGTATCACCCTTTACTCATACTAGTACCTATGTATATGACTGTACTTAAGAGTTAGGTGTTATTTGTATAATCACTGAATTCAAATAGTACATTGTCTACAATTACTGGTTTGTTTGTCTGTCAGTTCTTCACAGCTGAGTTAAAAACTTATTACTGTTGACACTGTTTCGTCTCAAGATTAGAGCTTAGGCTAAAGGCCTACATAAAATAGCATACCTAAAATGAAATGTACAAGTGTTGCTACCATGTCGCGTAGACACACCTTTGTTCATTGTAAAATATTATAAATTGTCATTCGCAACTCGACTGTTCTCTCATTATACATCATTTGTAAACTTTTTGGTTTTATTTGGCTCCAGTATGTCTCGACAGACACTTTCATTAATAATTCGTTCCATCTATGTAGGAATTATCGATTCGTTTGGTTGGTTTAATTTCTGCAGCTTGGAATCCAGTGACAAACAAACATACTTAAAATTTCGATTTTTATTTCAATGAAAGCATTTGCGTTAATTAGTATTAACTCAACTCAAACGCTCTTTATTTCTTTTTTTTTTTTAATTGTTTAAAATCGTCTCTTATGTAGATTCTAAAGTCATAGATCAACACACAAAAGGAACAATTTCTGTTTTGTCAAATAGTAAGCAAATAAATTAATTAATAATTAAACTATATACAAAATCTTTCATATGCCTGTGCCGATCTATAACCGCCCGTTTCCAAGGGGTTAGCCTAAAGTAGAAGTATACTCTTATAACTAGTGACCTACAATGAGACCTAAAGTACTGAAGAAGATAAGATTTTCAACGTACAAGTCACCATTAATATAAAAGTGTTATTTAATAGGTTTTAGCTTCTGCCCGCAGCTACGCCTGACTGTAATTCGGTTATCGCAGTAAAAAGTAGCCTATGTTAAGTATTGTTTAATTCTATACCTGTAAAAACTAAAAATTAGTACAATGCTTGAAAACAGTAGCAGATAATGTAGCTTTCCATTGCTGAAAGAATATTTCAATCGATTTAGTGGTTTAGGCGTGCAAGGGTAACGAACAAACAAACTCAACTCAACTCACTTTCACATTTAATGTATAAGTATGGAAATATAGATCCTACAACTACACTCCTTAACTCGTCCGTCTAAGCAATATGTCTTTCCTTCTGCTTATTGTTTTTCCTTCTGTATCTTAGCTACAGTTCCTCCAGTTCCTCCATCTGTAATTCAAAAAGATTATAGGTATGTCTGCTATTACATGATATGACTTTTTGTATGTTTAATAGAATTAAGATTAAGAGAATTTAAAGGTATAAACTTATTATCAGGTGCTACCGTTTGCTGGTTTTACTTAGATAAAAAAGAAATCATAAATTAAAAGCATAGAATGCCTCGGTGGTGCAGTAGTAGTTGTGCTGGAGTCTCAGGTTTAATTCCTGGATCGGACCAAATGTTTGTATGATCTGTAAAAATTTGTTTCGGAGTTTCATGGTTTTCTATTAATAATATGTGTGTATTTACAAAAAAGTATCAGTCAATCTAGCTTTCATTGTACAAGCTCTGCTTAGCTTGAAACTAGATGGCGTTGTGTGTTTGATGTCTAAAAATATTATTATTATTATTATTGTCTATATAGAGATGTCTAGTCTAACATGACTGTAGAACACTTTTAATTAAGCATTTCAATTATGTAGGATATTAGATAAATCTTTGGGTAGTCATATGTTATTATTTGAATCTGTTTTTTTTATTTAAAATCGAACTGAGAAGAAAAGCATTTGCAAGACTTTAACCTTCTCGCAATGAGTTTGGTAACGGTTATGCTGTACTACACACTATATTGAATGCAGAACCGTTGTTCACGGCAGTATTCTAGTGCAGGCCTAAATTAAATAGCTAATGGCAATTCCATGATTGACTTAAAAAAACTATAATTCTTATTCTTAACGAGTGGATAAACAAATTGTGGATCCAACTGAAAGATCCGAACATTTCATAATTAAATAAATAATAATATTGTACCACATTCACACAACGCCAACTAAGCAGAGCTTGTACTATGGCTACTAGTCAACTGATATAATTATATATATGTACTTTTTTTGTACATACATACATATTAAACATAGACACACTCAGACCAAATCAAACATTAAATGTTCACGAACACAATTGTTTGACTTTTACTTTAATCGAACCCGCGACCTTTGGAATAGCAGTCCGTTACACAAACCACTACGCTATCCGGTCGTAAAAAATAATAACAAAGAACAAACAAATACAAAGTTCACATGCATCAAACATTCTGCCCGATCGATGATCAACTAATATTACTAGCTGTACCGTGACACGCTTCGCTGTGGCATATTGTGGTTAGATTGATGAGAAATGAAAACAAATATACTTATAACAAAAAAATAATAAAAACCATCTTTGAGCGTTTGAAAATTGAAAATGAAAATTTGAGCTCAATCGAACTTTTTGAGTTATTAAGCATACACAACCTAACTTAACATTTTTATGTATGGATAAAGTATAAGAAATGTTTTTCCTAACAAAGTATAACGAAAAATAAACATGAGATTTTTTCAGATTAAAAAAAGTGCAATTTGACAACACCGTGGACCACACCAACTAAGCTAAATTTGAACTAATTGAAATGCAATTTTATGTACTCAGGCTTTAGAGTCTTAAGTGTAGGCCTTTAGGAGACGTTCAACATACAATGATATCTAAACTACTTATTCTAAAGAGCATGATATATTCCTTAAATTATAAACGGAATGTAACCGAATTATAAATAACAACAAGATATTGATTCTAATAAAAGTAAAATAAGATAATCAAAACTTTTAAATTTACCTCTCTTCATAATTGTACTGAACTTTCATTCTAATTTTTTTCGAACTTTATTCTTCAGTTGCCAGAAACTTTAGCTGCGCGCTAAGTAATACTAGCGCCATCTATCGCCGAGTAGCAAAAACAAAACTTGAAAATGAAGAAAAGATTCATGGATATTTCTAAAGGATGTATGTAGTTCATAGTATATAATATCCATTTATAAAGACTAATTTAATAGAAAATATTATTTGTCTATTTCTTTTATTAATGTACAATAGCTGAGAATATAAATTCGCATGTGTAAAAAAATGCTGAGATTATTTCTTTAAGTTTTTAAAATATAAATTAATCAAACTTTTATATTTAATATGTGAGACTGACTTTATAATAGTTATATGCTATCACTTTGTATGTGTATAACGTACATTGATACAATATTATAATCGATTCTAACCGATTCGAATTATTTTTAGATTTCCAATAAGATTATTTGAAAAAGCGAAACTGCAGATCGATGTTTCGTATCCGATTTCAACAATTTCTAATAGATGGCACCATAATCGCCTTCGTGTAAGAGAAATACACTCCTATAGATAGCAGCACTATAGACTTTCCAATATGTTCATTATAATGATTCTTTTATTTATTTATTTATTACAAACTGAATCTGTTAATAAATTTACATCATTTATTCATTGAAATTAAATAAAATACTTACTGTTATGAACGACACTGAAAGCATAAACAAAGTTAAGCTATTTTATGATTTTATCATAGCTATTGTTTTTATGATTTTATCATAAAAACAATAAAAAGTTAAAGGCCCCTGAGGAAGGAGTATACTGCAGCCGGAAATACTGCAGCCTGTAACTTGTTCTACAGGTTGTTAGTGCGAGGCAAAAAGTGCCTTAAAAAGCGCACAGTAGGTAGGTACTAATTATCAATGTTGTGGGGATGAAAATTTAGCGGTGTGGAACGATAGCGGAAAGTTGCGGCCGGTATTAGTCCGAACAATTCCTCGGAGCACTCTTCATGATATATACGATAGAGAATACAGAGTGAAGCTACATCTCTACGCAATGCCAAGGGATCGAGCCGATCGGAGATCTTTTGACTATCGACGATTCGAGTCGCTCTACTTTGGAAACGGTTTAGAGGAAGAGGCTGGTACCTATTGAGGGGCCCCTGCATAGAGATGGAAACAGTATTCCATATGCGGCCGGACTTGCGCCTTAAAGAGTTGCCTCGTTCTGTTCAGCACCAGCTTTTTCTGTCAGTAAATGACGATCGACTCACATGGACTACTGCAACTCAAGCATCACTAGTGCTTTGCCGCGCTTTCAGTCCCTCCCCCCAGAATCAGAGTGAGGTAGAGAGTTATGGATCCGGAAACCTCATTTACTAGGTTAAAAGCAACAAAAAAGTGTTTAACACCGATTTTCTGAGGTGGTATCACTCAGGTCGACCCTGGCCCAGAAATAACGAAATATGGCTCTCCAACGACTCAAAACGTGTCTTTCGATCACTTGATATCTTTGGTGTGGTGGTAAGATATTAATATAAGTGAGATATAATATGAAATTTGGCGAAAACGGACAAAACCTGAAATATATAAAATGAATTAATTCATTTCTTAATTCATTAAATATATAAAAATGGATTAAGTCAATCATATCATCACACCCGTGACTGACTGTAAATCACCACTGCTACTTAATTATTATTATTACGCTAGCGTAAGACTAAATCTAAAAAAAGGTGATAAAATGAATTTTGATGGACTTTACTGCCACTTTGTCTGTAACGAAATCATAATCACATGTGAAATGGCTGAGACTAAAACATATCGTTTCATCATATAAATATGATTTGAAGTAGCAATAGTTTTCATGTCTAGCGGGTAGTGATGATGACTGCTAAGCAAGAGGTCGTGGGTTCGATTCCCACCCAGAGCAAATAATTGTGTGATGAGTACGATCGTTTGTTCTGTGTCTGGGTGCAATTCATTTATAATACGTATGTAGGTATTTAGAAATATATAGGTAAGTATGTTTATTAGCAGTCTGGTTACCATAGCACAGGCTCTGCCTAGTTTGGGATCAGACGGCCGTGTTTGAGATGCCTGACGTTATTATTATTTAATAAATACATAATTCAAAGAAGGTAGTCAGTGATACTGGCTGCTAAGTCGTAGATCTTGATTTCGATTCAACTACACATAAATACACACAAATAATTTTGTTATGATATTGATAATTTTTTGTGTCTGAGTGTAATTTACAGACCTATGTATTTATTACCTATTTATTAACTATGTTTACAAGCAGTGGTTAGCATACTACAGGCGCTGCCTTGTTAGAGATGACGATCAAAATATATTTAACAAGAAGGATGTTTAGCAACAAATCGAAATTAAATACTTTGTAGCGAATGTAATGTTATATAGTGATGTGCCGGATCGTTAACAAAGTATATCCGCGGATACGGATCCGAATACGGATATTTGGTGTCAAAATCCGCGGATACGGATACGGATACGGATCTTAAGTTTCTTACTCAATCGGAGCCCGTGACCTTGATAGTTGTCGCCCCTTGACGCTTTGCCGTTGATATTTAAATATTTCATTATTTTAATAAGCTAATACAAAGATGTTTGATTGATCTCATTATAAAGATAGCTCTTTCAGTACCTACGACCTCCCTAGTTGATTTAGTATAGTACGATAAATGATTGCAATACAAAGGTGCCAAATATTTGTTTTAAGAAATAAAAAGTAATCTGAACAGAATTCAATAGTTTTTCATAGCTACCTAATAACCATTATTTAGGGTTATGTTAAATTTACTGAAAACCTCTAAAGTGCATATTAGTAACATTATAAACAACAACTTTTCTTCTGGACTAACACCGAAAACGAAAGAAAAGAAAGTGTTTCTCCATACAAACTAACAACATTTGATTGGTCATTTGAATGGAAGACCAATTTTTTTTCATTTTGACCTTGGCCAGAAAAAAAGTTGCTGTTTATAGTGTTACAAACACATACCTAAGAGTTTTACAGTGAATACAAAATCACCTATATAGAATTTCATCTATGTAATATGTACTGAAAGATCCGCCAAAAAAGTCACGGATACGGATACGGTTACGGATCTCTCTTCTCCCTTGGATATCCGCGGATACGGATACGGATATCCGGCACATCACTAAATTGTTATATTCGAACCTCTTGCCGAAACAGTTGTATTCTAAATTCTTTATCCCAACTACCTAGGTTAGTTCTTTAATTCCACTAATAATTAATATAATAATTATTTTTATGTTTAAAGAAGATTGCTGATACCCCGTACAATATTGCCTCACGGGTCCATTAACACCAAAAATAATGTTATATTTATGTGTATGGTATACTAATTAATAAACTTCTTTATTTTGGTTTAAAAAAAAACAAAAAAGGATAATAAATAGTTAACAATAAAACATCTAAAACAAATGACATAATCCGTCATATAAAAGTTTAACTCCGAAAATATTTACGTTCTGTTCGAGTTGTCAGTTATTTTTGTAAACTCACAATGAACATAATCATGGTCATGGAAGTTAACTTTAGCTTTTGTCTATGTAAAAAAGATTATCTACCTATAAGAAAATAATTAAAATAGTAAAAAGAAATTCAGTTCAGTAAATTATTTAATTTATCTCACTATTTTATGAAAATAAAATAGTAGTTTAGAAATTCAAAACAGTCAAAGCGTTCGAAATTCGAATTTGGTTTCTTGCCGTTGACGCGCCTTTTTTAAAATGGATTAAAGAGGCAGGTCACTTTACGAAGTAGTCACTGGCGGTGTATTAACTGTTCGTTTCCAATACCAAGGAAAACATTGATATATTCGGTCGAAAGTGCGTGTACTTTGGTTAGTTTTTTCATTTTCCATTCATGAATGTATTTTTGATATAAGTATATTTGTTACATATTATAGAAAATCAAAACGCTTACAGTGAAGTCATATCGGCATACCGAATTATGAAATGTCAGTGTCATTGTCAACTTGAGTCAACTCGGTTGTGGCGTCTTGTTGATATTTGTACTTATTGTTTGTATCGATCAATGTTTCGATGCTGCGTTTGAATCGTTCTGGCAGTGGTATTGAATAATTAATTTATTACGACTATAGGTAATAACCATTTACAGTGTTCAGATAGTGACTCATGGTACCTAAACAGTTAATATTTTATTATTATATCGGAAATACTGTCAAACATCGACAAAATATTGTTGCTAGTGAATAGTTAAAGAAAAACTAGACTCTTGACAGTAAAGTCGTTTTGTTGCACGTTAGTTCGGATCGCCATACAAAAATGGGCATTGTTCCTTAGATTACAGCCCTAAATTGATTCGAGATAATGTTAATCAGAGACATTAACTACTTACCTAGTGCTTTATATGGAAAAACTGTTTCATCAATCTAAAGGAATATATTGTATGGTAAGTGAAATTATTGTGCTCATACAGGATATAATAAACAGAATCTTCTGACTACTGAATATTTTGTTTCCCACAAACAAATCCAGTTAGACGGTACCGATTATCCAATTTTCTAATAAGAAATTATCGTTAGTTGACATAGCATACGCTAGTAACACATAGAAATAACGTAACGTTATATCGTTAACAGTTCCAATAAGACAGCTATCAAGTCCCCTAGTAAAGTGAGCGGCGATCAGTCTTCACAACTTGCCGGACCACTCGTTGACCAATGGGCAGTTAAGCCCCACCCACTATGTTCGCGTCGGCCGAAGAAGGGGCAAAGAGAATAGTGTTAAATTATTGATTGATTATTATTGGAGTAGTTTTTATATGTGTTAATAGAAAATTTTAGAATAGGTTTGAAACATTTCTTGTCGTATCTAAGTGTGTGTAATTAAGTAAATAAAATAGATGTATTGTAATGAAAACAGTTTATGTTTTAGGTATTGTAGTCGCTTTAAACATTAGAAGTAGGTAGGTACTAAATTTATGACTTGCTAAAAAACCTATCAAGTTATAATGATATCATTAAATTTGACAGTTTTAGACTTTAATACTATGGAGACAGATTTAATACTATGGAGATATTTATGTAAAAAAATAAGCGTGGAATAGTGTTCACAGTTGACGCAAGTATTGAAAGTAGGTATCCCAAAAAACTCCAATTTCAAATTAGAGACTTTAAATTAAAGTGTTTATCAAGAACCTAATAATATGATTAGAAAGAAAAAAGAGGTGTAAAAAAGGTTAATATTTGTCAATGATAAAGTATTTAGTAGGTACTGTTGTTTTATCATAACACTTTGTTTTATCATATCATTTTTTTTACCTAATCGTTTATTAGTATGAATATAAATTCAGTAGCTATGTGTTTCTATAATCGTTTTATTTTAAGAATTTTACTCGTCAAATTGATAATTTTCTTGTATTTATTTTCAGTCAAACATTCAGTGGTTAAGTTCAAAGTGAACAGCTGATAAATTTAATTAAAAATCTATCTGACAGTAGTTACTTCACAAAAAAGTATCTATTCAACAGATACATAATGTATTTATATATAAAGAAGTGACGGACACAATGTCTATAATTGTTAATATAACTATTATGAATTAAAACATCTGCTATCGTGGACAATGCAATTTTTTCGCAATGCATTTCGCAAATGTAAAGGGTCACTTTAAAACAGGTTTCTAGTTTGCATTCATAAATTTATTTTATTAATCATAAAAAGGACGTATGGTGAAAAATAACAGTCCGTTATTGATAACTACGCATATTTTTTTTAGTATAGGTCCTTTATTAACTTCGTGGTAAGGGTTATTTCAGGTTATGGCGATTAACAAGAAATATTAGGGTATCTTGCATCTACATATATTATATAGGTACATTACATTTACTTAAATATCTAAAAGAGGAAAAAACCGCAGTGTTGTCAGAAATATAATGATATACTGAGACAGTAGGTCATGGGATTCAAGTGCTCGTTCCACGTATGAAGCTAAGTATCTGATCGACACTTCTCATGATCGGAAGGTCGACCCTTTTTCTATTACAGAGAATTAGCGTTGCCAATAAGAAATTGTAAAAATAGTACGACATTCAGGATAAAATTGATACGTTATTTGCTTTTGCATCAAAAAGAATTTGAGAGTGAGTGTCCAGATCTCAACATCTGCCTAAAATATTGTTTCTTATTATTATTTTTGCTGAGCACCGACAGTCGCATTGTTTTGTTTTTATTGCATTTTTTTCTAATTTTACTTTTATTTTAATTTTTTTCTCCCTTCCAAATTGTATTATATTGATGTGCCACACAAACATAAACTTTTATACACATACACAATCACACAGTTGAATGGTTTCAAGCTGTCGACATCCGGTCATGTGGGCAGCATCTGCAGCGTTGGAAGGCACCTATGGCCATCTAACAGTATTTTGCATGTGCCAATAAATTTTCTCTCTTTCTTTCTTTTATTCTCCTTGACAATTGACAATACTATCAGCCTTCTGTTAACGCAATCTGTACAAGGAATCACGATGCGGCATTTTTTAATGCTTGTTCGTAGGTAAGTATTGTATGTATTTTAAATTTATTTTGTTACTTATTTAATAAATTAATATGGATAACACAAACATAATTAGCTGTATTTCATATAACTGCAGATCGTTGAAGAGGTCTATACAAGAAATTACACATTTTTGTCTTAACCAACACATAATCGCACTACAGGAAACTTGGTTGTTTCCTCATGATCTTGGTATATTAACTACAATCAGTGAGCATTTCGGTAGTCATGGTATTTCTGCTATCGACACGGGACAAGGAGTGGTGCGTGGGCGGCCGTACGGGGGGGTCGCTCTCTTGTGGGACCGCAGAATATTTGCACGTGCGGAAATAGTACAGTGTAACAGTGATCGTATTGTTGCGGTTAAACTTGAGCATGATGATCGAAGTTTACTAGTATTCAGTGTTTATATGCCTACCGATAGTGAAGAGAACTTTTATGAAATGTCACAGTGTCTAGCTAATATTAGTGCAATAATTGAAAGTATGGACGTAGAAAGTGTTTTTGTTTTGGGGGACTTTAATGCGCACCCTGGTACGAGGTTTTACAAAGAACTCTTGGACTACTGCTCTGAGGAGCTTTTGTCATGTATAGATGTTAAGCGATTAGATGTAAATGCATATACATATGTAAGTGACGCGACAGGTTCGCAACGCTGGCTTGACCACTGCCTTGTTTCCACGGCGGCCGAGTCAGCGGTAAGCGGGGTACACGTGTTGTATGATGCTTATCTGTCCGATCACTTCCCTTTAGTGATACAGGTAAGTTTTAATAATATTAGTTGCAAACGACTGATAAGTGATACTAGAACTGACGGCAATTTAAAATTTAGATGGGGTTATAGAAATAAGGATCAATGTGATAAATATCGTGAAATTTGTTGTGATAACTTTAGTTTAATGTATAGTAATAATAATGTTAATTTGGAGTGTGAGGTTAATTCATGTAATGATAAAAAGCATATAGAAATAATTGATAGAATATATAGTACTATAGTAAATATATTACAAAGAGCCGCTGAATGTACATATGTCTATAAAGATACCAAAAAACGCAATATAGTGGGTTGGAACTACCATGTAAGACAGTATCACGTTCTGGCCAGGCGTACATTCATAGAATGGAATACATATGGTAGACCGTGCTCGGGATATTACTACGAACAAATGTGTACTGCGCGCAGAGACTTTAAAGCTGCGCTTAAGTACGTACAGAGTAACCAGGAAAAAATTAAAATGGACTTTTTGGCCCAACATGCGTCAGCTAGGAATTTCGGTAGTTTCTGGACTGAAGTTAAAAAACTGAACCCTAAGAGTAGTGCCCCGATCAGTGTAGAGGGTGAAACTGATAAAAAAGGTATTGCAAACAAATTTCGAATGCATTTTGATATACCGCGGCCTACCACAAGGAGGGCGTGGCCCGAGGGGTCTTCTAGGCAGTATAAGGCAGAGGAGGAAGCTTTCCACGTCACTTCTGACGAGGTTATCAATGTACTCAGAGGGATGAGGCGTGGAAAATCCCCAGGCCATGATGGTTTAAGCTTGGAACATCTACTTTATGCGGGCCGGTATATTGCTGATATTTTAGCTCGTTTTTTCAGTCTCTGTGCGCGACATATGTACTTGCCTGCTGATCTTATCCGTACAGTTGTGGTACCGATAACCAAGAACAAAACGGGTAATGTCTCGAGCATTTCCAACTACAGGCCCATTTCCTTGGCAACGGTAGTGGCAAAGGTACTTGAACGGTTGATACACAAAAAGTTGAGTCCATCCTTAAAGATAAATGATGGACAGTTTGGATTTCGCTCTGAGGTATCAACGGACATGGCTATTTTCTCCCTAAAACAGGTCGTGTCGCAGTACGTCAGCCAAGATACAAGTGTTTATGCTTGTTTCCTGGATCTAAGTCGCGCATTCGACACTATTAATCACGACTTGCTATGGGAGAAACTAGATAACAGTAACGTTCAGGTGGGCGTTGTTGGACTGATTAGATACTGGTACTGTAATCAGTATAATAGTGTCAGGTGGGGGACAGCTATGTCGGACAGCTACAAGCTATCATGTGGTGTTAGACAGGGGGGGTTGACTTCTCCTGACCTGTTTAACCTCTACATCAATGACCTGATAGGGGAGCTGAGCAGGACTCCGGTAGGGCTCAAACTTGGTGACAGATACGTCAACAACTTAAGTTATGCTGATGATATGGTCCTGCTCAGCCCCTCGATCAAGGGCTTAAGAAGACTGCTAGCTATATGTGAGAGATATGCTACAGAGCATGAGTTAGTATACAATGCAAAAAAGACTGAAATGATGGTATTCAGGTCGGGAAGAGGTCCTCAGAACGTGCCTCCGGTGTGGTTAGGAGGACAGATAGTTAACATGGTGGGGAGGTTCAAGTACCTTGGTCACATACTCACGTCAGACATGAGAGATGACGCTGATATCGATCGACAGCGTCGAGCACTCTCAGTCGTTGGCAATATGATTGCCAGGAGATTTTTTAATGCCAATGTACAGACTAAAGTGCACCTGTTCAGAGCATACTGTCAGAATTTCTACACGTGTCAACTCTGGACTGCATATACGAAGAGGTCTTTGGATGGCATTCGTGTTCAGTACAATAATATCTATAGGCACCTTATGGGGTTAGCACCTTTCTGTAGCGCCTCCACAATGTTTGTAGAGGCAAGACTGAACACGTTTAATGCCATCCAAAGAAGCCGAATCGCGGCGTTTATGGCCCGGGTTGGTTCGTGTAGGAACACTATAATTAAGGAACTTGCTGACAGGGTATGTAACAGTTCCATGTTTAAAAAATGGTTACAGATAGCTACATAAGTAATGTAACCAAAATAAAGATATATCATAAACATTATATGGAAACTATTCCGAAATAAAGATTTATTATTATTATTATTATTATTATTTAATCTATACATATCAAATTACTTGCCCTGACTGACTGATTCACCAACGCAGAGTCTAAACCGCCAACGCAGAGTCTAAACCGCATGGACTTGAAAATTTGGCAACTGATGCTTTTATGTTTTAAGCATCCACTAAGATTTTTTTTTGTAATTTCACCCTTAAGAGAATAAAATAAAGGCTGAATGGTTGTAGGGAATTTCGTAATTTTCAAAGTTAGAAACACGAAATAACACAATCATACGAGCAAAACTACGGTCAACAACTAGTAGATGTATAATAATTAAAAATAATTAAAATAGGCTTAGTTGTTTGCTGAGAATTAATTTGAGGCCAGTATAGTCCCTGTTCTAGTAGCCTTTCAATATATAAGACGGACACATCGCTAAGCTAAACAATTGCCTGAAGAAGCTTCTTCATTCTATTGCAGTGTCAGTCCTGTTTCCCATCCGTCCATCTTTACCGTCTTAGAACGATTACCTACATTCGCAAGGAGCGTCGGTGTTAAGAAGGCGGCCAGTTATATGAGAAAACCAGCCAAAACCCCTTTCAATGTCGCACATTGCATAAACCCTAAGTTAAATAAAAGAGTGGCATGATTCCTTAAGTCTTCTTTGAACGTTCTTTACTAAAAAACCAAGATCGGAAATTTATTTATGTCTACTAAACGATTCATAAATATGATACACCTTTGTTATTAATTGCATATATGTAGTTTGACTTCTCTGAGCTTATTTACTAAATAAAACAAGTGACATCCTTCTTATACTTTTGTTATATTTGAATTGTATATTTTTAGCAAAATTAAAATTTAATAATATTATATAATAATATTTTCACACATCTAACACACGGCCGTCTGTCCCACAAGGCAGACGCCTGTACTATGGTAACCAGACTGCTGATAAACATACTTAGATGTTTCTAAATACGTATTAGATATAGATAAAGTATACACAGAGCAAATGACAGTGCTCATCACACGTTTATTTGTCCTGGGTGGGAATCGAACCCAAGACCTCTGGCGTAGCAATCAGGGTCACTAGCCACTAGATCAAAAGGCCAGTCAAAATTTACAAATACTAAAACTCAAGCCAGAGTAGCCAAGAGTAATTTTACAACGAAACATTCAACCATATTTTATATACATAACATTATTTGAATTGCGTATTTTCCCTTAACCCTACACATCAATACAAAACTAATAAGTTATCGGTACATCAACACTATCAATAAAAATAATAATAGGCGAGGACATATGTTTCACAATAAATAATAAAATTTATTATTATGAGAAAATAACATTTTTACCCCACAAACAGCACGCGACGGAGGGTTGTGTTAACAGAAAAACGGAGAAACGGGTCGAAGAGGTCATTTAGTAACGGGGGCTGCAGTGAAAGGGTAAAACGCCCTAATAACTGACCATACACACGAATCGTGGGTTGGTAACCGGTTGAGTTTTATTATCAAGTTAATGTAATGTGAACTATATATTTATTGTGAACACTAATATAGCAGAGATATTAGCATTTAACAAATTTAGAAAATAATTTTAAAAATTATTTCCCTTGATATTTAATTGAGCGTAAAATTGAAAAATATCTGGTATAGCAATTCTGCATGAATTGATTAATAAACAGTATCTTGATCATGCAACTTATGAATAAAATTATATACAATGTAATAGAAGTTTTTTAACCACTGTTACACAGATTTGAAGTCTTTTAAATTCCCATTTAGCTTCCAGTCGAGGTTCTATTTACTACTATAAAAAGCTTTTGTAATGTTTTCATTGTTCATAAAAATGACCTTTATTTTTTATCATAAAGGAACTCTCTCAAATATTATTGTTAGTGAACTAAGTAATGGGTAACCATTAAGTGTAGGAAATAGTAGTTTGAAACACATTATTTTTTATAGTTTTTTCAATGTTAAATAACAGACTTTGAAACAGTCCTATAACCGTTTATATCTATGTACAAGATTTTAAAAGTCGATATAAGATCCGATTTAGTATCCAGAAACTGGCTATTTGAACTGCTACGAGTACAATACCAAGATGAGCTCTTTGACTAAACCAATACAGCTTCTCACATTATACCTTTATAGGCATTTAACCTTGTTACCCATATCAAGATTTTGTGGGCTTTAGTAGTAAAAGTTCTATCCTTAGCTAAATCTGTGATTACAAAAGATCATACTTACCGAAAACTGTACCAAACACACAATAACAGTGCTGCTTAAGACTCTAAACATCACAAACCACGCCTTCAACATTCAAAATCTTCATTAAAGACCATTCCGTAGAATGTAATCAAAGCAATAGGCAAAATAGGTGTGCATAGTTACGAATAAACCAACACACATTGGACCCCCTTACCTCCCTTGTTTCTTATACGATCTGATTAGAAAAGGGACGACAAATAATCCATGAGAGGTCTAATTTCGATGGCCAAGTTGAGCGCTACAATCCGAATCAAAATTCAAAACCGCGCTCTCTCTTAATCCCTGTTGAGGATCACAATAAAAGGTAATACATTTTAACTCCTAGTGGTTTGTTAAGGGAGTTTAGACTTTATTCTGTTGGGGGTAGAACTATAGCACCTTGGCTTAGGCAAAAATAAGATTATCCAAGCGAAAGTAGAAGGTGAAAGGGAGACATTTTGTTCTAAGGTGCGGCGTACAGGGCGCATAGTAGTGCTAATGACTTTATTTTGTTTTATTTTTGACAGGATAATTGTTAAATGATTAACTCGAAGTCGAACAACCTTTGTATGTCAAGTGTAACATATAAATTCCTACATTCCTAAGTTTAAATGATTCCGTCAACGTGATGTTAAAGTAATGTATAATAATAAATGCTAAAGTGTGGAATTGGGAATTCGTTAAAAATTAATTTTAAAAGAAAAATCTAACAATTATAAAATATAAGTTTATATTATTATTAGTGGATAACAACACAGAATCTTTGTTATTCTTTTTTGAGGCCATTATTGAAAGAAGGTTAGCTGTAAATCCGGATCTCCTTGCCTTAGTAATACGTCATCTCGGTAAATATTAGTTAATTGCTCTTGTTATAATAATAAGACCCATACTATAATAACCGGTGTAAATATGGTGCTTTAATTTCTCCATGAAACCTCTCACCAGGAAGGCAATTAGCTTTTTCAAGCCCATAGTTGCAAACATAATTAATTCTATGTGTCAATAACGTAAAATTACGTTAGAGGTCATTTTAATGACAAAACATGATAAAAGACACATTTTTTATACAGATTAAATTAATAAAAGCTTCTTATATAGCTTTAAAGGGAAAAGGTACCAATTAATTCTCAAAAAACTTATTAAGATAGATATACATGTGTTTCATCATCATCATCATGAACAGCCTATAAACAGTCCAATGCTGGACGTAGGTCTCTCATCCGAAAGGAGGATTTGAAATCATGTGTTTAAAGGTAAAGAATTAGTGAATAAGACGTCCCCGTGTAAGTGAGGCCGCAGCAGGTGTCGGCCGGCGAGGTAGCTCGCTCACTCATTTGTGCTTAGCAATTAACTCGCGCGGTTCGTGCGTAACGACACCACGGACTATGTTCTCGCGTTATACCTCTATTCAACATTTTAGGGTTAAACATTTTACTTGTAAGGTTATAAACGATACACAGTAGTAATATCGTAAGTTTTTTTTATTTCATAGTATTTCTCAAATAATTACTTAAATTGTCTTTCTTATAGGTTTGCTTGGCTGTAATGACAAGTTTTCAGTATGATTATATTGAAGAAGAAAGTCCACTTCATAAAACTATTTATAATGAATTTTTTATTCTACGTTATTGTATTGTTAGTTCGGAATTCTTCAAAAATGTCACTATACAAATGCCGGCTTCACGAGCGTTCAGAGTCGGGCGGCATATTACTAAATAATTATGGTTGTTACATAAGTTTCATACAAATTTAAGTAACCGTAAGCCTTTTATTATTATTTATTTAGGTACTTGTTTTATCCCACTTTACGCTCATAGAAATATTTTTTGACAATAGACTACTGATTGAATAACACCATAACGGCGAAATAGCGTATCTTTACGGTAAATAAAACAATTTTGAAGAATTGTACGTACCAAATGAACCAATTACGAAGCAGTAAATTTTTGTAGTTGAAAATCATATCAAAATAAGAAAACACTGAAGATATTTTTTTTACTATGGTTTAACATGCCTCTGCCTACCCGTTTGGACATATAGACGTGATAGTGTATATATTTCTCTAATGTGTATTTAAGTATTTTGTTATGTAATAAAAGGAAACGAAAATAGTCCTTAATTAATCGGATAGATGAACAGATTAGTTTTCGAAGGCACTACACCATCTAGAACTCTGTCTAATTAAAAGTATCAATTTTTTAAAGTCATTTACTACTTTTTATCTCGAGAAACAAGTCCACAAATAGAAGATACCTACTCTAAATAAAATTTTAATCACATAGTACTCCGACATCAGGTAGCGTGCACAGGGGAGGTAAATAACAAAGAAATATATAACAAAAGCTACGGGGGAATGTGGACAATTTTACACGAGTATTTACAACCTCGCTGTCCAACGGTCTCAGGAACTGTCGACTTAGGGATGTTACCTCTGCGGCTGAGACATATATCGATAAAACATTAATAACGTGCAAAACAATTTATCGTTTTTATGTTTTGAACTAGAATAATCTAGTTAGAGTATCTATCTAACAAGTAAGTAAAGTTAGTACATGTATAGTCACAGTAAGAGTTAGTATTTTAATAGGTTTTTAAATAGTCAACTCGAATTTTAGTTAACTATATACTGACCCGGAAGTACTATATTCTGGTATTAAATTCTGTTTAAAAGGTGTTTACTACTGAAGAAAACCTAAACATGCAAAGCAGTACCTATATGCTTTTATTTTTTACTACTAGCTCAGTAAATAAACACTCTGCCACATCATGCTAAGATTAAGTCTCAGCAAGGGGTGATGCCGTAACTTCCTTAAAACTTAATAAGCACTCGACACAGGTAGTAAAAAGACAGCACTATGTTGATCATATTACGCTTGTCAGATAGCCATTGTTCTATAAAAAAAAACACGTACTCTCTTGTGCCAAAGTTAGTTTAAAAATTAACTTCAAAGCAAAACTTTCACCAAACTAATCTTTGCGAATTCGAACTTTCAATAAAACCTTAGTATTCCCAATTTTATGAAGAGCGGTAATTCAACCACAAAAAGAATTAACAAAATTATAAAGAATTTTTTCTTATGTATAAATAAAACTATCGACAATATCCCAGCTCAAGAGAGCCGTCATCAACACCGCATTCGGAAAATCTACACTTAACCAGAAGAGCCAGCCCTCCCATTTATCCTTGCGTTGTCCTGTAGAGGGGGGCTTAGAGGGAGAAAGGGGGGTCTAATTCGGGGTGCAAAAGGGCATCGGCGAGCTAAGCGCTACAAGCGCTGATTACCACTTTAGCTAAACTTTATTCTTTGCTTGTGATTTTAGTTTTGTTTGTAGGTAAAAAGAAGTTTAAAGTGTTTTATAAGAATGTTAACGGATGAATTTGTATATCAGTAAATAGGTAACTGGGTTGACGACTTTTTATTTATCACTTTTTTATTTAGAATACAAGGCTGCCCTGGGTTTGTCATATGATAGTTCAGTTACATCAACACAATAATAAATGATCATTATTGCGTTGATACACAAATGTTGTAAAACCATGTATTTAAAAAAAAAACCGTAATGCGATGTTCATAAGTAAACTTTATGGGTTGAATAATAAAACAGCGAATGTTCATATTTATGCACAAAACAACAACTAAGTACTAAAAACAACACATAATTAAAACACCATACGCAACAGAGGGGAAAATTTATCTGTACGTAAGCACCCCCTTTCTCCCCCTGAAGGGGGGAGCGGGCGTTCCGGGCCATCAGTCTGGCCACGGCAATTCAGATGATGAATTAATCCAACAAATGTGACGGTATCACTTAGCCCTAATGTACGGGTATAATGTTACCCCGAAAATTTCTCCTCTCTCGCGAATTCGCTTTGAAAATCTTCGTCGACTTAAATGTGCGACAGTCCTTTGTTTCTATAAAGAACCTATCCCTATAAAGGGATTATGTTTTAAGTGTCTGGAGGTTAATGTGTGTGTTTTTATACACTATGCTTTAGGCTACGGGCGCAGTGTTTTTTTGTCTAAAAAAATTGAACAGATTGTGAACGTGGAGATGTTGAAGATAAGTTGACCGTTTTCATTTCGGAGACTTAACATGATGCTTTTTAATTAATCTTTTTTAACCAAATAGAAAATAAATTTATAAATCAATTAGGTACTTATACACGTATTAAAATAATTACATACTAAACAATTTAAAATTGCCGAAAATATAAAATGTAGCTATCGTTAACCAGTAACACACTAACATAGATTTCTCACTTCTAATTCGAGCCACGTAGAGATTAAGTTTTAGTGAAATCCTCGAAAGATGTCGCCACATATCAAACTAAAACTCGTTACAAAATGTGACTACTCGGAATAAAGGTGTTGTTTTAATTACATTATCAGGCAAGCACACGCGGGGGTGGGCGTGCGACGGTTAGACCCTTCTCACGGGTTGAAAGACATTCAAATAATAGTCTTTGGAGAAAAGTGGGGCGTAGGCGGGTACATTGTACCCGAGGAAGTTTTGATTGCGTTTCTGGCTGTCACGCATGACGGGTTCGATGAATTGTCCTCGCTGATATGTTGAACGTCGTTTGTTTTTATGCGAATGTCGCTAGGTACTCAGGAGGCTTTTGTTTCAGTAGGTCAGCCGTGCTGTAAAATGTGGGAAACAAAGACCTCTTGGCTCGTGTGACTATGCTATGATGAAAGTTGTCTATAAATTTGAAGATAACATTTTAAAAAATTGAAGTGTTTTTTCTGTTATTGTTAAAATTCATTTTACTACTGGTAGTATTTTATTGTATAAGACTTTGAAAACCAAAAATCCCCACCGAACATATTTCTTGATGAAGTATTGTAGGGCCGTTTTCTTTTACCTCTAACAAACGATATGTAATTTTGATTAATATTCAGTTGAGAATACTTTATATCGTCCTCCAATACCTTTTTCAAAGAATATTGTTTGAAATAAAGCTTTTAAACCCTAGTATTTACTTTGATCTAATAAAAGTTAGAAGACATGAAGTACGTTCCAACATTTTATTGCTCACGGCGCCAAAACACCAAGGTACTAACATAAAATCCATTCCACGCATACAAATCGCTCATGAAGACATTAACGCGAAAACTTTGCTGCACACACACAGATATAAAAGTATACACACACAAACTCAGTAACAAAAGTAGTCCGCAGGGGCATGGTTGACCAATAGCATGCATTTAACCCTTCACTGGGATTAGAGAAGCATTGTTTAAAATCCTACTGTTCGCTATTTGAATTCGTGCGCCATTTTGTTCATTTAAAATGGACGGTGCACAATGGGTCACTATTGTTCGGAGAGCTAGACGGACGGAGACTGCAATGCCAGAGAATATCGCCATTGTTTTTGGCTTTTTTTTCTAATTTTGCACTTTTATGCATTGCTTGCCTCACTTACTTAAACAGACTGCCATGATACGGTATAACATCTAATGATTGTGTGTATTTATGTATTATAAGGATTCGCGGCAATATTTAAAGAAAAGTAGACTAGTTACAAATTTTGACAACCTCAGTGGTGGTGCGATATTCGATAGAGCATTCCACTGCATTCGTGCAACGTCTGTAGTGGCGGGTTTGATTTCTGAATATGTCTTATTGCTTTGACTTAAACATGTGAAATGAAAATTTAAATAACAAAGGAAATATAAACTTATGTTTTAGAAGTTTTATGTCCTAGAAAAAAAAAAATTGAGAATATAATCGTTTCGTAATTAAATGATGACATATTATTATATCTCAAGGCAAAACTGTAATAAAAGTAGTTTTTTAACACTCATTAGAGAGTAAGCTAGTTAAAAAGAGAATGATTTGATACTTATTTGTGATGAAATATACATTAAATTAAATTACTTACTTAACACAACACTCGTGCCTACTATTCAGACGTGCATACCCATCCGAAATCCCTAAAACAGGAATTTCTAGTTTCCATTGTCACATTGTAATGCTTAGGGTCATAACAACTAGATCATTCTTTTATAGTCCACGGCCAACGGCGCGGTGGGCTTATGAACATAATATGACCCGTTTTGGGCCAATATTGTCTAATTTTCGGTAATACAGTTTTGTCAACAGCGGGCGTGTTAGACCGGGCCCATTGTTGAAGGGTTAACGTTAACAAATTATCAAAAGTTTAAAGTAATGAATGATGATGGTTGTGTTGATAGATTTTATTTTAAATGACTACAACTATGATGTAGCAAATGAAGATACAACTGTTCTAATAGTAAACGATTCTTATTTAACCTATGATAAAGTAATGAAATACGTGAAAAATAGGCAAAATAGTGGTTTCATTGGTCTTCTGGGGTTGATAAGATACCAACATACAAAACAAGGATAGTTTCTTCGTAGCTGTTATCAAGGTACCACATGTTACCACACCACCCGGAAGACTGCACAGTTTACAGGATGCGGTATATTTATGTTGGTGTTGAATATGCCGCTGCAAAAAGAAAAACAGCATTATATCTGCTTCACAGAAAAGTCTGTAAGAGTGAAATATCTTAGCAGAAATGATTTATATTATAATTCTTTTAAAATATAAATATTTAAATTAGTATAGGATTTACACAGTCATTTTAATGACTAGCTCACTAAACAATCTACATATTAATATGATTAATTTGCGCTCGTAGCTCGTAGCAAATGCTACGATTGTCAAACATACCTTTATGCGAAGTACTTTGTTTAGTGCAATAACAATATTTCAAAAAACATATTTAGGAATAATTTCTTAGATTAATCAGTGTAGGTATATGATATAAAAGCTGGACGCGAAAAAATAATCTGCAGACAAGGTTCAGCAAATTTCGTCCTTATCTACAGTTAGATCAAGAAGAAAATACACTGGCTTGAAGATGTAGGTATACGTGTGTACCGCATTGTCGACATATTTTTTCTACGTGGGAATAAATACTGGTATACTGAAAAATAATGTCATTTAGGATTCCGCCGTACAGTGTTAGATGCAGGAACTAAATAAAAAATAAGCAAAGTTAAATACAAATCATAGCAAAGTCTTTATAGGTGTAGGTTCATTATATTGTGACCTCAGAGTACATTAAGGTGCAATAAGGTAAGGCTCATCAAGATTAAAATGTAAGTATATAAATATAGAACAGTTCCTAACTTACATTACATATAGAAAAACTAATATAATCAGTTAATTAATTTTTATTACTTTCAAAAACAAATAAAATTAGGTCAATGTAATTTTTAAGATTCATTTAATATTATTTGTGGTTAAATAATTTAATTGATTTATCATTACTTGATAATTGTTATCCTTTTTTCGGATTACTTTTCTATAGATATCGCCTGGTTTCCGATGTTCTTTATAATCTAAAAAACTTTGGAACTTCTTTTTTATTTCATACACCTATTTATAACATAAAACAATGGTTTTAAAGTATAATGTTAAAATTATATTCTAGGTATAGTATGGGTCCCCTGGGATAGGGCCTGACTAGGCATGGTGTCAATTCGGGGAGGACCTGAAATAACATGGTCCGGGTCCTCCCAGAGTAGGGCACCTGAGGCCGGCCGTCGGGGTGGTTTTTAGTGGATTCACCACGTACTCCTAGCTCCTAGCCCTGAGGAGCAGGAGATCCGAAGGGATTTTCCACCGCGTCAACAAAAAAAAACAAGGTTTAGTATGGGTGCACATGTATGGATCTTGACGAGTCTTGATCAAGATAAGTCATTTGAAATTACATAAATAATGTTAGACCTGTGTAGCTCTTTGTTATTCTTTTTCAAATACATAGTTCCTAATAAAAAAAAATTACACAATAATGTAGAAAGACGTATAGCAACTTTTTCAAAATTTGGCGTTTCATGATATAGAATCATTTTTAACACATGAATTATCGTGAAGTATAGGTGTATCACTTTTCTATATTAGGTTGTACTGGCCAGAAAAACCGGATCGAAAAGATATATAATAATTCAAACATATATTATCTACGTATACACTTTAAGTATCCTAAATTTAACAATACAGCGTGAGCGAAATTTCATTAAAAAGAGGTTTAAATCATTCCGTTGCTGAATATATACATGTTTTACGTATGTATATAAGGAACGGAGTATGAAAGCCTTAATCTGTTCCCGTCAGTCAACCTTTAAATCCGTTAACTTGATCAATCCAACTATTCAATCATCAAAATTGCATACCAACGGGCTGATACGTCCGCCCTCAACTAATTCCGTCGCTTTGTTCGATCAGTCAGGCTTCGACGAACATGGGACAGACCATCTGAGACCTGGTACTCAGCTACGAAGGTAGGTACATGATTCGTAACTAGTTTAAATTTTATTTAATTCATTAAAGGATGGCCTAAGATGAACTATCTATAGATCTAAATCTACAAAACTGTATTCAAATCGTTGTATTGAAATACTTATAGATATCCATAACTAATACTTTAGATATCTTTAAATATTATTTTGTTATTATTATTTTTCAAATATTTTAGAATAATAAATTAGCAAAATAAATAGAATAATAAAAACATTTTTTTGAACACTTGACACATCTATGACATGTCTGTCTGATCCATGGCAACCAGACACCTCATCTACATACTTATTTGTTTAGAAATATATATATATATGCTATAGCTAAGTACACTTGTCTATCATAAAATTATTGGGCCTGTTTAGAAATCGAAGCAGAATCGAGCAGAAACTTGTCATACGAGGTTTACTTATTTCAACTCATTTGTAAGTAATCAGTTTCTATTTTTATTTATTTATATTATTTTATTTTATTCTGTTTTATTTCTCTCAGTTGATTTATTTCTTTCTTGCTTCTTATGTTTATGAAATATTCTAATTTCAATTATAACAAACAAGATAAAAAAAATTATTTTCTTTAGCATTTAAACTTTAGTAATTTGTATACAATCACATCACATCAAAAGCCTTTAATAGTCCACTGCTGGACATAGGCCTCTCCTTAGAATAGAGGTTCTATACAATAATTTCAAAAACTCAAATGGTTGAAATACTTCTATCAGCCAAAATTACTATCTAATAGACAAATATTCATATTTTTTGATGACACTAATCGTTTACTTCCATGTAAACTTTATACTTCACACATGAACTATATATTCAACGTGTAAAGTTGTGAATACAAATCAAATACTTGTACCACAGCAGCAAGAAAAGCTAATAAGGAGACTTATAACGATGAAAATTACCAATTAGTGCGCTTTCATAGTGATACAACCGGAAAAAAATCAGTTGAAAAATTAATTATTCTAGAGGTTCCGTATAACGGAATAGTATTTATTTTAAGAGAACTGAAGAAACTCCTCTTTTGTAAAGCCTAATACGATATTCAAATTTGACACCATCCAGGAAAGAACTGCTACTCCGCTATTTTATGTCGTAATACATGTTTTAGATACTATTTACGTATGGTGTTATGCCCATGTTAATATCAAATTAGCTAAATTTAATTCACTCTTTTTCTCGTCTACCAATTTAAGTAGTTTACTTCTTATAGCTATGGTTAGATTGTATTCCTACAATCTATTTTTAAAACTAAACTCATATCGTTTGTAATCAAAAAGGATTGACATCCAATTAAAATTTAAAAGTATATATTTATTAGTGGCAAACAGACTACAATTATGCTGATGGTAGGATGTCCTCATGGTGTATAAGGGTCTGCATTCTATTTTCACGTGATAGTGCATTCTATTTTCATAGTCAGTGACTACCGCCACCCATGGAGACCTGCAATTCAAGAGACACAGGTTAGTTAGGACTTATTCCTAGGGCTTTGTTTGGACCTCAGGTGTACAGTCCCATCCCAGGTGTACATACCCCTAAATTATGGGAGGGAGGGGGGGGAGGGAATTCATACTCGGTGAAAAGCAATGACAGAATTGCATAACACTGGATAACATTGGTTTCCTGTGAGGCCGTGGTATTAAAACATGGCTTTAATTAACTTTTTCTCACATATAACCACATATTTAGGTATGTAGTTTCTATATGCACATTGACTGCACAAATGGCGTAGTGGTTTAAGCGGTCGCCACGCCGCTTCCTACAACTACGCTTTTACAATCTACTAAAGATCCCTAAAAAAACCATCGTCATTCCCCGTGCGATATTGCGACACCTTAATTAGAGGTTGCAATACCGAGTAGTCGGGAATTGCCACTTTTTTCCACCATTGTGGACCTTTATCGCCACTTTTCCCCACCTCGGAGTCACGTTGTGCCCCGATATGCCAATTACCACTATGATTGCAATTGTTCCGATACGAAATCATAATTATCTTACTTACCTTGTCAGCTTGCTTTTATGACTGTTTTAGATTCACAGTTTATTATTTTTATTGGAATTTTATCTTTATCACATATTATCTAACAGTGTATTACGTAAGCTCAGGTGCATAGTTTTGGTATAATCCTGCTCAAACATTAGATATAATCTTCTAAATTGCACTCACGTATAGTCCCCTACTGAAGGGGCAGAAGGGTTACTTTGTGCATCTCTCAATTCATGTACCTACCTATGATATTATAAATAAAACATTTTTTTTAACTTTGTCTTTTATTATTGCATAAAGTAAGACCGACACTAATTAGTAGTTAAATGTTATTAATTTTAGAATTTGCAGATAAATTGAAGTAGAAATACTTTTAACATTTGGTAATGCATTACTTTTTGTGTTGTTCAATCGCTTTAAAGTCGTGTAAACATGTTATTTTTTATTGTCATTTAATTTCAAACTTGTAATTAGATGACAATGTAAAATAAATGTACATTGTAAAGGTTACATTTTTTTTTAATACGACTACACGGATAGATTGATGGTTGTGGGTTCCATTCTCACATGGGACGACACTTTGTGTGATCCACAAATTATTGTTCTGAGTTTAGGTATTCCTTTTGTAAAGTCCCCCGAACGCGGGATTTATTCCTAATTTAGCCGGAGTTATCCTTTTTAATAGAAAAAAAAATAAAAAGTAATCTTTTTAACATATTTGATAAGTAATAGAGGTTTAGGTACCTAGTCACATTCGGATAAAACAGTAAATAGCAGACACACCGAGCCTTTGTAAACCATAGAGCCACAAGACTTCCTACACTCGATAGTGTTATAATACCTGTCTTTCATTTTTTCCATACATGCAGGTTTCTGTAGTTTTCAGAAGTTCAATTCTTACATTAAGTACTAAAGAATTGACTTACTTAAATATTAAAAATATACATCCGTTCTGCCAAAAAAACGAACTACGCTATACAACCGCATTTTTTTTTATTTTACAGGCAGTGTCACTCGGGATAAAACCTGTTTAAAAATTTAGAACTTATGGTGGAATAAAGAAACTCAAATACAAACATACATTGATGTACATGAGCCGTGAAAAGATTACGCTCATTATTAATGATGTAAGAAACCTTGAAATACAGAAAAAAGAACATCATTACGAGACTTCCTAGAAAGGTTCCTACTTAAGTTTTAACTTAATACCCGACATCAGCAGCGGATCTTCAGTGCCAAAGTAGATACGGGGTTTATACTTTAGTTAAAAAGGTATTAAAACTTAGTACTAAAGACAACATTTTCTGCTATTTATACGTATATTTCAATTTATAACCTGTCGTTTATCAGTCAAAAATATGTAAAGACTGAAAACAGAACTGTTATATAAAGAGATATAAAAGAGTAATGTACATTTAAATATTTGATTGGAACGAGTGGAACATTCAGAACAATAGGTCTAAACCTCCTGTCGCTACGTTCACCGTTCGATAAAACCATAGGTGGTTTTAAGAAGCGAACAGCACTTAACCAGGATGGTGTTATGTAACGCCCAACAAGTATCTATAATAGTGATTAAAATATTTTGAGTTTGATAAACATTAACGTTTGTAGTCTTTGAGAGAAATAAATTTTGTAATTTTTTTTCAATGTGAGTAAATGATGGATTATACATATAATCTACGCACATAATTTTTTTCTAATAAACTTAAGGTGTTTTCGCAGATATATTTTTTAATTAAATCTTTATCTAAAAATAGATGCTGCTGAAAGACACAAGAAAAAAAATTAAATAAAATATTAAATAAATAAGATTTATCAAATACTTTAGCTGCCACAATTTTCTTAATTTAATGACTAGACACACATCTGTTTCAAAATTTTAGTATTTATATCATGGCCAAATTTATAAAAACAACACAACATGTGTAAAATATCCTCACTACTGTAATGTTCCGCTTTATTAATTTTAGCAAGCCAATGTCCGAAGTTATAACAAGAAAACTAATTATATAAGTTCAAAAATAATTATATAAGTAGGTCAATAAAACTCAAGTAAACATAATATTCGATTAATGTTTTTTGAAATGGAAATTCTCAACATAAACAAAATCATTGTATTTGATGGACTATATCGATATTGCATAACACGGTTCAACGAAGTGAGCTGTCATTAAAAGGCTTTTAATTCTTGATGGCTCCACTCTTCACGTAGTCGATACACAGATCTGGAACAAACATAAAGTCTTTTTAATGTTTTAGATTTTATTGGACACAAGACGTTGCCCGACTAGTCTCGAATTTTATAATGAAAAATATGATCATAGACCACTTCATTATAGCCAAATAATCCCAGTTATGAGTTAAATCTATAAATTAATAATACAAATATTTGAAATGTTTAAATGTTTACATGAAGAAGAATGGCTACATAGAGCTGTACATTTCCAGTATGTTTGTAGACATGTCATTGTACAAAAACCTATACAAAGCCAATTCAATCTATACTGGTCAAAGAAAATTTGCTCGCCAGGCTCACTGTTTTTTTTTTGTATTTATTTATTTTACTTTAAAAAGATAACTGCCGCATAATAGAATATATCCTGAGTTGCGGAGGGCTACACAAACATACATGAACTGACATAGAACACCCAGACTCAGTACAACAATTTGTGGATCTCACAAAGTGTTCTTCCATGTCCCCACATGGGACAACACTAGGAGTGAGTGACACAACCAATGATCTAAGGAGTGAGATCCACAAATTGGATCACATCCTTAGATCATTGGATCCTCGAACACAACACTCAGCGCAGCAGGAAGCGGCGAGATGGCCGCTTAAACCACTACTCCTGCTGTGCTGTCTGAGGTATAGTCATGCCTCTGGCTGTTCGTTTGCCCTCCTATAGGAGGAAAAACGAACAGACGAGTCACCTGATAGTAAGTAACTGATGGGAAGTGTGTAAGTAAGTAATACTAGGTCCATTTATAGTCCCGCCAGCAATTATTGCTGCCATGCTGGTGGGTGAGGAGGGATGGTGCGCAGTGGTCTCTTTCTGTGAAGCTGTAATGCTCCAGAAAGAGACCGATGAACGGGATCGGGAGAGGGCCGATCCCGAACGTAGAGGACGTCGGCGACAATACCAGCCTTCGACGGGGCCGCGGTCTGCCAGTCAGTGGGGACCTCTGGTGGCAGATTGATTGCTGTGGTAGAATGGCAGCCTGATTGCATTAAGATGCAACGATTGAGCGGGGAAGTGTTTTCGGCGGGGAGGACCTGAAATAACATGGTCCGGGTCCACTTAAGTAGGACACCTGAGGCTGGCCGTCGGGGTGGTTTTTAGTGGAATCACCACATACTCCTGGCTCCTCAGTCTCCGAGGAGCAGGAGATCCGAAGGGATTTTATACCCCGTCAACAAAAAAATAAATAAAAAATATGATAGGTATATTTATTAATTATATTACAGTATATAAAAGTATTTTTTTGTTTCCTTTTCGTTATGTCATAATGGTTTTGAGAAAAACCCAAACTAAAATACCACCTAAACTTTTTATTCAAACTAAAAACCTTAAATCAGTACACATTTTGTACGTAACAATGTACTATTAAAAAAACCAATTAAGTTATAACCAGCCTACACATTTACGTTACGTCACTACACTAACTCTGCATCATTTTTCCTTTCAAAGCCGCGGGGCTTTTGTGGCTCACCAGCGAACATGCCTTGGCTTCAATGCATTCGAATCAGCTCATTACAGTCTTTCCTTCGCGTCATTTCCTTCTGAGATCGTACAGCCCTTGTAAATGCCCTGTTGTTCGTTCCTTGTTACTACAATACATTGTCGACGAGTATTGTATGAAATTATGGTAAGACGGTTGTTTTTTTCATTGTCAAGTGAATTTTCGCTTGGATGGAGTAATTTTTTAGAAAGTTTTCAGTTTTAATGAGATTATTTTAGTGAATCAGGCTTACATTTATTACGTATTACGGGTATGCACAGGGATTGTAGACTGAACTTACTATAGTTTAATATGTTATAATATTTATTTACTTTTGTGTGTTATTGTATATGTACAAACAACTATTAAAAGAAATATCATAGCATATAATTAATTGAAATTAAGAATTCTACGTAGAATAAAAGGAATAGAATCTTGATCTTTAATCTACAAAAAGTAGTATTCAAACCTGACAATAACATGATAATTGATAATTTAAAATGTAAATTTACAAATACTTACCAATCAATTATTAAAATAAAAACTCAGTTCATTCATACACTAGCTTCATAAAATTCCTTTGCATCACAGGCTTCTGGTAGAATTCCCAGACGGCTGGCTGCATTTTCACGTTGAATGACAATTCTCTGTGTAAGAAAAAGATCCTTTTAATCAGGATAAGCGTCGATCGGTTGACTGGTAGTCACTTATCTAGTGATGAGCACGTAAATGGGACATAAAATTGATAGCAACGTTTTGACACCTTAATAACCTGATCTATGCTCATTATTTATACGCATAAGTTTATTTGCAGCCTGGAAAAGATGTGCATAGGTATTGATTATAAAACAAAAAGATAAGATTTAACGCCTAAAGTAGTGTGATTATTAGCAGTTTATCTACATATCTATTTTAAAGTTATTTATACTACTATCACTTTCAACAGTTGTAAAATGGACAATATGCTATTTATATGTCAGTCAGCATCAATTTTCTTTAAATTAAAGATTATAAAGTTTAATGTTTTATATTTCTCATAATTATAGTTTCAATTTAGCTCATTTTATTTAAGGCTAATAAAAAACATGCTTTCACGCTACACACACGCCACATTTATACTACAAATGAAACAAAGCCACATCAATATGAACCAAAAGCACAAACTTGTCCCACAACAAGCCGGGCTTCCAGACTTTTCCGTTTGCTATGACACTTTGTGTCGCCTCTTTTTAATTAGCGTATTTTTCTTTGTAGCGGCTCCGTGTAAATTAGCCTCTGATGTGAAGAGCGGTGCGGCAAAGTTGGAGAGACGCACTATCATTGCCCTCGTTTTTATACACCCTGTAGGCATTAGCGTATTAGTCTCCGTTGATGTTCGGGTCATGTAAATGGAGATTTGTTATTTAATGATTTAGGAATGACTACATTGTTAAGTTTTATTTATTTATATATTATTATTTTTTGAATCATTAATTACTTTTCTAATCATTAGTGGTATAAAACATACAGTTAAAGCAATCAAATATATAATATATGGTTTTAAATTCCTTAATAAAATATGTTTTTTTGTAAATGAATAATATTTGTAAGTAAAGTTTCAGAAAGTTTATTTCCACAAAGCACTTGCGATACAAAGTGAAAACATTTTCATCATAAAATACTTATTTATTTAGGTTTTCCATGAAACTTATGGTAACTACATATTTTTATGCAATCTGGAGCTTTAGACCTCTTTTTTTACTTTAATGAATTCCTCCGGTCTTGTAGCTTTACTGCAAACAATAGTATTATACTTCCAAAGTAATCGCTATGAAAAATTGATTCTAAATACATTGTTAAAATTTCTAACCATTAAAAATAAAAGATAATATGAAAATATTTTGAGCAGAACACAATTTTCGTTAATCTATTATGTCGTAGATTTTACCACAGGCGATTATTGCAGTTTATGTTGTCACCCATAAACTGCAATAATATTAATATTTATATGGCATACATTATCATTAAGATTACGCCATTAATCTCAACTACAAGTTGTTTTCACATAAATTGAGCACAAACAACTGAAACACTACCCAGAGACATTGTAGCACATTAGAATTTTAAGTTCTGCAGTTTCAGCCGCGAAAATTAACAAATCCCAATCACGGGACAAATTCGCGTATTCATACCAAACTTTCCTCCCAGGAGCGAGATGGAATATACCCTAACTAATAAGAGTAAGCGAAATACTGTAATTCCAAGCACGAGAATACACATGGCTCTGACATAATGATATATTATATTAATTTCTGTCGCGAGCTCCCATTGTTTTTGGTAGGTATTTTACGACGTGACGTATGGTCATTATGTTTTCATAGTTTCATAAAGACGATTCAAAGGCTTAAGTAATGCGTGTGTTTAATGATAGAAGTACAATGGGTGATAAATGTGTATCTGTATGGTCTTATTGCGAATATATTATTCGTATTCTAGACTACTTTACTTGGTGAATTAACTACTTAAATAGTATTTCTGTGTTGTATGGAGTTTATTTATTTATTTATTGGAACGACAGAAGTTGTTCACACACATTATTCATTAAAATCTAAAGCATTCAACATTTTAAGGCGTCACATCATGCATAATAGAGTAACACTATATAAAACTAAAAATAGAAAAACATCTATGCGAGTTTAACAATAAATTGAACAAATATAAAATAAATGCATTTAACAAGTTTATTACTATTATATAATGTTAACTACCTAAGAGACCACTTGAATCATTTGCTAAGCCTAACCAATCTCATAGCAACTTTTAACAACTTTTTTGAATTTTGGCAGTGCATCGGCGAATATGTCTACCTCCCCACAAATGGCATTGTATGCTTTGGAAATATCGTTGAGAATTGTTTTACATTGGTTCTTGCTGGTGGCTGATAAAACAACCCTGCGTCAGCGAGGGATTGTCTAGGCACACGATATGATCCCCTTAAACTTGTTGAAGTAAGGGACACTAAATACGCCATAAATAAACTCAAATTCAGTGCTTTGCCGATCTAGGAAACCTCTAAATGGAGGAATAACCCCCCCCCCTTTTCCTCCCGAAAAGCAACGATTGAAGTGGTGAATGAAACACAGGTTTTCTGTAAGATATTATTCTGGTCAAGCCCCCCCATTTATACTGACGCTGGGTCTCTATATTGGCATACATATATACATATATATTAACTTTTTAAAGAACATACTAACTTAATACTATCTACAATTTTTAATACGGTAAGATTAAAGTTAATCCGATATTCTTTTCAGGAACTCCATAGTTCTTGTCACGTGGAAAACTCATGGTACGAAGGTAACTTTAAGAACTTCTCTTTATTTCTAGTTTTTTAAATATATATGAGGTTTATTCTACTGCAACTGGTTTTATAATATTTTAAGGACCATTTTCAGTAATAGCAATATGTGTAATTTTATTACAAATAATTATTGTGATAATTATAATACCAACGGAACGTTTTCTCAAAGGTACATACAAGAATATCGATATCAAAGTTAGAGCCTCATTAGTGAACCAGGGCTCTTAGAAATGTTGAGTGATCTTATACGCCGTGTACGTATCTATATAAATTCATGCCAAAAAGGTTTAAGTAATCGATTTAATACAACATTTCTAGGCATTCTAGTGTAAATAGAGTGAGTATTAGTATTCTATCGATATTAAATCTGATTTGTATTTGGCATAGGAAATATAGACGGTCTAAAAATACCATTGTAAGATGAATAAATGGGTGTTTGTTACTTAATCACGCCAGAAGGGCTAAACGGATCCTAATGAAATTTGGCACTGATGTAGATTATAGTTTGGAATATTGTATAGTTTACTGTTTCTGAATCAGTTTATTTTAGCGTTTAATAGCCCAATTTTTCATATCCCAATGATTATGTTAAAATGAACTAGGTAGGGCACCAGAAGAAAAGCCTTATCTATCGCATATAGATGCTCTTCTACGTAGCAATGCGGCCACTGCCTCCTTGTCGGACTGCTAGCAGTGGACGATAAAGACGAGGTATTCTACAGAGTATCTTATATAATGTGCCGAGATTTTAGAGTTGAGAAGTAAACCTGCGGTTAAAACTAGGATACGGCTAAATATACAAGATGATACTTAAAATACTATATACCATACATTTAAGTGTTATTTTATCATTATGAGACCAGAAAAGTCAGCTAATTGCAAGTGTTGTTCGTTCCATGAGGATACTATTAAAAAATTTGAATATAATATTATTTTTATATAAATACCTACTATAAAATCCTATTTATAAGTTGTTACATTAATATATCTCAAACACGTAACATCTCACCCCCATCTTGTCGGTGACTTGCACATCGTCCATCGCCATATGCTGAGGGCTGAGGGTGGATTGGAAACGCTAATTATCAGCCCCTAGTATGACGTCACTCACTAATGACCTGCACGATTGGACGCTTTGGAATATGAAACTCGATTAGTTGAAGAAGTGTCTCTCAAAGTAAACTGTAGGTGGCAAACATTAGTTCATTCAATTATTAGTAACAATAAAGACACTCGTTACGGGTTGTTAGAGCCCTACAAAGTCCGACAACAGTTTTCTACAGAACTTGGATCTCACCTGGTACTTGTGTTGTGGAGATCTGATAGGAGTCGCAGCGCGTAAAAGTGTCGAAGCTCACCCGTATCGTAGAAGACTTAAAGCGACCCCAACCTAGTTTGGGAAAAGGGCTCGGAGGAAGAAGAATAAAGATAAACGTTAAAAGTTAAATCATTTTATAATCATAGAAAATGGTGAGTACATAAAAAAATCGCAAAGCTTTCATACCAGTTTTTTATGCAACACAAATTCGATGACAGCGCTATCATACCTAATATAAACCCTAGTAACGTTGGTAACGAATACGAATCAATCACGAACGGTAATTTGACCAGTAACCTGCCTTAGAAGCCTTTACACAAAAAAATAATACATTTAAATTTAAGGCCTTTCTACAGAAAAGCAAGTAATTTATAAACAGTACAGTAATTAAAAAACAAACTAAACATATATTAGGATCAAAAACAAAGTAATATGAGTCATAAATAATTCAGAAACTCATGCTTCAAAACATACGAGCAATTCTCCAGCCGCTCATCAAAGAATAATACCGAAACTTTACGTATGTATTAATTATAAGGAAATCAACACGAACAAGCAGTACAAGTACGTACTCTGTTAGCTTCCAATATTTCACTAGATATCCGACATTTCTTATCCTACCCACTTAAAACATTCGAAGGGCAATGGGTCCTCTGAGTGTCATTCATCAACAACTTCGAACTTTCCATGTACCCAAAACCTCTTATTATTTGCCACCCTACACTATAAAATTGGACCAAATGTGCTTGCTCCGGGTCCGCAATTTTCAACTTTACGCTAACAGTTCTAAAGTAGAAATTTGTTTGTTAATGCATCTTAAAACACAGTCGTTTTAAAGCATTAATTATCGCGTTCGGCCCCGGTTTTAGGGTAAACCCTTTCGGAAATTTTCGTCCCTTACTGGTCACCCCTCGTGGTCGTCGCGTGCCTTAGTCATTAGTATGCGCTATGTAAACTAAGGTATGTCGAAAAGGCTCCGTTTAATTTGGATATTTGTCGTTTGATATGCTAAGAATGGTGATAGTTGAAACGAATGTATGAATATATATGAGAAATGTAAATGGATACTTAAGGGCCCTGTAATGGTGAATACGTAAAACTGTTTATGCAAATATCAATTTTTATTTTAAGATTTAATTTAGTTAGGCTTTAAGAAAAAGTGGTTCGATGTTTTACTTTACATCTACTCCTACTAACGTAGATAGCAGAAAGTTTTAATCATCCAGAATCTTTTTGTATCAATTGTAAAATTTATTTATGAGTTTTCGTGAACACTTGAAGACGTATATAACTACCAACTTATAAATAAATTGATTTTGAGCAATAATGTAAAAATAAGAAAACAAACCCAACATATTTATGAACAAAAGCTAAGCAGCCAAATACGCCTGGCGGGAAATTAAATAAAAGTTATATTTAATTTAAATGCTACCAATTATCAAATTTGACCCAACGGATGACATCCACATAGAACACAGGACTCAGTATATATTCCTAATGCGGGAGCTAACTTTTATATTAAAAATTAAGACATGTGTTACTTAACAATGGGAAAGACTACCTGTTTCATTTCATAAATTTTACTTTATAACCTACACGAAAAATACAGGTATACAAAATAATCCAATTACAATAATAATCACATATTAAAACATGTCAAGTTAAACATTAAGTACCTGCCGAATTACTACGCTCGAATGCGCTCCCTACATTTAGTTTATGCAAAATTAGTTTTCCAATACAAAACCCCCGTTTCTAAGCCGTATTAGCTTATCTTTCCACTTGGCACGCTATAAATTGGTCAAAATCTCGTTGGCTCCTCGACTTTGCCACGTATTCGTAAGTGGTAGGGAGACCATTGCCCTTAAATTAGTAGGATAAATACATTAAACATGTATTATTTAATATTTCCTAAGTAAAACCTGTTTTTCGTGGTTAATAGGTCTTCACAGTTTTTTGAATCACAGCTTCGTCTGCTTTGATGGTTATATTTACGTATTCAAAATACATACTTTTGGATTGCAGTGCTTGTCTAAATAATACACATGAAAGGAATAAAGTAAAGAACTTTTATTATTTTTTGGGGCTCCGGTCGCTTAACCCACTCGGTGAAAAGCAAGGAAAGAATTGCTTAACACCGGTGTTCTGTGAGGCCGTGGTATGACTCCGGTCGAGAAAGCCCACTTGTGACGAAGCATTGCTCTCCCACGTCCCTGTACACTATAGTACATTAAACAAATATACCATTAACCTACATTTAAATTGTAACCTTTATTTAATTGTTTACGATACATAAATGGCAGACGGGAAGAATCCAAGGATAATACATTTTTTTTAAGTGTCCTACTAATTTAGCTACAAGTAAACACCCTACTCCCAAAGCTAGTGGCTCCTCGAGTGGTATCACCATTTTGCAATGTTCAACGAGTAGAAAGATAACATCAGACTAACAATATGTTCTGTTATTGCTTTAGATAACAATATAGTTTTGTTTATGTATTGATACATACATAGATTTATTGCTTCTGACTTGTGTTGTTATAAGTGTTTGTTATATTACAGAGAGAACGTTGTTATTACTTTCAATTGATAGGATTTTAACGTCTGTTTAATATAAGTATTACCTTCAAGTGGAGTTTTTGGCAGGTCACTGTTTTTAACATTGTTTGAAAGGTGCGGATAACAAAAATATGATTTAAATATTGTACTCATGTCTGATAAGCGAGTACAAGAAATGAAATGAAATTTTGCCTTATACAATTCTTTTAATAATTTATATACCTGCTCATTCTTTTACTGTTATTGTGTCGTTGTTGGTTTTATAATTTCTATTACCAACATTGTAGTTACCTTAATAAACTGGGCCAAAGTAGATGGTTTAAAATAGAAAAATGAATGAAAATGTAAAAATATATTTTTTATGGGCAATATTAAAAAAAATTAGTAGGCCAAAGCCTCCTTTCTAAGGAGAGGCCTATGTCCAGCAGTGGACTATAAAGGCTGTTGATGATGATGATCATGAATATTAAAAAAATCTTACTTGAAAGTATATAGGTCGACTTAACCAGTAACTCTGTATAATAAGCAACGCGTTCTCTTTCTCCATTAGGATGTTCAAAAGTGGGTTTCATAGGTACAAACGCTTAGGTTATTTTTGCTCTGTGTTTGGCACTAGCCTAATTTCAATACTAGGCACAACCTTAAATTGCTTGCCTTAAAAACTGCAACTTATTTTTAGGATATGTAACTTTTGAAAAAGTTGCACCGACTTCATTGCGTCTACATCATCTTCGTTCCCTAATTTTAGCGCTTAAGGGTGAAATTTTTTCTTCAAATTTTAATGGGACCAAACATTAGGTAAGTATATCATTTAATATTTTTTTGTATTTCAAATTGATTCTTAAGTGACGGAGTTCTGGGGTAACAAACGAAAAAAATCCAGCTGAATTAAGGAGGTCCTATGTCTGAAAATACTTTTAACCAACCTAGTTATTAATTAGTAATTTTGCCCTTTACGGGTTAAGCAAAGATGTAAAATATGATGTTAACAATTCAAAATTGAATTATGTAGTAACAAGATATAAATTTAGTTTTTCTGTGTCACTTTGGCCAGGTCGTACAGTATTATATTCCTACATTTTTAATTTCGACGTTTTCTGTTAATATCAATGTTACACACAAGTATTAATCAGGTAAACGGTCGTAAGTAGGTATGGCACATAACAAACCTCTTTAGTTATTCACCGATTACACAAGTAGAAATAAATGTAACGCCTAGAAGCGTTGTTAACCACTCACAATCAAACCATAATTGTGCTTCTTTGCCTATACAGTTCCATAAAACAACATTAGTGAAGGGCAAATTTTTAAGCACAACAACTTTCATTATCAAACTAACACGAAACTAAGATAAGGCACCTCCCCACTGTAATCTTTACACACCCCACCAAAAGCTTCCCGAAGTTTGCAACAAAGTTGGAATAACTTTGGAAGACCAAGGGCTGTTTAGAAAGGACCGCAAACTTGGCCCGACTCTGAAATATTAATGTAGTTTCGCAGAATCCTATATGAGAAGTGTATATGCTTTCACAATATTCACTAATGGTTTTCAGCTAGCCTTATATCAATAGATATCTAAAATGTATCTGGTATCTATATAGTAAAAATACATATTGTAGGTCCTGTAATTTCAACAACTAATAGCCTAAACCTTGACTGGAGTCATAAACCGCAACATACCATGGGCCGCTTTCCATCAGGTATTTTTTTTCATGGTGTGGTGCGGGGAAGGGGTGTACACAGAAAACTCCCCCCTGCATCACATATTGAAAATAATAATAATATCGAAAGTTGTTTAATGACAGCGTAAAATAAGGTGTAGTTCAATTGCAAGCACTATCAAAAATAATAGTAATAAAAATGTTTTAGTAGGCAAATACAAGAGAAAGGTAGGATAGAGAATGTCTCAGATCAAACTAATTTACTTCAAAAACTGCAAAACTAGAGGTTTATTAGCCTCCTAAGCTGAAGACGTGTGCTCCAGAGTCGACAACGGTTTTAACGCTCCTGTTTCGACTCTCCTTCTTCCCAGGCGTCGTTCACAACTCCTGGAAGAAACTCGCCAGCTACACATTGACCGACAATATGGTTTTCGCCGGGGTCGCTCAGCTGATGATTTTCTCTTTTATCTAACATACCAATGGGCACAGGCGAACGACTTGTGTGGCTAGCTTGGACATAGCGAAAGCCTCGGGCTTCCTGAAAAATTATTTAACTGGGTTACCAGTTTTATTGCAGACATAAGTCGTTATCGACGGCGCATGCTCCGACTTGAAATCTGTAAATCAAGGTATCCCTTTTTTTTTCCTTTCCCGCAAGGAAAACGTCAGGGAGAGTTAAAACCAACAGGTTTTGCGCAATCACTGCTAATAAAAAACCGTTTGCCGTATTACCTCGGTTCGAGAGCACCTCCTTAATTGCCTCAGCCAGTATCGGTATCCTAGGCATCGCCACATCGAGCGATCCGCCCAGTCCAGTTTTGAGGTCACTTAGAGGGTAAGGTCAAATTTCACTCCAGCCAACTCCAACTCAAGTCGCAAGTCTGGTTGCATATGGAATACTGTTCTCATCTGTATGCAGGGGCACCCCAGTATCAGCTTCTCCCTCTGGACCGCATCCAACGAAGAGCGACTCGATTCGTCGATAGCCAAAAGATCTCCGACCAGCTGTAGATGTATCTTGACTCTGCATTCTCTATCGTATATAATATAATAGAGAGTGCTCCGAGGAATTGTTCGAACTAATATCGGCCGGAACTTTCCGCTATCGTTCCACATAGCAACAATTTCATTTCCGTCACTTGGATAATTGGCACTCCTGGTGGAGTCCTGTGCACTTTTCAAGAAAAGAAAAATGACGGACTTATTTTAACATTACTTAAAAATTACAAGTTTAATTTATTATAAATAAAAAAAAAAACAAATAATGCCTTTTTTCTTCAGACAAACCTAATATTTTTTTTATTTATTACAAACCTTTTTCAAAAATGATCTGTGATCTATTGTCTAATAATATTGTCGAATAAGTTAAGACAAATTTAGTTTCGAAAAGTCGTTAAGATCGTATAAATTTTATTAATTTCCTTTTTGCAATTACTTTTGTTTGTCTACTAACTTGTGCTTAGGTCATTATTCAGATACAAACGGCTGTCCGTACGCCATTGCGTGCAAATCACGCACACATATGCCAGAATATGAATACGCAACTGATAGCACACTCATGTAAGTATTTTCGCACACAGACGCAATCGTCGGGCAAATTTTCAACATGGCACACCAAGTTAGGGGTGGACTACACTCGTGTCCTTCCTTTTGATTGCAATTAATTCGGAAACTAGGGGGGGTGGCAGGCGGTGAGCGGGTTGCGAGCGTAGAGGGAGGGGGAACCAAAGGGTTCGTTCGGCCAATGCGCAGGGCCGAACTTGGGAATGAAATGTTGGAGTTGCAAAGTTGGTACAAGTGTTCGGTTTGGTTAGCGGTCTTTAGTTCTAGTTTTGTTTCTATTGATTTGCGATCAAGTTTTTGAGGTGATTTCACGTGTTATGGAATTTGAGATGAGATATACATACCTACCTACAGTTAAGTATTAAACTTAATATTCTAAGCCTTATTCTGATTTTAAGTATTTTCAGCCCTGACTGAATAACGAAATACATTTTGATACATAATTTAAAAGTATTTCGAATAAAAGAAATGAAACCTTTTTTATAATTTACTGTTTTAGAACAGATATGAATGTATGTCTTATGAATGAAATTATTTTGAGATAGGACATGTACCGGTTCCTCGACCGTTAAACTAAAACTTTTATAAATTTACATTTAATTTGCTATAATGTCAAGTATAAATTTCAGTAAGTCTTTAAAACTTCCTAGATTTAGGAAACTGATTCCAAAATGTACTCAAAGAATTATCGATGCATTCCCTCCCTGGCCCTCAAACGGTCTACGCCGCCATTATCCGGTGAAAAATACCCAGACATTTTTATCCCGTACTTATAACCTGTTAGACTTGTTTTCTTTTTGCAATTAGTGACTGGGATATTAACGGCCCGAGCCTCAATATCCAGAAGATGAGGAAGACACATTATGTATACATTGATAGTTTTTAGTAATATACCAAAGATGCAGCAAAGATAAAAGTGGTAATGGATAGATCCCAAATTGTATGGATGTTGAAACAGATTTAATTCATTTTCAAAATATTAATTGATTTCGACTAAAATTCTGTTTGCGCACATATGGATGCAGTCAGTAAGGGTTTATTTATACATTTAAGTGAATTGCTAACCTATTTTACTATTATAATTTTTAGGACATTTGGTAGTACTACCATCAATATTTCCAGTTTCATCTTACTTTAAAAAATACATTTAGAATATAATTTAAAATAATTATCTAATGTTATAAATTATGGTTTCTAACATTCACGTAGGTAATTAAAAAATGGTCACTAGTATCTAAGCACTCCCAATTTCCTTTCAATTTTCTCACTCTCTTCCTTGAGAAGAGCTCCAGATTTACATTTTACGCTTTGTATAGAGGACATTGCACACCCGAACATCCCCAAATCTAGCAGACATCTGCAGTGTAAGTTTAATATTTGACTTTTACATGAGATATGATTTGTCTTCCCCCGCAATCTTTCGTCCATTTTTTAACCACTAATCCATGAAAACTTTATTTTCAATGGGTTGAATGAAAAAGTCTAATAAATATCATAATGTTTTACTACCCATCTACACCAGTGACATTCATTCTTTATTGAGATACATTGACAAAAGAAAAGCGTTTAATCCTATTTGACCTTTTATCTATTGACCACAGATGATAACAGCATCCCTTGGTAACGTTTGACCTGACGTGACCAAAGCAATTGAGAGCTAACCTGCATTTATCTGGACCGGTTCGGGATGTGTCTCATGAATATCCTATTCATAAAAGTTTAGTGTCGGGTCAAAGTGTTAACATGGCAATGTTAGAAGGGTGATATAAATGGATGTAATTGAGATGAACGGTATAAATGATAATATTATATTTTTATTCCGGTCTTGGAAAAATTAAGAGATTCAGTTACTTAGTACTTAAGTTTGGTAAAACTTTGATTGTGTATTTTCTTTTCATCGCCGGGTTCTTGCACTTCATTGTCGATTGACTATATTTCTTTCTTTTCATCACATATACATTTATTTTCTCATATTTGTAAATATATGTAAAGGATCTGCAAGCGAAGGTTATTAGGTACAATAATTATATGTACATGTATTCGACAGTACCTAATTAAATCATAATTATTAAATATGTAGTACGGAGTAGTACGTATCTCAATTATTACTTACCCTGCTGAATTTGATCCACAAGTAGGAAGAGTGTACACTTGTATATTTTATTATCAAATGGCAATTGCGGCTGTCGGCTTCAGGGCGACAACTAAGGTGGGCTCTGAGAATTAGTATCTACTGAGGTGGTATTTATCCACCGCATTGTATACTGAGGGTCCACTTATTTTCTGAAACACGGCGTACAACCCTCAAGAACATTAGTTTTTTTTTTGTTTTACATATGTAACATTTTACAGACGCATGGTAGGATACGTGGCATATTGACGTGTCATGTCAATTCTGTCAGGGGAATGATAGAATGACACATTGAAAATCTTACCTTGTTAATGTGTTTATTAAACTTTAATTGGGTTTATTTCCTGTGTATGTTATTATTTAACTTATATTTTTGTATGATGTTGTTTATAGAATAAATAATATCCTTTCTTCTTTCTTTTTGAGTAAATTCTGATCACTCTTACCGTTCAGGGTCAATAGCTAGAGCTAGAGTTGGATCAACTTCAGTTATTCGAAGCTTACCGAGCTGAGTTCTTCCCCTCTTCCTTTATTTCGGAACTCTGACCATAGTATTCATAAGTATAAAAATATGGGTCTATAGTGCGAATTCCTGACATGTTCTGTAGTGTGAATTGTTCTGATTTCATTTTTGTTCTATACTTTTCAATTCACATAAAAATATTGAAAATAATTCAATCACACACATACATGCAATCTCACAATCTGTATAAATTAATCTGCCATATCTAAGATAGTTGATTACTTGCCAGAGCCCCCTGGGGGCAGATGGTCCGTAGCCAAAACAAACTTGGGTACATTCGTTACAATTATGGTTCAAGTCTCGTTTAAATGGTAGTTTTCGGACGTGACTTCCTGGTTGTGACATATATTTAAATATACGACTATTCTTATACTACACGACGTAAGTAAAGCTATGTTTGCTACAATTCTGTTATCATTTCTGTGAAACTCTGGAAATCGTCATGCATTGCTATCTCCACAAGGAAAAAGATTGTAATGTACCTAATACCTGAGTCTTTTTCGTACCATCAAAGCATACATACATACGTCCCCTCTCATTATGCTATAGAGATTTGAAATATTAATATCACACAGAAACTAATCTCATTCAAAATTCTCACGAGTCACCACCACCACCTTCATAGTGTAATCATCATTAGCCTATCGCAGTGCACTGCTGGACATAGGCCTCTCCCATTGCACGCCACTTAGATCGATTTTGAGCTTCTCAAAATCGATCTAAGTGGCGTGCAATGGGAGAGGCCTATGTCATTATTCATAGTGTAATGACCATACTAAAATCATACGGTATACGATTGTTTCCATTGGGCCAGGATATACCTGTTAGCAGTTTAAAAACTCCTGCCTGCTGTTTACGCAAAAATCCATCAAGCCGCTTTGGATACAGACCATCTCACAGAAAAATACATACATACACACACCAAATATATTTATATAATTCTTAATAAAACAATAACAAACAAAAAAGCCTTTTCTAATTACAGTTACAAAATGTGATTTAAGAGTAAAATTTGAAGATTATTGTTGTTTTATATCAAAAAGATACCAAATTATTTTATTTATATTTAAAGTTAAAGGTCAAATCACAACAATACATACATTCATACCACTAAAAGTACATAAACATGAATTTTATCGATACTCCTAACCGTAATACCCAATTAATCATTCCAGTAGACATTCACCCGTCGCTGAGCATGTATGCACATTGTCCAGTGCAGACGGGGACACACACAGACGCTCTCATGGACGAACATTTAGGTACCGTGGGCCCTAACCACAATGGTGGGTCTGAGCATGAATACGCTCTAACCCTTCAGGTCCATGCGGCAATTATTCAAAGAGAATAGTTTAACAGAAAGGATTGTAAGGACTGCCCTTGTCAAATATATAACGCTTTATTGTCCAACGTCATTGTTATAAATTTCAACTTTATTTGTAATTCTATAAGGATTTAATTTCAATGGATTACTTGCGGTTGTTACGTTTATGTTTTGGTAGAGGGAATTTCTGTATATTTAGAATATTTATACATTTGTCCGTGGCGGGCGTACGGACGGCAGCGCGGATGAGACCTCGGCGAGTACATAATAGGTACAGTGATTTAGTACGGCGCTGTTGGTGATTTTAATGTAATTAGTCTGGCCGAATGTTACCGCCATTCTGCTTGTTCCCCGACAATGCGGAAACGTAATGCTCTTTGAGAGAATTTCACAAATTTGCCAACCGAGCTAAATTATTTTCAGAAAATAAATAAAGGACTGCCACTGACTGGCTTCTGGCGATACTTCACTTGTTATCAGTTAATAGAGATATTTATAAATGGAAATTTTAAATTTTTATTTCTTATAATTTTCTATAAATAAAAAAGTATGATAAATGTAAATCGGTAAAAATAATAGCAAGATATTTATTAATATGACATTGAGATAAAGTTTTTCTTAAACACTCTTAATTGTTTCTCAATCCTTATATTTGGTTAAAACACATACAAAAATAGGAATTGGTAAGCACTTAGGAAAGCAAAAGTAAAAAATATATAATTAGTAGCATGGTTGAAAACCAACGGGTGTAATGATATAAAAAAAAATACGAAAGCTACTCATATTTTGTTGTAAAATTTAGCAAACACTTTATTCTGCTTAACGGTACTTGCATTCATTATCATAACATATGGAAACTAGCAGGTTCATTTCATTTAGGAAAACAGAATCTTTTGATCTCCTCTAGAGTAGAAAATGAATCTTTATATAAAATAACTACATTTAATTATAAAATGCAATAATTTGGCAAAGTGTTAAAATGTGTCTTGAAACGAGTGCCGTAAAATATCAAATGTACGTCCACATTCTGCGCATAACTTTAGGTAATAGTACAGAGACGGACTTTAAGTAAATATTTTATTATTATATCTAATGTTACATGTTCTGATAAAAGTTAAAAATAGCCTGGCAAAACTTTTATTAACCAACTTTTATCGAGAACATGAAAAAGTAATTTATTAAGCATAAATTATTTCGTAAATTTCAGAGAAACCGCTGCGATGAAAACTGGGCCATTTATAGAGTGGCGAGAAATCGGTGTAACCTGAGTGTGCAATGGTAGATACCTATGTCCAGCAGACTGCCATAGGCTGATGATGATTATGATGGTGCGTAACGATAAACGCTGCCATATTCTCAAAAACCTGAATTGTGCATCTGCTACAAGCATCTGGAGGTTCCTTGGGACCCTAGGTATCAAAACGTAACGTACGACCCAGGTAAAACGTAACCTTCCCCCTGCCATTGATTTAGATGATATTAACCGTCATTTCTTTTCATCATCACTGTTTGATCATCAAATCAAATGTCAAATGTCCCAATATTGAAGCTTTTCAGTTTACTCTAGTAGAACCAGGTGTGCTCAAAAAGATAATTTTCTTAATTAAATCTAATGCAATGGGATGTGATAACATTAACAGTCGCATGATCATTCCCATCCTCGATCACATTTTTCCTGTGCTTACGTATATAATATTTTTTTCTCTTGACTCAGATATCCTTCATTGTGGCGGAAAGCGTTTGTCGTTCCCCTCCCCAAGATTCCGAATCTTACACTCCTGAATCACGTATGACCAATCTCCATTCTTCCCTTATTATCAAAAGTCCTCGAGGCCTGTGTGAACCAACAACTATCAAAACATATTTACCGAAACAATCGGGGTTCAGGCCCCGCCATAAAACCATACTCTGCTTAAAGTAAAACGTGATATTCGAGTGGGTACTGAGAAATCCAAAGCTACTGTGTTAGTTTTGGTTGATTTCTCAAACGCGTTCAACACCGTCAATCACGATATCCTTCTATCCATTCCTTCCTATCTTATGATTACACTTGATACACTGGAATGGTTCTCGTCATATATCCAGGGACGACAAGTGGCATGAACTTGACTGTGGTGTCCTTCAAGGTGGAAATTTCGTTCCTTTATTATTCTCAATATTTATCAGTCTCATCACTCCGAATCTTCAATATGCGTATCATCTTTATGCCGATCACTTGCAGCTCTGTTATCAAGCCTCGACAGATGTCATAAACGAGGGTATTTTAAAGGAAAAGGGTATTTTTAAGGTAGAGGGTATTTTTAAAGTTTTAAGGTAGAAGATGGTTTAATTTCTTTGAAATTTACTTTTAAGTTTAAGCAATAATAAGACTAAGTTTCTTTTATCTGTTTTTTATTTATTTAATTACAATTTCAACTCACTTGTAAAATGGCGGACTTAATGCCACAGGCATTTTCTCCCAGTCAACCGTACAGTAATTGAAGAGATGAACATAAACAGTCTGACAGATATATGTACATAAATACATAGTGAAATACACATGGGTCGTTCTTCTTTTTTACCGACAATTAGGATGATTAATTTGAGTTTGAGTTTGAATTAAAAAAAAGTAAATTTGTGTTTACTAAAACAATACATATTTTAAATTATTGCCTCGTTATCGTTGATTTTAAGAACATATAGTACAACGAAGTATTACTTGTAATTTTTCTTTTTATCTAGCTGAATGTGGTGGAATTTTTATTATAAATATTTCAAACATCTTATTCAATACCGCTCCATCACATTTTTGCTTGTTAAGACAAAAAACTTTACTGCAATTAAATAAATCTATTTATATTCTATTTCACCATTCAATTCAAATTTATTGTATTAAATGAAACTACCTATATGTTTAATACCATCGAAAAATATTCTACTTTTAATAAATTAGTTAATTATGTTTGCAAAACAAGCATACGCCATGTTAGTCTAACACGCATACGGATAACACTGAAATTGTGAAAACGGCAATGACCATGCAAAATAGTGATCATCAAAATTCCATGCGCAAAGTACTATTAGAGCACGAGGGGCGGACTTGGGTAGTCCGTAACGACTACACTTACCCCTTTTATAATAATATATACACGTGGGTATATTTGGTCAGTTATAATTCTCAAGCTTTCAATTCAAATTTATATTACACCCAGACATAATAAGTGTCGTGGTCATCAAACAATTCTTTGTAATGGGAGGGAATCGAATCCGTGATCTCTGGTTCTGACTGCTAGTTAGGATCATCAATCATTAGACCATAAGGTTTGTTAATACAGGGTTACTGGTTACGTCGACCTAGATACTTTAAGGCGTTGCGGTAGCCATCATTTCTAATAGATTTCACTATGAAATACCATATCCCAGGAACATATTGATATTTTGATTTCTTACGGATAGTGTCCCCACGGCCCCATGAAAACATAGCACGCTACCCCGGCCGTCGAGTGTCGGATGTTATTATGTTGGATGGGGCCTATCGACAACTTAGAGCCACCGGCTCTGTTTCAAGGCGACGATCTGACCTCGGTAGATCATGTGTCACTGATGGGAATGATGAAGAAGACAACGAGATAGTTCAACAACTTCAACCAAAATTGTAGCCCTAGAAATTAGACTCTCGCAGTGGAAAGTGTAGTCTGCTGTGAATATTGCGGGTCTTTACAATACTATCATACGCCGCCGGTACAAGTTGTTGAAGTTGAAGAGGTTGGATTTGTGCAGATTTAGAAGACCCGTTGTTTTATTTCTGAGACATTTCATGGACATGAGTCCAAGTTGGATAAAAACGGTATAACCAATTACCTCAGCGTTAATTATTGGGTGCCAAAAGCACTGATAAATCCTAATAATACGCGGATAAACAGGCCACAAAGAAGCTTCAGTTTGAATGTGTAGATCGCTATTGTCAAACCACCTGATTGGATCTTTTTTTCAATCCGAGAACAGTACGAAAACTGTACAAAAACAGTACAAAATTTAACTAACTTACTTGATGATTTGCCACTTAAACTTATTCGCGGCATGTGGTTTCAGCATTATGGTTACTCTGTGCATTATGAGGAAGCGTAAAAGAAAGCCTAGATTCTAAGTATCGTAATAAGTGCAACAAACTTTTCCTGCCCCTTTCCAAAATTTATTTGAGGTCAGTGTTTAGGGTTATAGTCTGTGGTGTGTTGAGTTTTCACGTGTTTGATGGTGTTTGATGACTGTGCACCTGCATCATTTATCATTTGTTACTACAAGGTCTAATTATATACCTATTACTTATAGTTTTTTATTGTCTTATGGTCTGGTCTTGTATCACTATTACCTTTATTTTTATTCCTCGGAGCGTCACCTCACCGGAGCCAATCGTTAAAATGGTATGTCGAACTTAAACCGACAAATACCACACTGTGTTCTGTCATCAGGTCTTTTTTGTTCGGGCCTTAGGCGTACCCTAGAAGGAAATTTCCGTGAGTATCACTATTATCTGAATACACTTGAACTAACAGAATACGTATATATTCTATTTAAGATAATTAACATTTTATATCTTTAAAAATCTAAATTGTTGTTAATTATTTTAGTCGGTTTAAAGTTGACCACATATTTGTGCTATTCATTTTAAATGATTTATGATTTAGAGGTTTCATTACCTGATTTAATTACCTTCATCATTGAACTCCTTTTAAAGCAACCGTGTATTTGATCCGGTTTCTCTATCTTCAGTTCTCGTTTAGATTCTGAAACAAAAAAAAACATCCAACTTATTCCTACTATCTTACAAACAACTTTAATACTACGCATTTTCACTAAATAAAATAGCCAGCATTCTTAACATGTACGACAAAAACAATTATTTTACATACCAACTCATGTGTCGTTTAAAATTATGACTCTAAGAATGACCAGGCGGAATGTGGAAGGTCGAAATTCCTTTAGGGGTGGAAACAACCCCCCACCTTCCCGTCTAGAAAGGTATGTGAACGAATTAGGGGCGCAATCGTAGTCTGGCATTCACGTTCCTACTTTTTTATTATTTTTATTCTGGTAGTACAGATGGCGAATATTTTAAAGACGTTAGGTTACAATATTTGGCAGTTTCTATAAGAAAATGACTATGACTTGCTATAAACTGCTTTATAAGTATATATCACGTCTGAAGAAGTTACCCGTATATTTGTTTGTTTTGCAATTAAACTTTTCCTTAACGGAATCCTTTTCCTTACATTAATCTTAAGCTATGACCATCATTTGCATAAACTTGTATACGTGTGTCATGGCTAGTTTATGTGTAGTTTCATAATCTCTGCTTCAGTTATAGACCCTACAATATTTTTAATGATCTCCACGATTTAGCCAGTTAATTTTACATACTTCAACTTCGAAACGGATACTTAGAAGGCTAAGCAGAAACGCATCCTCCGTACATAAAGGAGTACAAACCAACGAATACATAAACAAACTTTTTACTCGAAACACTAAGGTACGCCCACACTCATGCGAACACTAACGCACAATGCGTAGTTACATATTAATCATGCGATACGCGGCGGAACGGTCGCTCGTTAATCATTGAGCGACCGGAACGCCCCCTCCCGCAATCTCGACGGGGAGACAAGGCTTTTTGTTAATTAATCCGCACTTATGTGACGCTTTTATGTATTATGTGTTGATTGTTGGTGAATATGATTACAGTAAAGATATCGATTGCTAAGTACTTAATAGTCGAAGGCTGTGATACAAAAATGACGTGAAAATTTTGTCCGTGAATTGTTAGGATGCTACAAGGATAATATAGTAGACTTATAGTCGAAACTGCATCCAACTGCATATAGGCTGTTGTTGAACAGGAGTACGAATATAAATCTTTTGTTTTAATGGTGAGTAGATCGTTCCATGATATTTACTAACATTAATGGTAAAAAAATATAACTTTTAAACATTTGCGTTCTTTGATCAACTATAATTTTTAACTCCAATAAGGTAATGGTAAAATTCATTTCAATAAACAGACGGTCAGCTATAAGATTTTATTCATATTAAGTTAATAGATAAATCAAAGGGATATTTAAATTTCCACGGGAAACGAAAAAAATATTAAACCGTGACTTTTCAAGACGCACTTGACCCGAAGTGTAATTTTAATGATAACTTATAGCTTTACTTCAGTCTATGATATGTTAGTATTGTTCTCACATTAATGATTTCATCATTTTGTGTTGCTTCCTTGTTCAGAAATTTATTAGAAAGATTTTGTATTTTAAAATTAAAAATGTATTTCATGACGTAGTAAATTTTAATTTGTTGTACTGCACCCCAAATTGGTTGTTATTTTTCAAAATCCCTCTAAAATTAATTAAAACAACAGTGTAGACCACACGCGTAGGGTTACCCCCATCACTCAAGTTTTCTTCACTTGGCATAAAATTATGTTCGTATAACACCTCCATCATGCGCACACCCTACATTAATCATGTCGAGACAAGGCTATTTATAGTATTAGTAAGTGTGGCTGTACCTTTATGTTAGGTGCAGTTTTACAAATTATTTTGTTTGAAGAAATTTGTTAGTAGAGCTAACTACAGTTTTGTTGGTAGTGATAGATTGTTGAACACTTTAAAGTCTCTTCAAATTTGTATATATCACTTTGTATATTGACGGTCTAGATGTGATACCTCGTAACTAACCATATTAGATTTTTAAACTAAAATATTTAACAATAAATTATTATTTTTGCTATTTCCCTGACAAACCATAAAATTATACAGACATATGATTTTAGATTAAAATCTACATCAAAATGAAAACGGTGGCTAAATCAAACCAGGTTTAATAGTTTTTTTTTTGTTTCTACTGTAAAGGTTAACCGTTTCCACATCTAGAACACGGAGTCACACCTAGAACCACGAAACGCACTCACTCAAATCCCTTATTTAAACCTAAGTACAACTATTGCATTAATTTTAACAAAAGATGACGCCTTTAATGTCCATTCTTTGTTGTGCATCTCTTTCGTACAGTGCTCTCTTTCACTCCACCCCCGAACGAATATTTCGGAGACGGAAAGGACCATTGTGTCGTATTACAATACATGTCGAAGTTTTGGGTGGAAAACATGCATTTTATATGTATGTATGTGTAGATAGCCTCAATGGTTCCGGTGTGTCTTCTTTGTCAGGGTCAAATTTTCAATTTTAATTTGTACAGTTACGACTTATTGTGAAGAAAATCTCAATTATATCAAAAGGTCATAGCGTCTTGGTACTCGTTCTGACAAGAAGAAACTAGCTAAGAGACTGATCGATATTTCTCATGATCAGAAGATGAGGTTTTTAAGTACACATACCTGATTGCTGTTTTACGTAGCAACGCTACCAATCTTCTGGTACCTTTTACTTTATGAATAAACTTCTCCAAAAATATTGTTTTCAATATAAATTAAGTAGCTGAGTTTTTTTCAACCTCTTTAATTTTAATAGGTTTTATAGATTTTGATTTTTTACAAAAATCATGAGTAGTACACTATTCCTTGCACATCGGTACAGTTAGTAAGCAAGATATCTGCTAATTTCTAAAATTACCAATGTACGTAATGGATGTGTACCTACATTTAAACTATCTTCAGGATTATATAAAAATGAAAAACATGCAACCGAAAAGCATAGAAAAGAACGCAGGAGTTGACCGATAATTAATGGTATTGTATTATGGAATCTGTATATTTAGAGAATACGTACAACAGCTTTCTGAGTTTTTATTAGCCGAAGGTTTTCTATCTAAATATATATTCTATCCCAGTCAAAAACATAACAAATAGTTATTCAAAGCATGCGAAACATACCAAAAGTAACGTAAAGTTTAAAGACATCCCCGGTAGAATGTGTACAAGACTGTTACACATGAAGGGACAGAAATAATGAGATGGCAACTACTTACTCTCAACAAAGAAAACTCATCGAAAAATATGGACCGACGCAACAATTCTGAGCTTGGATTTTCTTATTCTAGTACTTTTCAGTATGTGCATAAGTATCTGTGTCTATTATATTATGAAAAATATGGAAAATATGGACTATCTATGATATTGACTACTATAAACATGAACTATCTAATCCATAGCATACCTCGTATTCCGGTATTCATAGTGCGCGAATATAATTTGTATATGTATCTATATAAATACATTTGTATATATATGTATAAGTTTATGTGTGTAGCGAACCGTTACATATATTTTCATCGTATATCATACGTTACATATATATTAATCTTTATATTAAGTAATCAACTTAATATATGGACAAAACGTACATATGTGCACCTACCTTACAAGATTTCTACACCACCCAAAGGTTGACTGGAAGAGAATACCCCGGGCATTAAGTCCGCCGTTGTACAAAAGTGCATAAAGTTTTTTTTATACTTATTTTTTTTGTAAATGGTGTACACTAAATAGTCCATCCGACAGTAAATTACTAGCGCTGTCCTTGGATACCTGCAGCTCAAGATGTTGCTTGACTTGCTGTCGAATTTGACTTTATTTTACTCTAAAAGACAACTCCCGCAACATGTAGAATACCCAGACTCAGAACAACAATTTGTGGCTCACACAAAGTGTTGTTCCATGTGGGGATCGAACCCACAACACTCAGCTCAGCGGGAAGCGGCGAGGTGACCGATTTAACCACTACGCCATCCAGTCCAATCAATTACGGGGCATTTACAATCAAAGGTCTATAAAACGAATATAATGAATTTTAAGTTTAAAATGGTTGTAGCGCTAATGTATATTTATATGTGGAAACTGTTTTGGATTGTGTTTAGATTACCTGTATATTTATTTTGGTTTAATTTGTATCTGTTTGTTTCCCTAATAAAATAAAATAAATGAAAAAATAATACAGTAAATTCAATTACAGGTTGTTTTTTTAACCACTGAAATGGTTTTTTAATTCTTTTTTATTAATATTAAGAATCGTACGCAAATTTAACTCTAAGACAACATTATTTTGACACGCAAAGGATTTAATTCAAAATAAATTAGAAGTGTTAAAGATAAACAATTAGAAATTATATCTAATAATAAGTTGGCAGAGTGTATGCTGTGGTAACAAGGCTGCTAATATGTGTATTAGTAGTTTGGTTACCACTAGTATACTACAAATCTCACTCAAGCAACTCAGAACAAATGATAGTCCTCATCACACAAGTATTGGGTGGAAATAGAAACCACTACAGGCCAGTCCAAGATATTAATTACCGTTTTTAGTAAACTAAGAAGTCTCATTTATTTCTTCTAGCAATATCCTACAAACAATTCTCAATGCTGTGCTTTCTACGCTCTATGATAACATAGAGCTTGACTTCATTCCGATACAAATAGATGGATCAGAATTAAGGAATACAGATGGTCTTTTTTAAGTTTCTTTAGAAAATAGTTCAATCAAACAACATTTGGAAATCCCTTTGCAGTAACTGAATTTATATTAGATTAAGGAATATTTTCATAGAGATTGATGACGGCCCTCTCGTAACCGGTGCAAAAACTTAGTTAAAATAGGAGTTGCCTATTTCCTAAAATAAACACAAAGGGTGAAAATTAATACAATGATTGAAAGCACAATTTTCCACCAGTTATTTTTTTTATTCCTCTGTCATTAGAGGTTTTATTACTAGATATTTTGTTTTTTATAAATGTAGATGAGAGTAAAAAGAAACTTATCGGCTTACCTATATTTTTTCATAAGCCGTCATTCAGTACGGACACCAGTGCCACAATACGGTCAACACCAATTATTTAAAATCTGTTTGTATTTGATCCTAAACCAAAGTTTACTAAAAATTAATGAAATGTCATTCAATTAATAAGTGACTTTAAAATTTTACATGTTTTATTTCCGCTTCTAAATTGATGAAAATCTTGTCAAATTAAAGATCAGATCACCTTTACCATGCTATTGGACTCGTTAAAATAAAACACTATAAATTCAAACTTTAGATTTTTACTACAGCTTTTGAAGAGTTCCACTATCCAACTCTTGGTTTCATCATTAAATCAGGTCAAAAACGCTAAATTTAATAATTGTTTAACGTCCGATATCGATACGAATGTAATAAGTGGATTAAAAATAACTGTCAATAGCTTTTCACATAATCAATTGCAAGTACCTATAACTTATTTTAAACATCAACTTCTTGAAGTAGTTTGCAGTAGATTGTTACTCGAATCGAAGGTGCCCAAACAAAGAAGTACTACCTACCGTAATGAAAAAATAAAAAAATTTTTGCTCATGAGTTGAAAGCAGTGCTGCGTCATCGGATCTTTATACATGTTCAAATTTTTAAATTAATTGGTTATCCTAAAGTGAGTGAAAACAACTTTTAGAAATTATATATATATATATATATATATATATATATATATATATATATATATATATATATATATATATAATATATATTAATATAATTAATATAATATATATAATTGAAGCGAATACCTGGAAATGTATCGGTACTTAAAATTTACAAACCAGTGGTTTTATTTTTTTATAATGTTCACATACTCAGTATCACTCTCATAATTAAGATAAATGTAACGACACCTCAAACACTAAAGTTCATCAAGCCCTTTGAGCTACGAAGCGTGCCAAAGAAGTATAGATGCAGACATACACTCGAAAAACAGAGCCCTCATCCGCAAATCAACGTAGGGTATACGACGAAGTCTATTAACACTAAACGTACATACCTTCAAAGACTAGCCTAACGCGATAACGCGTTCATCGCTCAGTCAATCCCAGCCAGCGGTTGATCAATCACACCTGTAACTCAATCCAGGGCGGATATGAGACCCACCGTGACTGAAACGCCCATTTTAACAGCCAGCTAAACGAGTTTTTGCCTGGAAATTGGCAAGTCTAGCCTATGCCTGTGGCTAGAGAACGGAGATGAGTTTATTTATTTGTGTGTTTCTGTTTGTGACTGGATTCCTTATTCAGTATAGTATAAAGAGGAATGCTTTGGGTAACATATAGTTCGTTTCGTCTAAAGGATCGTTCATACTTAAATAATACTAGAGGTATTTAAATTGGGCCGCTTTTCACGTCAGTATGAGTTATTTTTTTAATTAACGTCTTCGATGTTTATAGGTTTATACATATATCACTATAAACTAACCTTACATAAAAGTACAAATATTAAAAAATGCGATGAAAAGTTTTTGTTGACAATTGACAACGATGATTATAAACGAATTTTTGGAAAGAAACATTTCAATAATAGGCAATTAAACATTCATGTACAGGTTTTAGGTACTCTGACGTGGCCCATAGTGTTGCTTGACGAGGTGTGCAAGCTCTTTGAAAGAGTGATTGCAAGGCGCCTCGTCAAGCATCTCGTGATGGTTGGGCCGGATCTGGCGGACAACCAGTACGGTTTCCGTCAGGGGCGCTCCACCGTGGATGCGATCATGCGCGTGAAGGCTCTGGCGGAGGAAGCAGTCTCCCGGGGCGAAGTGGTGTTGGCGGTGTCCTTGGACATCGCCAACGCGTTCAACACTATGCCCTGGAGCTGCATCAGGGAGGCGCTCGTGTATCACGAAGTGCCTCTCTACCTCCGCCGCATAGTCGGGGCATATTTGTCGGAGAGAGCCGTCGTCTACCCCAGTAGGACCGGTCTCGGTAGGCGTGAAATGTCGTGCGGTGTTCCGCAGGGGTCGGTGTTAGGGCCACTCTTGTGGAACATCGGCTACGACTGGGTGCTTCGTGGTGCCTTCTTGGATGGTGTCGCCGTCGTGTGCTACGCGGACGACACACTCGTGACGGCGCGCGGCAAGACGCACCACGAGGCAACCCTGAGGGCCACGGCCGGGGTTGCCCAAGTCGTTGAGCGTATCCGGCGGCTGGGTCTCGAGGTGGCTCTGCACAAGTCCGAGGCCCTGTTCTTCCACGGGCTTCGGAGGAAGCCGCCTGAGGGATCTAGCCTCACGGTAGGAGGCACTCGCATCGGCATCGAGCCCTCGATCAGGTATCTGGGGCTCGTACTCGATGGCCGATGGGACTTCGGATATCATTTCCGAGGTCTGGTCCCCAAGTTGGTTGGGGCAGCGCGTGCGTTGGCGCGGCTGCTGCCCAACATGAAGGGACCCGATGACTCCTGCAGGAGACTCTACTCGGGGGTTGTGCGGTCCATGGCCCTTTACGGGTGCCCGGTATGGGCGGGGGCCCTGAAGGCCAGCAACGTCGCGATACTGCGACGACCGCAGCGAATGCTGGCCATCAGGATCATAAGGGGGTACCGCACGATCTCCTTTGAGGCAGCGAGTCTCCTGGCCGGAACTCCACCGTGGGACCTGGAGGCGAGAGCCCTTGCGGCACTGTATCAGTGGCGCAAGGAGGCGCAGGAGTTGGGTCGATGCCCCGAGACTCGAGAAATCGAGGACCGGAAATCCCAACTCCGCCAGGTCATCATAGGGGAGTGGAGGGAACGACTCGGGCAACCGAGCGCCGGGCACGCCGTCATTGCGGCGGTAAGACCCGTTATGGAGGATTGGCTCGAGAGGCGTCACGGGACCCTCTCATACCGTTCCTTAATCAGAAATTCAAACAACATTTGGAAATCCCTTTGCAGTAACTGAATTTATATTAGATTAAGGAATATTTTCATAGAGATTGATGACGGCCCTCTCGTAACCGGTGCAAAAACTTAGTTAAAATAGGAGTTGCCTATTTCCTAAAATAAACACAAAGGGTGAAAATTAATACAATGATTGAAAGCACAATTTTCCACCAGTTATTTTTTTTATTCCTCTGTCATTAGAGGTTTTATTACTAGATATTTTGTTTTTTATAAATGTAGATGAGAGTAAAAAGAAACTTATCGGCTTACCTATATTTTTTCATAAGCCGTCATTCAGTACGGACACCAGTGCCACAATACGGTCAACACCAATTATTTAAAATCTGTTTGTATTTGATCCTAAACCAAAGTTTACTAAAAATTAATGAAATGTCATTCAATTAATAAGTGACTTTAAAATTTTACATGTTTTATTTCCGCTTCTAAATTGATGAAAATCTTGTCAAATTAAAGATCAGATCACCTTTACCATGCTATTGGACTCGTTAAAATAAAACACATAAATTCAAACTTTAGATTTTTACTACAGCTTTTGAAGAGTTCCACTATCCAACTCTTGGTTTCATCATTAAATCAGGTCAAAAACGCTAAATTTAATAATTGTTTAACGTCCGATATCGATACGAATGTAATAAGTGGATTAAAAATAACTGTCAATAGCTTTTCACATAATCAATTGCAAGTACCTATAACTTATTTTAAACATCAACTTCTTGAAGTAGTTTGCAGTAGATTGTTACTCGAATCGAAGGTGCCCAAACAAAGAAGTACTACCTACCGTAATGAAAAAATAAAAAAATTTTTGCTCATGAGTTGAAAGCAGTGCTGCGTCATCGGATCTTTATACATGTTCAAATTTTTAAATTAATTGGTTATCCTAAAGTGAGTGAAAACAACTTTTAGAAATTATATATATATATATATATATATATATATATATATATATATATATATATATATATATATATATATATAATATATATTAATATAATTAATATAATATATATAATTGAAGCGAATACCTGGAAATGTATCGGTACTTAAAATTTACAAACCAGTGGTTTTATTTTTTTATAATGTTCACATACTCAGTATCACTCTCATAATTAAGATAAATGTAACGACACCTCAAACACTAAAGTTCATCAAGCCCTTTGAGCTACGAAGCGTGCCAAAGAAGTATAGATGCAGACATACACTCGAAAAACAGAGCCCTCATCCGCAAATCAACGTAGGGTATACGACGAAGTCTATTAACACTAAACGTACATACCTCAAAGACTAGCCTAACGCGATAACGCGTTCATCGCTCAGTCAATCCCAGCCAGCGGTTGATCAATCACACCTGTAACTCAATCCAGGGCGGATATGAGACCCACCGTGACTGAAACGCCCATTTTAACAGCCAGCTAAACGAGTTTTTGCCTGGAAATTGGCAAGTCTAGCCTATGCCTGTGGCTAGAGAACGGAGATGAGTTTATTTATTTGTGTGTTTCTGTTTGTGACTGGGTCCTTATTCAGTATAGTATAAAGAGGAATGCTTGGGTAACATAGTTCGTTTCGTCTAAAGGATCGTTCATACTTAAATAATACTAGAGGTATTTAAATTGGGCCGCTTTTCACGTCAGTATGAGTTATTTTTTTAAATTAACGTCTTCGATGTTTATAGGTTTATACATATATCACTATAAACTAACTTTACATAAAAGTACAAATATTAAAAAATGCGATGAATATTATATTTTAAAATAAAACCACATACTTAACTATATCCAATAATTGTACAAAGTGTTTTATAAATAATTAGGAAAAAAAACAGAAAATAAAAAAAAGTTGGCGCTTTTTAAAAACACCTATGTTTTATTTACCCCTATTTATTTTTCGCTCTTCGATGTAGGTATGTATGTATTGTATTATACTTAATAAAGACAATTCTGTCTATACTATATGGGTAGCCATAGACTTCTTTAAAATTTGTTTAACGATCCTGCGGCGGTGGAGACCATGGGCAGCTGGGGTGCTGACACTAGGAAATTTATAAAGGAAGTAGATCGAAAAGTCACAGAAGTCAATAGTGCAGCAAGTGTGATAGGCACCTTTCTACCGGAAACGATCAGGGACGGGTTAATTTAATTAAAACATTGTTTGTGTAGATTTGCTTATTCTCATGGCTGTCTGTAATATCATTTTTTTTGTCAAGTTCAATGTTTAACCAATCAATCAATTCATTTATTGTTTGTTACAGATATAATGAGTTCTTATAAAAGCATTAGGTATGTCCGTAACATGCCGATATTAACGATTTATACTTACATTAAAGAAGATTTGTTTTTTACTGTTTTTATTGTATTAATTTGACTCCTTTCAAGATTTTAATAATACTTATCAAAAATATCGTAAAGTACTAGTAAAGTGAAGAACTAGTCTTGATGTGTTCTTCTGAATAACAAATTGTTTGTCAAGTGATGTTTAATTGTTTTATAAATATCCTAGCTTTTGCACATGTCTCCGTCTGCATATATGTCGGTTATTTGTTACACGCTGATAATGTAGCTGTCCATTGGTGAAAGAATTATAAAATCGGTTTAGGCGTGAAAGCGTAACAAACAAACAAACTCACTTTTTACCACAATAACCGACATACACTCGGAAGGAGCCGTGGGCCAAAGCTAGTCTTTAAATAAGACAACTATTTCATTTCTGTGAACTAATTCAATGTTTATTATACTTGATAGGAACCGAACCGAACTTTACTAAGGAAGAATTTAACACTAAATCCAATAAGACCATAAGCCAAGGAGTTTTATTTACTGAAGGATCATTAGTCACAACATATTTGTTTTAGGTTTAATTTATCAATAAATGTATGTTAAAGGTGTATTTAATGCCCAAGACATTTTTATCATTAAAAAACAACAGTAAAATCAGTCATCAAAAAAAGTGAAAATATATGTATGATATACGAGTATCATAACTATTAAATTAGTTAAATCATTATTTTTATTATTTCTTGTTAATTAATATAGGTAATTTAAATTAACATTATATGATCTATGATTAATCAATAATTTATAATACAAACATAATATACTTAAGACTTTAATTTAATGAATACGAATACTCAGTACATATATGTATACAAATAAATAAACAACAAATAGTAGAAAACCCGAATTATATTTATAAAGAGTATATATACCGATTATGAACCGGTGTTAAGCAATTCTTTCGTTACCAAAGCTCTAATCCCAATCCAGACTCCAAGGGCAGCAACGCACTTGTGACTTTTGAGTTGCAGGTGTCTATGGGCGGCGGTAGTTGCTAACCATCAGGTGACCCGTCTGCTCGTTTGCCCCCTTATGCCATAATAATAATAATAATAATTCTTGATCAAAATTATTATTCGGAGACGAAATTACGCCACTGATTCATTCATCGACTAATTCATCATCATCTTCATCAACAACCTTTAATAGTCCACTGCTGGACATAGGCCTCTCCTTAGTAATTAGTTAATTACGGCTTATTTTTTTTGCGACTTCTAATAGTGCGGCTCGGCCTTTAGCCACATAGGACCCAAATTGCCAGTAGTTTTGATATTGACCGCATTTAAAACGTAAACAACATAAAGTCAACAAAAAAAAATGCACGAAAATCTTAACCTTGTAGATAGCTAAACAGACTGAAATAATGTAAACAACCAGAGAAAGGAAGGTCAACTAAATAAAAACTGTTCTTTAGAGCAAGGCAATCACTTAACATCCAAAACTTTACATTACTTTATGTTGAAAAAAGTGCTTTTATCAACTTCCAGCGCTTGAAATAAGGTTTAAAGGCTGTGAAGTCTTGGAGTTCACTTTCCCTTTCGACGAAACTTCGTTGCATTTTTCACTGAGCGCTCTCCTACTTTCACTTGTGAGAACTACAACTTTTAAATAAGAAGCCTCATGCTACGCGTTCTTTATCTTGGAAAAATTGGTTTATGGTATTGGTGTTAAATATCTATGACAATTATATGACATTGATATCGTGTAACTGTATATGATTGATATTTTAGCCTGCGTCTGTAAAATTTAACACTAAGCATTTCATTTAATGGTTATTCATTAAAATAAATTATTATGTTTCTGAAAATATATTTCCATCATCATAATTATTCATTTCTTAGTAAGTAGCTATAAATAAGAAACAAGAGATAATTTTAAACATGTATAAAGATTTAAAATAAAATAAGTTGCATTAAAGCTTTTCATGCTTAAAGCTAGCGTCCTCTATGTGAAATAACTGTCTGAGAGTCAACTTTTTTACTTTAGTTATATGCTACTCGGCGACAGATGGCGCTGTTAAAGTTTCTTATTAGAAAGTTTTGGTATGTTCCTAAACTTACTAAGGGTTGTTGCCTATGTATCTGATTGGTAATATTTTCGTTTCTTTTTTATTCAATTTCGGTACGTCAGTTGCACAACAGTAACGTGTTGATTATTCAATAGGTAATCTGTAATCATCTACCAGTGTGTGTGTAACAGTGGGAATTTTTATAGTTTAGGTATATGATCTACAATAATTGTGATTTTTCCGTCGGATTAAAATAAAATGGTAAATATTTAATAAATTTCAATTAGTCATAGGGATATTAAAGATAAGTACCTACTGTAGGTATGTACTGAAACAAAGTGAACTGTAAACTGATGACTTGGGTACTTTATTTTTAAAGTTAATTTTTTAATTTTTTTTGTCAAATATTATTAGTGGCTGAATTTTTTACATTGTTAATATATACTATCCTTTTTATAAATCACAATATGTAATAAAAAGCTGCCTACATTTCATTTCAAAACCTAGTAAGTAAAAGTTTAGTTATTATATAGTATCATCATCATCATCAGCATATCGCAGTCCACTGCTGGACATAGACTCCTATTGCACGCCACTTCGATCGATTTTCGGCTTCTCACATCCAGCTCCTGCCAGCCATCTAACGCAAACTTTCACTCCTTCTGGCCTGTGAGCGTCCTATATTGAGTTATATAGTGTGCCATTATTTAATTACAATCCTTTTATAAGGAATCTAGTTTTATGAGTTCTATCCTACTAATTCTATATATAGGTGTACAAAAACGTAAAGATGATTTCTGTACCAACAGGGAGCTCATTCTAAGAAGTCTATTTAAGAAACTTCTTAGTAGAAATAACTTCTAATATCTATATTCTAACAAGACAAACATAACAAAAGGAAAACAGTCGAAAACACAATGTCATGTATATAATTGTAAGGGTGAAGCCACAAATAAAGCGACAGTCGGCGAAATATCTATTTCGGACCGCGCCGGACCCGCGTCACGCTGTCACGGACGCCCCGAAGGGCCATGCTGAGCGTGACACGAGCTATAAGCGGTAGCGTTTTATGCAAACTACCAACTACTGTACTTAATTACTAAGGTGCTATTGATAAATACGTAGTATGTACTTAAAACGATAAACAGATTTTAATATAAAATAAAAGTTATACTTGTTTGTGATGCTATCTATAATAAAGCACAGTAGAGTAGATTTCAATAAAGTTATGTAAAAATCTATTACTGAACACAATTTACTTAACAAGAACTAATTTTAGGGAGATAAAAACAAAGCCTAGTCGCGAATTCTTAATCTATTCAAAATTAGTCATTATGCACCCTAAGCCAAACTGTATGACAGAAACCAAAATCTACATATTATATGAGAAGTTTTTTTTAGTGTGTTATAAATTTAAAAAGTAGGCCAAAATATACATTTCAAGCTTCACATGCCCAGTACCTACGATTATTAACGCATGTTGACAACATGTATCCTAAAAAATATCCATCTCAATTTATGCAACTACGGATTACTACGGAATTTTAAGTTTAAATTTTAAAAGTTTCTATCCTCCATCTCTAGGGCGATGTTTTGCGACATTTTTTCGTATGTGAATATACAGGTACAGGTATGCTATCTTATATCCTGGACCATCCCAAAATGTAGTCAAGTTAACGTGTACACATGAGGGGGCATTTCTTTAACCCGTTGCTGGCTACGTGCAAACACTGTCACTGTCACGTTTCAAAAAAAAGGGTAAAATACAAAGCAATTTCTAGTTTCATGTTCCCGTAATTTAGTGAAATGTGACATGTTTGAAGAAGGTAGTGTGTACCTACCCTTAGTTTAGTTTAGTATGTTGTAACTAAAGTTGGTGTTTATCTTTCGTTGTGGATATCGGCTGGTAGTTAACCACTTGTTGTTATATAGTGGATATACTTTATACGCAATTTGAAATCCACGTGTTATTGAAGATATTGTTTATAATAATTATAAGGGTTTGGGTACATAACGGTAATTATACAGAAGCTAATAACAGCAACTAATTATAATATACTTTAATATTCGTAATATAGAGTCACCTAGATCAGTGAATATTGCATTACATTAAGTATTTTTTTACCGAATTGCGATCGAAAACACAACCTCTGACTCCACAATCCAATACCCGTAGACCAATAAACCTTGCTATTGATATCGACTTTTAAATACCAATTTTTACTAAATAACAGAAGTACATAAAATAAGATTCATATACCTAAGGACTCAGAAAAAAAAGTAATTTTGAATGATATGTATATGTATACATATATATATTTATGGTAAAGGGGGGGCCATAAGCAGAGAGGTCACCTGTTGGTAAATGACTACCGTTGCCTATGAAGACCTGCAACTTAAGAGTCACAAGTAGGGATGGAATAAAATGACTCGTGATAGATCATATGATTAAAAAATCTGTGACTGATTTATAAAACCACTTAATTATTATTATCACGCTAGCGCAAGACTCGCGAAATGTCAAAATCTTAAATAAAAAGGTAGTAATTTTGATTAAAAAAATAATGGATTTTAATGCCATTTATCTTTGTCTATGACGAAATGACAATTACATGTGAAATCGCTGTGACTAAAATGAATCACTTCAATTAATGAATATGATTTAAAAGTCTTTTGAATCAAAAACCGACCCAGGGTTTGAGCTCCAGTAACCTCACTAACTCGGTGGAAAGTCACCTAAGAAGTAATTAACACCGGCTTTCTATGAGATCGTGGCATCACTACGGTGGAGCCGGTCCTTAAGTGTTGAAGAATGGCTCTCTCACGATTATATGTTTCATCATCTCTATCTTCATCATCAGCTAAAAGATTTTCACTGCTGGACATTGCCGTCCCCCAAAGTTCACCACAACGACCGGTTCATTGCTGATATATCCGATGGCTTCCCGCGATCTTCACTAGGTCATACCCACGCTAGGTCTTCAGGATTATTTTGTTTATTTAACTTAATGCACAAGTTGTATACAGGCCGACTTAATGCCCAAGACATTCTCTGCCAGTCGACCTTCGGGTGATGTAGAAAAATGATTATATGTATAAAAGTTATCTATTCTGTCTACTTTTTTGCTTATTAAGCTTGCTGTAGAAATATCGATATATATTTATTACTAAAACTATATTAACATAAAACCACATACAAACTAAAACAGTAGTAACAAAGTTTCATTCCTTCTCCCTTAATATTTCACCAAAATATTTGCCCAAAGCTATGTTAAATTAATCACCATTTAAAAAGGAATCAGGTAAGTTATATTTAATTCAAGGGCCAAGTTTCGCATACTTTATTCATAAGCGAGTTATACCCAATAACTGGAATTCGCATAATATTCCAAACTCAAACATACGGAATAGAAATCAAAACTACACAATCGCTTACAGTAGCCATGGGTCGATTTGACAGCCCCCTTTAAATCCACTGCCCACAAAACCACCGTTAACAGGAATCGTACACTATGGAACTGGGCATAGAGTCGTTTTTACAATAAATTTGTAAGGTAGTTATAATGTTTTTTGTTGGCCGATGTTGTTTAGGGGGTGTACTGCCCACAGCTAGGGAGGACTGCCCGCAAGGGCCGGCCTGTGCTGCGTTTGAATTGAGCTAGTAAGTAGACTAGTAGAGTACGAACTGTTTAATTTAAAATACTCGTAAGTTTTTGAATATTTTGTTTTGGATTGTGTTTTGTTTACTTTTTATTATTATTATGAAAAAACGTTCTTCTAGTTTTTTTGTTTTGGTTTGTTTTACATACATAATATTATTTTGAGGTTTTGTGTCCTTTAAGAATATTTGTAGGCATATTAATAAAAGTGTTGTTATATTTTTCATTTACTCAAGAATTGTCAACATTTTAGAAGTGTTTTCAACTAAAACCTATATACTATAAGCGTATATGCGAGTATATAGGGAGATATGGATGTACACCGGTGACCACGATTGGTACAATTTATTCAAAATATTAAGAAATCAAAAAGGTATGCATTTGGCCTTACAACTGTCAGTTTAAAGTATCATTCTTAAACTTGACTAAATAAGAAATAACTAGGTATACCTTAGGGCTGTAAATAAATGGTTTATTTTCTTGTTTTGTTACAAAAGCTGTTTCTAAACAGTAAAGAAATTACGAGTAGGTATATGTTCAGTCGTGAACAGGTATTTTAGAGTACGAACTCGCAAAGCTAGGTAAGTGAAGGAGGCACAAAGGGGTACATCCGCTGTGCATACATTACGCACAGATATCGCAAAGCTTTTCGGTAGGATTAAATTAGTTAACTTGCTCGCTTACTTGTTTTGCGAAGTGTGACGTAAGTAATTTGGACATGACTTTGGAAAATTATTTAATAGCTTTGAATACTTTGTGGCAATATTAAAAAAGGCGTTCTTATGAACTGAATACTTGAATACCGAATGAATACTTACATCGTATTATTATGGTTTAAGTATGTAGAGCGTAGGTACTGTATTCAACTGCGGGTTTGGAAGTCGAAAGTAGAAACCTTGGATTCAATTTGATTTGAACGATCTAAACGAGATTATTATATTCTAAATCGCTACATTTAAAAACTATAATTGAATAGCTATTTAAAGTTCTAGATGTGAAAAATATGTTTATTAATAAAGGCCTGGTCGAAACTAGAAGAAACAGATTCACATAAAAAGAAAAAGGATTTATAATAGTGCAAAAATATTTTTAAATGTACAATAAAGTAACATTAAGGTTTCATCCCCTAGATCGTATTAAATTCAATAAAAGTAGCATGTGTTTTAGGGAGGTTGTGTGAGGAACAGAAAGGTGCCTCAGTCCACGCGGGTCCTGTTGTGCAAAATAACACGGTGTACACTCCTTAGTTTTTATTGCGATTCGACCGGCACCTACTTGTTCAACCATGTATCGTAACATATGGGATTTTAGACGGTTTGATATTTTAGGAGGGTTACAATTTCTTGTTAAAGTCTTTTATCTTTTAAATACGTAAAGAAACGCTTATGACCTATCAGGTTCAGAGCAATATGTAACGTTATCCATGCTACAGAGGAGAGAAGTATTTTTGTTTTAATTTCCGTAATCGAGAATTTATTTACTAATGAGCGGTGGTTCCCAGGCACAGGGCACAGAATAACCAAACGTCAGTAGAACATTTCTAGATGCGTCTTACTATTTCGGAAAATGTTTTGGATGGAGTACAATTACAGAATCTTGCACCGGTCGCATTAACGCCGGTTACGACACTGTTCATCAGTAATGATTATTAACATACTCGTATCTAACTTGCCAACTCAATAGAGAATTTCTGTTTTTAATTTTGGCAGTGCAACATATATGAATGTTGCCCTGCCAAAATTAAAAACAGAAATTCTACTGCATTACCCATAGGTAATGCAGTAGAATTAGAATCTTTTAATTTCCTGGACACCTGTTTAAACATTATCATCAACAGTTTTTAATAGTCCACTGCTGAACATAGGCCTCTTCTTAGAAAGGAGGTTTTGGCCTACTATACCAAATAAAATAAAAAATTAGTCAATGTGGTCTAGTCATCTTCAAGTTATGCGCTTACTAACAAACAGCACTTCACTTTTGTTTAAACAAGATACGCTGAGGTAGCTGAATTCTAATCATAGTACAATTTGAACTACCTTTGTGTAAACTTATGTACCTACGACAAGTCAACATATGTACCTACAGGTCGCGTGTGTCTTAATCTAGCCATTTTTAAGTAATAATTCAATTTATAACTAACTTGTATGAAAATACTTTCAGCATTTTTTCTAATCGTGAGCATTAATTAGTATTCTATTCATGTTTTTTTCTTAAAAAAGTTAAAATTATTAGATTGATAAAGTTAGAGGTTTTGATCGCAATTTATGAATAGACTGAATATAATCTTGAGTGATTTTTAGAGGTAACTTTTACAGACGACAATATTACAAACCGTCAAAGAGACATTCCTGTTAAAATATTTTATTTATTGATAATTGTTGCTAAATCAAAGGCTTTAGAAGCACGTTGCTATTATTTCATGAGCACATACACTTAAAAAGTGAAATAAACATATATTCAACGTCAACGACACTATTAATCGATATTAATCAATATAAATCTAAATGTCTTTTATTTAATATGTAAGTCTTGCAGAAGACGGCACGCTGCATTTCCGTTGATAATTTTTGTAACCAAAGCTTGGTTGGCAGCTCATAAGAAAAACCAGTTTTGCTTTAAATATGTCTTTTTTATATGCATTAGTAACAACCAACTAAATAGCCAAGAAATGTTTTGTATATTTTTAGTATTATCAAAAAAACAATAAACCAAATATGAGTTAGTTAAAACTTACGCTCAACGTCTATCTGTACGGCTGTCCGTCGGTACGCCTATGCGTCTAGACGCCTGTTTGTCAGAACGTCTATAGATCTAGATAACTATCGGTCTAGACTACTTATTAACAGTTCAACAAGCCGTTATACAAACGAGTATGTCAGAAGGCCTTTGTCAAAGTAACTGTAGAGATACAAATCGATACGAACTAAACAAGCAGTGCAATATTGCGTACAAACAGTCGGACACCGCAATTTATAAGCGGCTCTAGCAGAAGAAAGGGTTCGCGGGCTGTTATTGTATCGGAAGGTAGCCCGGCCTAACGGGCTTATACCATAGAGTAAGTATTATTGTAGATAGGGACTATTAAATGGTTAATTTGTCTGTTTTGTTCCGAATACGAGATCTTTTCCGTTTGAGAAAAAAGTAATACCCTCATCCATAAACCAGGAAGTAAGAGTGGAATTAAGGTCATCAAGCCAGTAACCTATTAGAAACCATAAAGTTGACCATGGAGTCGGATAGCAGCGAAGAGTGACGATATTACTAATATTGATAGGTAGCCGTGACCGCCTCTTTTTACACTTGCCGTTTGGTACTAGCCAAATCCCTGAGTTTTTATAACGGAAAAAGAGAGCACAAAAAAGCAATCTTTATTGCATTCAACGTCATCTCTTCTACATTACTAATTTCAATAACTGCCAGGTAACTCAAACTAGGTAAAAATAATTATTAACAAACTACAGATAGGTACATGGCACAAAACAAAATAGGCAAACTTGTAACCGAACTGAAGACTTCCAACTTTTTAAGCATATATATAGATTCAATTTCTATATATACCTGTTAAAAACGTAAGTAAAATGTGAATATGAAATGGATGATTTATTTGTTTGTTAACTTATGTATATAACACTTCACATAGGCACATAGCTGGACTTGCCTAGGGCATCCTTTACCACTTAATGTTGTGGTGACATAGAAATTTTATACGAAAAGTGCAAGGATATGATAAAGGTTTGTTTAAGCTATTGGGAATTTAATATTTCAATAATAATAATAATGTCATACATCTATGCTACCCGGTACCTACTATGATAACCAGACTATTGATAAACTCACATATTATTATCTATTTCTAAATACAAGCTTAATAAGTCAAGCTTACAATACACACTACATGGATTACATACTAATAGATATACATACTTACACACACAACATGGATTACATACTAATAGTTTTACATAGTTAAAAAGTTGCGTAAACGTGTACGCAAAAAAAAAAAACACTCTGTTTCGTTACTTCATTTATAAATATAAGAAAACGTTTTCGATTTTGAATAATTATTTATTATCCCTTTGTTAGCCGATTTCGATGATATTTAAATAACTATTTTAAAAAGCCACCTCTAAAATGTTGATACATCTATAAGGTCACATTTGCAAATACAAATGTCCAAGTGTGTGTGTGCATCTTCACAGTCCGTCCCTTACCCACACTAATGTAGAAGGGACAAAGGTCACCGGCCACAGCCTTCTTATATTTGTTTAAGACGTGTATTGTGCCCAAAGACCCTTATTTCAGAAATACATATATATATTGTATTGTGTAATACCTGCCTTCTTGTATTACTAAACATTTCTGTATCACTTTAGAGTAAAATTGCGAATATGGTGAGTCCGGTTATTTAAATAATATTTGTTAAATTTTGAATTCATTGCATCTAACTCTTATCTATCTTAAAATGTTAATATTATTCTATGTAATACACATATATAAAATCAAGTATATATGTACCTGTGTTTGTCTTTTTTATACGGTGCTCGATTGTTTACTAACGTAGCCGTGGGTAGCATGCTAGTTAATAATGACTAGGAATAAACGTTATTTGCTCATAAATGTTTTATCATAGCACCCAGTCACCTACGCTACAACCATGTTTTAAAATTATATGATTTTATTCTGGACCCGAAGTGTTACTATTATTTTTTTACATATTGAATTATGAAACCAAAAAGAGAACCTCAAGTTCAGGCCGGATATAGCCTGTCAGGTTTAGTGGGTTTTTTATAAAACCCTCTAGATAGATAAGATAATTTTCTATGTAAGTATTTGTCACCTATCATTTGGCAACTTTACGATGATTCTTTTAAAGTCCTAAACTAGTTTGTACCAAGTAGATTCGCACCTGAGATTTTTTTGTATGACATAAGCGGAAACCAAGCAGATGGGTCACCCGATGTAAAGTGATTAGCGCCGCCCATGAACACCCGCAACTCAGAAGTCACAAGTCGTTGTCGGTCTTTGAGGAAGCAGTACGTTCTTTTCTTGAAGGTTTTCCCTCTATCCTTTATATATCTAATGTGAGACAAAATCGCTCCTAGAAGCCTGTGAACGCCCCAGGAGGCTTCTGCGCTTCTGGAAGGAGCTTGGTTGGCTCACCTAGCTAACCAATCCTCGACGCATAAAGGACCACTCTTGAGTCTAAATGCGGAAACCGAAGCCCACAACCAATACCAATACCAATATATGTATAGCCAATGTAAATATTTTTTAAATACACAAAAGTCTAACAGTTTATGTACTTGGCATACAGAATGAAGCTTAACATGGCTACAATCTTTGACTGCACGGATGGCGTAGTGGTTAAAGCGGTCGCCACGCCACTCCCTACTATGTACGTTGAGTGTTGTGGGTTCGAGCCCCACGTGGGACGACACTTTGTGTTATCCACAAATTGTCGTTCTGAGTCTGGATGTTCTTTGTCGTCTTAAAAAATCTTTACAAATTCCTTAGTCAACCTAAATCTTATAGTTGCACTGTGTAAACGAGAACACAAGGACTTTCAAGGAAAGAAATTCGTTTGTCCAAACATAATAAAGTGAAGAAAGTGGACTTCAGACAAAAATAATGGCCTTTACACTGCTATAGAAAAAAAAGTCCAATCAACCCCAACATCCAATCAAAATTCGAGAATATTATTACAGTTATAAAGTAATTCTTCAGAACAGTTGTGTATAGAAAATAATTCAATAACAAGTTTTAAATGAAAGGCTAACTACGTAAAAGTGTCTCGCTCTAACATGTCGGGTAAATAGAGGTTCGATCTAATACGACCTCCTGAGGCTCTCAAACGTTCAATCAAAATGATAGGTAATTCAGTTATACTACTACTGGACGAATACCACGCTGCCTTGTACTGTTGTAAAGAAAAGTATTAGGATTAGAATTAAAATTGCAGTATTGCTTTTAAATTAGTGATTCTGTACTGAGAATATTTCTATAACGTGATACATCTATCACGTATCATATGGAATCTTAAAAATATACACTTTAAAATTATTTTTATTAATAAATTAAGAGAGAAGACAGAACAGTAGGTAATACCAAAAAATTAATACAAAAGTGCAAGTCTGACTCAACAAGTCTTATATTTTCTAATTTTTATTGCATGACAAAGAGAATGGGTCTTGACGTATGGAAAGACGGACAATCTGTGAAAGTAATCTTCTGAGAATTCAGATGTTCGTTTTGAGGTAAGTACGGCAATCCAAAATTATTTCACATTGCATTCCAAACATTACACATTAGATGGCTCATATTTATACTTTACTCAAGCATGTTTTATGAATTCATTAATTGTTTACCAATACTTTTGTATCTGCCAGTACCCGTCACATCGACCACACGTATCCCCTATTCCCTAATTAATCGTGTATCGCAGCAATCTCAAGAGCAAACTCCGTGGATGACCCACCCTGATTCGCTATAATTCAGTTAAGCTATTGCGCAGAGTTTTAGTGAGTACCAAGAATACTAAAGAAAATATTTACAGAAAAATGTATTACTAAAGTTAATTCTAACATACTGGCCGTTCACGTCACTGCTCCGCTCCTAGGGGTTGCAGTGAGATTAAATAATATATAAATCTTTCTCAAGAATTGGTCTATGCGATGCAGAAATATATTTTGATTCAAAATATTTACTACAAATAAATAGTATATACACAACATTATTTTTAAAAACACTAGTTTGTTGTTTACTAAAACCAAACTCTTTAGTGACTAAGTTATATATAAATCGCGGGGTAATATTTAGGGGAAAATCAAATAAAAAAGATAAAACTAAGTTAAATTGAAATTTTTAATTAATGAGACACAAAATAATTACTATGAATTAGATTTATGTAATTTTTTCGATAAATATTCCACTGTAAATTTATGGTTAGGTTTTTTAGCAGAAAGCATTAGTATTTTCTATCTATCTTCTTTCTCTATTCTATCTTTCAAAAACAAAAAAACGATAAAAAAAATCAAATAGGTATTATTATTCGTTTAATAAGTCAAGAGAATTAATAACATTATTGGATGCCGTATACTGTAAGAATTAGATTTTGATTTATTAACAGCGATTGAGTTACTCTTCATCATTAGAAAGAAAATAATACCATGTAATGAATGTAATAAAAAAATACTTTATTCTAAGTGTCAGGCGCCTAAATAGTTGTTGTCGCAGTTGTCTTCAATTCTATTCAATTTATCAATACGTCGTAAATCATTATTTTGATGTCCTTTTTTAGTAGGATTATCAGGTTTCTTGGGCAGGGAATGCAATATACTTCATAAGTACTTACCATTTAATAGAGTACGTTTGTTTGTGCAACCAGTTGTAAAATAAAACTTTAGATTAGTAAGATAAAAAAACACTAATCGAAAATTGACTCTTAAGACTCGTCGTAATGAAGAATATAAACTTGCGCTGGGAATCAAGCCGTTAACTAGTAGTTTCTGATGGGTTTCAACATCCACGTCTTCAAAATATCTTTAGATGAACTCTAAGGTGCAAAGTTAAGTTATGTTAGCACATGTTTTATTATATATGACACCAAGAACACCTAGACTCTGAATAAGAATTTATGTATCAAAGAGAATGTTATCCCATGTGGGGATCGAACCAACAACACTCAGCGCAGTAGGAAACGGCGAGGTGACCGCTTAAACTACTACGCCATCCGCGCAGTCAATTTATATTTCGAAAGGATCAAATTAGGTTTAGACTGACTACTAACATTTGGTTTTATAGTTATTTAACTACAAAGTGAAGCTAACACAGGCTTGTTAAAAATAAATTTCGTTCTAAATAAAAGAAAATCACATCACATCAACAACCTTTGATAGTTTACTGCTGGACATAGGCCTCTTCTTGTAGGGGGTTTTTGTCTACTCTACCATGGTAGCCAGACGGGTCGGTATGGGGTTTGGGTCAAGTTTTCCTTCTCTTTGCAGTGCTGTTGGCCTGCATAGTCAGCTCTTCCGTCACCCATGGAATGAAGAAGTAGAAAACGGATAATAAGAAAAGAAAATAAATTAAAAATAATATTAGATTATTAACTGACTTTTATAGATTTGGCCGTGTGTACCTAATATGTGCTTACAACTCCTAATTTCGAACTTGAGTCTTGAAGACAAAGTATAATAGGGCCTTTTATTGTTAACACATTAACCGTGTCGTGACGGATTAAGAATACAGAGTGTCACCACCCCTATTCATCCCGTGAGTGTCGTATGAGCCGAAAAACTTCGCAGACAACAGCACTGCAAAGAGAAGGAAAACATGAAACAAACCCTAAACCAACCCGTCTGGCCAACGTGGTATAGTAGACCAAAGCCTTCTTTCTGGGGAGAGGCCTATGTCCAGCAGTGGACTGGTAAAGGCTGTTGATGTGATGATTAAAATAAAGATACTTTTAATGAAATATATATTAAAACCTCTAGGATTCCAACAAAAAATACGCTTTTTAATGTCTCTCAAAACTTTACCACAGGTATTTAATAACTGTTAGAGATTAGCAAGCAATAATTCAATCAGTAATAACATTCAATATTCACTGCCTGTTCTCTCTGATAGCGTTGGGGTACTTAAAACATAAGCAATTAGTCTTAGCCGGGTAATCCTGGGTCCACCCATGGGATGACCCTTGTTTAACGAACTGTGAGTTATCCGCTGATAACGTGCCTACCTGAGGAGTTATAGTTCTTCAGCACTTTGTGAGGAGGAAATTAATTTAATTGTGAAATATTTATCATGTAGGCTAGTTAGCTTTACGGCCATTATATGGGTATATATAAAGCTTGGTTCACACAAATCTAAGTCGAAAAAGGGCGGTTTTAACACATTTTTTGCTATAAAGTACATCTGAGTATGAAATTTTACCGAATTTCGACTTTATAAGGTTCATATTATCTACCCACGGTGTGTAATCGCAAGCTAAAAAGTTTTTTCACTATTTTGGTCCAAAACAGCTTAGATTTTTCAAACCCCTTCATTAGATGATACACCATCATTTTATTTCAGGAAGCTTAATATAACAGTAATAGCGTGCTTATACATTTACTAAAATATCCTGGTAAAGTTAATTTAATTTGTCACAAAATTATACAACTTACTTAACGCTTAATATTATGCTTTATATTAAATACCTACTCCTTAAACAATACTACTAAAACTTAAAAACATTGTTGGATTCTACTTTTCAATTCGATATACTGAACTGTTAATGATCTTCTAAAACATTAAAGTAGTTTAGTAACTTGCAAGCTGTCGTAGTGACGGGGCTTGAACACTGTTTAAACCTCATTTCTTAGGAGAGGCCTATGTCCAGCAGTAGACTGTTCTGTTCAGGCTGTTGATGATGATGACGATGAATCTGTTAAGCGTTATTCTATATAACTAAGTCATACTACCAGCAACAAATTAGACAGCCGCTGTCTTCTAAGACTTAGCCTGTTAGAATCCATGTTTTAATTACTAAAATCTAACTCATATAGGTACTTAAGGAAACTTTGTCCAAAATATATCTGTTAGCTTACTCGCTTACTTTAAAAAAATCGACTTGTGGATATAGAGAAACCTACACCTACGTGAAAACAAGCAATCGATCTGGGGTATCTTAGTATACAGGCAGGGCTACATTATTCACATTTGAACGGTTTCAAGGATCGTAATATGAGACTGCTGACAATATATAGCTTCCTATGTTTATCATATCTAGTCAGGTTGGTAATAAAACATAGGTTCGTTTAGTAACAATCAGGATAAGCTATTAGAATGAGGATATCTAGACCTTTAAGCCTTTCTCATGTTATGATCATCTCACGTTATGGAAGCAAAATACGGTAATAAATGAACTCTGATAACGAGCCGTTTCCTTTATAGTGACTTTCCAAGCTTCTTATGAATGAATGATGTTTAATAATAGTCTATTATTTTTCTACAGAATTAGAGTATAACTACAACAACTAAAATACAAAATCTTTATTATTCATTTCAATCTTATATTTACGCTCCAAAAACTCGAAAAGATCTGCACCAATGGAGCTGAAATTTGGACACACTATACAACCAGCTTCAAAGATGTTTTATTTTTATTTTCTGCGTTAGTTTTGTTTATCATTTCCATACAACCATATGCCACAGTGAAGCGTGGCAGTGTAGATTTGGTCTAAAATAAATATAAAGTTTTTTTAGCATTGGTGGTAACAGTGTGCCGTTGCCTTTGAAGTAGAAATACGCTCTTTCTTGAAGGTTAGAGGGTCGAATAGACCGATACACATAAAAACATAGGCAACGATTATAATTAATATCTGTTAAAAAGATTGGAACATACGCTGAACGCTACAACAGATGCTGAATAATCTGACTCTTCTATACGCCTCGGCCTTCGGATAAACTTGAATAAAACCAAGGTCATGTTCAATGAACATGTACTACAGGAACCGATTGCGGTGCACGGTGCCGTTCTCGAAGTTGTTCAAAAATATGTGTACCTCGGGCAGACATGGCAGTGGCAAGCTTTAAGTCACTCAGCGTTCTATGGTAAGAGCTATGCTCGGCGTTTCTCTAAAGAGATCGCATCAGGAATGAGGTGATCAGGTAGAGAACCAAGGTCATCGACATAGCCCACTGGATTAGCAAGCTGAAGTGGCATTGGGCTTGCCATATTAGCCGTAGAACCGACAATCGTTGGGGTAAACGAGTTCTTGAGTGGAGACCGCGTCTAGGTAAACGTGGTGTAGGACGCCCACAGGCCAGGTGGAGTGACGATCTGCGCAAGATGTCTGGCAGGAGCTCAATGCGAGAAGCCGAAAATCAACCTAAGTGGCGTGCAATGGGAGATTCCCATGGCCAGCAGTGGACTGATGATGAAGATGATTATGAAAAACATCAGCAAATCTTTCTTGGTATGGCATACTCTCTAAGCTATGCTGATCGTAAGTTAATTAGTATTTAGGTAAACACTTAAGTACAAGTTGAACTTTATACATAACATGTTCTGAAATAAAGGTTTACCTAATGAAACCAATCAGTAAAGTATAGTGCATTGTTCTTAATTATAATACAGGAAATATTACACTTAAGAGAATGCTAAATACATCATCAAAAAAAAATGACAGCAAATCTTTCCCACGCATCTTTAAATTTAATTATAGAACTATCAAGTAAAGAGAATTTAACCCTCAAGAGACAACAGACGAAATTTTGCAAAAAGCACCGCACCTCGGTACATCAGGCCCGGCAAAGTTAGCGGGTGTAATCGATACGGCCTTAGGGCTTTGGGTATAAATTAGAAGTTCCATCGATCACCGACGCCCTTTGCCGTGAATGTTAACCGATAGTTCACTGAGTTACGCTGAACGGTACATGTATTTTTGGGCCGGTTTATTTGTGTGCTCTTATTTTGCGCACGATTTACTGTTCACTGTTTTTACATAAATTTTATTTAGTCTTGTTTAATCAATGGTGGCATTAAAACTAGTAATTTCCTAGACTACCACCGCTCCCAATAGAGGTCGCTTCACAGTCACTAAGACACGTTGACTAAATACATCTATTCTGTTTGTTTAGCGTATTGATATGAGTCAACTGCTCATATCTTTATTTATAAATCGAATTAATATAAGACTCGGGTAAGACTATATTTGGTAAAAAATGAAATTGCTTAGAAATTGCTAATTTGTTATTCTTTTTTAATTCCTATTTTAGATTTATTTAACGCGCAGGAGAACGGTTTGGGAAAAGTCACCTTGACAACTTAGACTTCTAATTTATATAGGTGTTATGCAGTCACCAGTGACTATTCTAGGCAATACTAAGGCAGGCAACACATAGAAAATAGAACTCTGAATATCAGTTCAGGCCTCAGAATTATCTTATTCTTATTAACTCTAAGTACATTTTTTTACAATTTGTAATATTCATATTACATACATATATTAATTACTATGAGAACACCAAAATAATAATTTTCGTTAACCCTAAAAATATTCAGCCCAAGTGTTCACCAAACAGAAATTAAAGCGTACTTACAACTTTTATATACAATAAAGAAGCGCATTACTTATAAAAGAGGTGTTCGGGTCGCCTATAAACATACATAGGTAAAGGCAAGGAGCACTTAACATTTCCTAAAGGATACATTATTGAGAAGAACCCTAAAAACAACATTTTTACATCCTGCCGTCCTGCCGCGCATATTTTATTGCGGGATCCTTGGATGACCCCCGGAACGGACTGCGTACAGACCTTAAAAGCATAGACAAGGATGTCATTTTTTAGGTTGACTTACAGTTTCTGTTATTTATGAAATTATTTAAATTTTAAACTGGACAGCGTTTATTACAACTAAGTGCATTTTACGCGTAGATACCGATAATAAGTTTAATGATATTTTTCTAGTTATTTGATTATTAATTTTTATTTACAATTTATAAAGACCTAGTCTTCACAATTAAGGACTAATTGCTTCCAAACCTGTACTAATACTCACGACGATGGATGTCAAGATTTTCTCCGTCATAAAGAAAGGCGAAGCTGTCACGTGTAAAAGTATTATTAAGGTTATTTAAAAAATGTAAACCTCTCTTCATGTGCCTTTTTAAATTTATTATTTTTTTGATTCATTTATTATTTTGTGTCTTCCTGAGTCTCCATTAATTTGTGCGGCCGATCTGTAAGTAAAATCATACATGTTAGATAAAACCTATTTTCCAAATAGATCTACGTAAACTAAAATTAAATTTACAGCGTCCTATTTCTTTGAAAGATGTACAAAGTAACCCTCTAATCTTCGTACTCCTGTGGCGGTTACCTGGCCGGTCCCGGGAGGCCGAAGCCTGATGGACGGAGCTCGCCGCGCAAGGGTTAACCTAAGTCAATGTAAATATTTGAACGTGCGTCTTGACTTTACCCACGTATCGTTGGTTTAAAGCTTGACATTTGTATAGTTTTATCTACCAATAGTTTAGGGTTAAAAATAATTCAACATGTAAATAGTAATCCAATTTGTCATACATATAAGCAAATAGAGAAAAACACAGGACCTAAGAATTTATAGTTAAATTTATATTTGTTTTTAATTCTTTACGTCCTTTGCCCATATTAGTTGTAAATTCAGACTTATTGTGACATTCCTTTTCCCCATTTCAACTTCCCCATTAGGAATATATATCCTGTGCCGTGAGGGACTTTACAATCATACATGAAACGGACACAAAGAACACAAAGACTCAGAACAACAATTTGTCTACACACAATGTGGTGTCACAGGTGGGAACCGAACCCACAACACTCAGCGCAGTAGGAAGCGGCGTGACGACCGCTTAAACCACTACGCTATCCGTGCTGACGCGAGTCATACTTTTAATTTTTTAATTAATTACATTGGTGTTATTTTTGCGGCACTCGTGCGACTCACGTGTGACTTAATATGCTAACAATTTAAATATTGTTGTTATATGTTGTGTATAGTGTTTTTAAAGAATATCAGTAAGTTTTGACTGTTTTTAAACTGAAATTTAGTGCTAAATTCTTTCATTACGGCTATTGGTAAGTAAATTTATATTCTTTCTATTAGTGGGTAGGAGGTATCCTTTGTGTGTATTGATTTTTCTTTGCGTGTTGTTTATTTTTAAACTTTTTTTTTTGAAATTGTTGTTTGGTGTGTCTTTGTTAGGCTATGTCGGTTGTTAGCGAGTTGCCGGATCCCGGCGGTACAAGTTAATTTCTAACACCAACCGGGAAAGGATATTTAGTGAAATGTCAACTACGGATTTCTCGACGAAAGACAATAGATGTAAAAGCATTAATACTTTGGATTTAAGTGGGAATGTTTTGTCTGGTTGTGATAGCTGTGGGGAGTACCTATAATTACTGCGAGTTAGTGTCGCACACAATTGACAACAATTCGGTTACGTACAAAGTTGTGCACTATTAAAACTCCTACTTGTGCTAATTGCGCCGCCGGACACGCAACGCGAGCTTGTCCAGATAAACACACACCAAATTTTAAGCCAACGTGCGCTCAGTGCAGGTGGTTCAAAAAACCATCTAACCATCGACGCTGCTCACACGACTGTCACACAAAAAAAAATGAGCTGAAGCCGTTACACGGGGACTTTACAAACACACATCGATGTCCAACAGGTATATATCTAATCTAAGCTTAGTTTTTCGGAAGTTATCATTTTTAACTATAACTTCGTTTAGGTATTTTGTTTCTCGATTCATTAAAATGGAATTGAACTTAATATACCTAGTTCGAACTTATTCAATTCACAAGACCAAATAACGACTTTGCCTGGGACTTTCCACGTGTCAGGATATGTGTGCGAGGGTTAAGTCCCAGGATATAAAACAGAACTATATAAAATATCATTCAACACCCTCTAAACAAGATGTTGGGACAATAAACAAGGTACGGAACCCATTACTTTAATGAGACATTTCTCTAAACAAACATATTGTTCGATAGAGCCCAACTGACAAATGCGGGGGTAGGTACGTGAAAATTACGCGGAGTTTTATCCAGGGTTCGAACTCCGAGCAGTCCCCTGTGGCCGCCAGCCGAAAACTTTACCTTTGACCCTTCGAAGAAGGATATAGAGCTACGGTGGCTCAATATGTAACAAACGACACTACAAACAATTCTACTCTAGTGTTTTTGTAATTATTCTATTAGGAGACTACTATTAAAAGTACTACTTTGATATAAAAAATGTAACTGATATTGTTTTTTACCTTCAATATAAAAAAAAATATAGGCATAAAATATGAGTCACTACAGAATGATTAACTGTGGGTAACTGTTGAAACTCTACCCACTATAAAACATGTATATATGTAACACAGTTTTTCAAAAACAAAAGCAGTCTACTTTAACAGAGGTGAATTAGCAACTCAAGGAATTTCACAACCACGACAACGGGTCTTCGGGCATCTCCAGTATTCTTATCTACTTACTTCACATCTATAGCAGAACGAGCCTCCTGGGGCCTAGCCCCGCCTCTTACGGCCTGTCAATGACTAGTAAAATTTAGAACCGGCCCGCCATTGATATAAATGTTTTTTGTTCCCAAAACGACCCTTCAAATTGTAATTTAGTGAGCAGACCGAATGAGATGGTGTATCGAAGTGTTGTAATATCCATACACGTTGACTGACGACTATAATATTACCTTTTTTATCATGTATGTTATTTTTTATTGAAACTCCTTCGCGATACCTGGTGTGTTGTATCTAAGCCCTAATTCGTAGAGCCTACATTACTACTACGTAAGTATTAAATATCTGGTGAAAGTATATTGTGAAAATTTTAATTCAAATAAATTATGCAATGAACGTTATTATCTGCAATTAATGTTTTCAGGATTATAGTAGTGTGTATTAAATTAAAAAACGTTAGGATTGGTAATTTCTGACTGACGGTGATTTAGATAAGTAAATCAGTATGTTGAATTTAAGAGTATAGAATTAAAATTGTGTTCCTGAAATATTAGCTGTGCCTATAGGTTACCGTTATCTTATGTTAGTAACTTAAATGAGCTGTAATTAGTGTGTCAATACCTATCACTGAATTCGAAGAAAAAAAGATTAAATTCTAATCTTAAACCAAATCAATCAATCAGTCAATTATCGGCGGTCATAGTGATTCTTAAATACTAGGTAAGTACATACATCTGCCTGCATATTAGTGATACAACATTTGACAGAAAAATAACAACTTTTTATAATAATAATAATATTCTACCACATTCAAACTAAGCAGAGCTTGTACTATGGGTACTAGACAAATGATATAAATACAGTTTTACTTTTTATTTGTAAATACATACATATTATACATAGAAACACCCAGACCAAATCAAACATTAAATGTTCATGCACACAAATGTTTGACTTGAGCGGGAATCGAATCTCCCGTCCGTTACACAAACCACTACGCCATCCGGTCGTCTACGTTGTGCAAACGTAGAGATGGTACTCCTACCGAATATTTCTACATAATAAATCAGTAGAATTCTCGCATGCTATGCGTCTATGCATGCACGCATGGCATAATATTATGCTGCATCTGATACTTATCTCACTACAAGTTGCTTCATATTAAATTTCAAACAGATTTTTGAACGCACGCCTGCTTGCATCCGTCCCTGGCAATTACGTTACAAGTGAATATAAAATGTAATGTGAAAAGTGTCTCTTTTTTAACCTTTAGCAATGATAGAATATGTTGTTTTTAAACGTAATAAAGGAATAATTAAATTCGTTTTTATTTTAAAAAGTTAAAATTGTAAACAAGGAATATAGCCTACCGGATTAATTGTAAATATTTTATGCTCATAGTACCAGAAGTAAATATTACTTATTTTTGTAAATCTTTTCTATAATATCATGAATCTGAAGAGTTTTTTGTTTATTTCTTTATCTGAACTAAAACCTCTGAAGCTTTAAGTACGATTTAAATGATTCTTTTTGTTTTTAAACATAGTAGTTTTAGTAAAACATAAATCTACATCCCTTAGAAGTAGAGCAGTGACAACAAACGCAGTTGAAACTACGGAGAACGGTTATCATTTAGTACGTATAATTCTGATAAAATAATAAAAACTTTTCTTTGAGAACCTAAAAATTAATTAGTTATTTTTAACACCAATTTAGTTACATTGCTAAGTAGTTTATCATACAGGTATATATGTAGTAATGTAACAACATACTATACAGACAAAGATAGAAAACAAACGTTACCACGGTTTTATTCAATCTAAGCTTAAAATATACCTAATACTGATGATGATTAGAAAATAAACTTTGAAGCTCCTAAATTAAGTTCCTGAGTTAAGAAATCACTGTGTCATTTCGTGCGGCTTCAGCATCAAGCTATAACTTAATTTGTAAATCATCTCACAGAACCTTGTATAACTATTAAAAAACATTATTTCTTTTTCCAACTTATCATGCGAAAATGCCTGTAATGCACTTGCAAATATCAACTTTGTTTCTTTTCTATTAAAAGGCCACTGCTATTGAATGTGCCACTGTTTAATGAATACGTATATGGGTATAAATAAATGTATTTTATTTATTTATCAAATTATTTTATAATTATTTAAACTGCAAACACCACCGTTAAAATTCAAGTTTCAAATTCTCGTTGGATTTTTTCGCAAATTCGCACCTGGCGTACTGATCCACCAATCGCCCTAAATGACCAATGGCCGACCGGTTTGCCACCCCAGTCACGTGCTGACCGGTCCAGGGACGAGGGAGGCCCCCTCGCCACGCGTAACTATAGTAACGGTACACTTATAGCATATAAACGACCGTGGACCTCGGATGTTCAAAAGTGTCAGATAAACACACCTTTTGTCATTTCGATACAGGTATTCATCCCACAAAAGTTTTGACACGGGCCGTATATTTGACCACTTACTGGCCACAAGGGGCTACCTTTTGACAGATTTGTCTCCCTAAATAAATGTTTTGTGAAGTTATTCTGGACGCGTGTTAAGGACCTGTTTTTTTATGATAACACAATGGAGAGCTCTGTAAATAATGGGATGGAACAGATATCGGGAGATTTATATTGTTGGTGTAATGGATAAACTTAAATATCCAGTGATTTATTTGTTTGGGGCATAAAAACTTTTACTGTTTGAAGTTTAGAACTGTCGGCATGCAACTCTGAATTTCTTTTACCATTAAAAAATATGCTTGCCCGAGTTTTAAGTTTTTAATTACTCTAAATAAGAATTTAAGTAAGTGATTTTCAAAGAAATTATTTGTACGGCATCTAAGCGCATTCGGTCGTCCAGAAACAGGAGCTCGGAGGGCCACATTCCTCATAATCCCGCCCTAATGCCCTGTCCTCTGCAAGGGACATTTCCATTTATTATTGAGCACTTAATTTATGTGTTTTGTTATGGACCGACAACTGGTAAGGTAGCCCTAAACAAATGTATAAATTCTTAAACAACTGAACTCAAATTTTAACTGTTCTACACAGCATAGAAGTTTCAAAATTATTTGGCAAATTGCCGCCGTTTAAGGCCTGTCGGCGCTTGCAAAAAAACTGCTTCATCGGACGTTTTAAAGTATGCATAAACAAACAATTGTAAACCGTCAACAGTTCAACATACAGTTCAAATTGCTTTACACGTTTCAAGATCATTTAAAACTTTTCGTTTTCAGTAATATGAAATTTTAAAAGCAAAATTTTGATGCTGCCAGACAAATTTCATTTCGAAGACTTTAGACAGAAGGTTTAAAATTTAGAAATCGTTATGAGTGCTTCCATCGTTTTAAAAAATAGTTTGATCACTTAGGATTGTTTAGACAATGTACGCGGCAATCCGTACGCTTCAGAGCCAGGTTTTGTTTAAGAAGGGTTGAAATGACATTCGGGATAACTAAATCCAGGGGACTTGTGGAGTTTAGAGGTCATTTTTCAAAATAAGTAATCGGGCAATGGAAACAATAATGAGAGTGATCAAAGACAATAGCCATAAGGCTGTGTTTCATGCACTACGACTAACTCCAGTCTACCGGAATCAAAAAGTCCTGACTCATGACTATACCACTATTATTATTTCTTCGAGTATTATCTACCAATTTATCAAAAGTTGTATCATTTTCAGAATATTTTTCTAGGAAAAAAGTTTTTTTTATTGAGTACCAAAGTTTTTTCTCCATTTGGTTTCCTCGTTCTCTCTTCTCTACGTTTTCAAAAACTTGAGAACTAGATTTACATTATTAACTCAACAATTAACTACGATTCTATCGGTGATAAATGCTAGTCATTTATAAAAAAAACTAAATAAACATACATCAAGCAACATTGCAAAAAAACTAAATGACTCAGCTCAAAGTGGTATAATATGATATTCTGTGAGAGGAGAGCTCTTCAACCAACGTACATAATGCGTATAAAAAATCAAGAAAATTCCATGAGAACCGAAACACATGGAGAATAAACATACGAAGTAGATACTTACAAAAATATGAAATTCACCACAACATTTGCGGGGACGGCAAGTTCAGTACCGACAGCAAAAAACGTGTAAATAAAATAATATAAACAAATAAACGTGTAAGTACCTAACATCAATTAAACTTGCCATGTAAGCTACTTATTTTATTTTTTTAGTTTAACAGAGAATCGTGATGAATATTTTTTTTTCCTTCAAAACATAACGCTTATGATTTAAAAAACAGTTAATCTTTAATAGCAGGTAAAATGTTTAATAGTTATTTTAAGTCTTATGCACATCACAGATAGTATGTATTACCACATTCTGTGTGACTCATAGTTTTGGAATATTTTAGGTCTCGGTATTTAGAATACATTACATATCTAGTTATGTAATAATTACATGGACACATTTGGTATCAACATTAATACGTCAGCGAGGCGAAGGGAGGTTACATATATTCTTTAATACTTCTTGGGAAAAACTTAGTATCGAAGGAAATACGGTTCCTAACTATTACAACCAAATTGTAAGGTATACGCTGTAGTTAAAATTGTTATATTTAAGTGGGTTTACGTAGATAGCGTAGGTTACGTAATTAAATCGAGTTTCGAGTAGTTAACTATTTAATCAGGTCAGGTCTCAAAAAGTTAATTGAACGTTATGTATAATTCTCTTCTCTAGAAAACTGTCAAACTTTGGTCTGCCGTTGAAAATTCCCTTTAGTCTTAAGAGTTTTATAAAAACAGTATTAAAATAATGTTCTACAATTTTTTTTTGCTTACCTTCTCTGTTCAGTCGTCTATAATGCGAGTTGATAGGTAGATGTATTAAAAATAGTATACATTAGACACGAATACGACATAATATCAACATATTACATATAGGTGTACACTTTCTCAAGTAATATTTCTTATGAAAATATATTAGAATCGGATTACGATAAGCTTTGTATTCTGCAAAATTTCATTTTTACAATATTACCAAAATGTGTTTTTATGGAGGCATAATACATACATATTTTCAGTTTATTAATACACTAATTTTTATTCTCAAGGAACGTTTTCAGAGATCCAATTTGTTGTCATTGCTTATTTTTAGTTTAGCATAATCAATGCCTAAATGGAAACAGAGAGAAGTTAGCAAAAGAGAAAGTATAAATACAATTTGAAGACCGACAGCATCAGTCCACAACCATTAGTCACTTATTGACACACAGACAGATCGCTACGTGCCACTTGTCTTAAGCGCTCCTACTATATTTTCTTAATTACACGAGTTTCGTGCGACTCTCAGTTTTAAAGTAAAAAAATGTATAGGTACCTTTAGAAATTTTAATAAAGAATAATAATAACATCTATCTATCATTTATATTTTTCTCTACACACATATTATAAATAAGTTACACCTAGAACAAATTATCGTGCTTTCCACACATTTATTTGTCATCGGTAGGAATCAAAGCAACGACCTGAAGATTAGGAGTAAGAACCTCTAACCACTACACCAACAGGTCAAATTGTGCTCTAAGTAATTTTGAAGTTACACATAATTAGCTTATAGAGCCGCGAATAGTTAAAATGAATTTTAATCTTGTCATCAGAATGTTTTCATTCAAATAAAAAATCCACTTTATATAATGTTAAACATTACCATTAGACAATCTATATTTATAAAAATAAATCCCTATTTTCCTTGGTTCTGGCATCACGCGTGAACAGTTGAAAATGTGTAACACGTCTTTAGTCTATGCCAATCTTTGTTTATAGATCACTAGCTTTTGCTCCGACCCCGTAGATAAATGTTGGTTATCCCGTTAAGAAGTAGCATATGTCTTTCACCAAGAATTAAAGTATCTCTACACCAAATTTTATCTAAAGCGGTTCAGTCTTTAATAGGCAGACATACAGAAAGACACACAGACATATTAGTATGGATAATATAAATATTATATTTATAAAATTATAACAATGAAGTTAAATTAAATTTTATTTATACTGCATTATCGTCCTCTATAACTAATAATAATCACTTAACATAAATAACTAAAAGTCCCTGTAATAGGTTTTTTAAAAGCGAAAATAAAACGACATCCGATAGTAAAGGCATGGACAGTCACTAAGATTAATGTCGTTTCCAGTTTTAACCAAATTCTAACTGAGATAGCTGAGGGTTTTATTGTTTTTTAAAAGGTGTGGCAAGTATTACGAATTTATCTTTCAAGTTATAAGACGTAACCCTTCAAACGCGGTACCGGTCTCCAGTACCCTGGCTGTTAACAGTACATGTAATGGAGTAAATAAATAACAGTCAAAGGTTTTCACCCCAAACAAACAACTCGACACCTACACCAGTCATTCCCACATCGTCATGATAAAATACCATCATAAGTCGAATGCCGAAAAACTGGACCCCTATAACTGTGGGTAATTTATCTCAAGTACTGAAAACGTCTTCAGTTTAACCCAATACACTCGGTCCTAAGTAAACTTTAGGTAAACTTAAACGGCTGAGTCCCTTTCTCGACCACATTCTAAATAAATAACATCTAATGGGGGACATTCATCAGTGTTTCCACGTTTTTAGGTGGGTAGACCTCACTCCCCTAGCTGTCTACTGTTTTGGAAAAGATCTTTACAAATAAATCCACGACAATGGTGGATTCAAATTGAACTGTGTTGTTTCGACATACAACACATTTTGGTTTGAGACACATTCGGACAAATTACGTTTGATAAATACACAGATTAACATTGGCGAGTGCAGAGATATGAGAGGGGGGCTAGTGGGCGGCGAGGTGGGACAGGGGTCCACCCAACACCCTTTTTTTGTTATTTTTTGTTGCATTTTTTGCGTGAGCGCGTGCAGCGTTTTTGGTGCATAGGTAAGTAATATTATTTGTTTTAATATCCTTAATTAACGGTTGGCGCAACTAATGTATTATTCATTTGCTTATATTTGTGAGATTTTTTATATTGTTCCTGAAATTAACTGTGTTTGATCTATTGTCATGTTTCATATATAGTTTATCTCAAACCGAATTGCATAAGAAAACTTTTATAATGTGTGCTGCTCATAAGAAGCTCTACTGCTTATATATTTTACATAAACAGTGTTGTTGTGTTGTTATATTATACAGTTCTACTGCTGGTTAAGTGTCCATTGAGGTAAAAGTTAAGGTAAGTATTTTTGTAGTAATTTTACCTAAGGTTATTAATCTACATCTAAGGTTATTTTTTATAATTAAAATAAATTGCTTAACAGTCCTCATGAAATGTATTATATATTTATTACTAATTTTTCGTTTCTTACTATCATTCAATTGGTAAGCCAAATATTAAAAATAAATGAAAATCTACTTAACAGCCAGTTATATTTCACCGTTTTTTTTTTACAAAAAAATAACGTACTTAGGGTTCAAGAGCTGCTTTTTATGAAGATTCTACGTCAATGACGTGAATAATTAATAATAACAATACTACTCTAAAACATTCACACAACGCCATCTAGTCCCAAACTAAGCAAAGCTTGTGCTATGGGTACTAGACAACTGATATAAATACATGTATACTTTTTTTTTTTGTAAATACATACTTATTATTCATAGAAACACCCAGACCAAATCAAACATTAACGTTCATGCACACACTGCGAGGTCGCAACGTGCGTTAACTAAGTGACATTAATGTTACTAATTTTGAATATTTAAACGCAAGTAGGAACATAAAATACTCGTATTTCAGAATTTATTCAGATATAGTTTGTTAAAAACAAAAAAAGATTATATCTCATATTTCCTGAAAGTGAGAAAAAAAACAAAGAGAAACGTATGTTTATTTCAGCACTGTATAAAAATGATGTTATCGCTAAACGAGATTTTATTCAAGTGAAAAACAAAACCAACGCTCTTAGTATTACGGTTATAACATAATGGCTTTTTACATACATATACAACGTACCCAGATTACGCAACATTGAAAAAGGTTTGTAGATAACTTCAGCATTTCTGCGGATCCCCGTCACCCTGGACGTAGTCAGATAGCGGTGATGAGGGTCACTTAGACCTCCGACCGTGTTTATAGGTATTTATATTGCATTGTATTTCAAACAGGCTATACTTTGTTGATATTTAGGTGGAAATAAGAAAACGTTTTGAGAAAATGCAACGAACGTGTATTCTTAGTAGAACGGTTACAGGCTTACAGGTTACACAGAAAGAAAAAAATGTTGCCAACTTATAACAAATGTGGTTGCGTTCTTATTTACCAACACTCCCCACAGAACGCAGACCCATTTTACTGATACAGAACAAGTGTTTTTCAAAAGTAGTCCCTTTAGTTAAGTTATCAGCTACCATATTGCAACCATTTACAAATTTAAATTTAACCTTACAATTAACAATGCTTTCTCTAAGAAAATGTAAACGAATATCTATATGTTTCGTTTTTGGTTTATAACAGTCTGTTGATGCCAGTCTCATTGCACTTTGGTTGTCACCGTGGATGAGTATCGCGCTATCCTCGCCTTGACCGAGTTCGGCCTGCAGTTGCCGCAGCCACAAAGCCTCCTGGGTCGCCGCCGCCATCGCCATGTATTCAGCCTCCGCCGTAGAGAGCGCCACGGTTTTCTGTTTACACGAATTCCAAGATTAACAGGCATTCTGAAACAGAAAAATATAACCCGTGCACGATCGTCTATCTACTGGGTCGCTCGCCCAGTCTGCATCACAATATCCAGTAATTTCCTTTGAGTCATCTTTGACATAACACAGCTTTAGGTTCCTGGTTCCTTGAAGATACCTCATAATCCTTTTTATGCCAAGCCAGTGTTGATTTCCTGGACTGTTACAGTACTGACTCAACTTGTTAACTGCATAGGCAATATCAGGCCTCGTGACATGTGCCAGGTATATCAGACATCCCACTGCTTCTCTGTATGGGATATTTTTGCTTCCATCTTCAGGATTTTTCTCAAATTTTGCATTCACCTCTATCGGGGTACATACTGGTTTGCATTCAGACATATTAAAGCGGTCCAATACAAGGCTTATGTATTTTTCTTGATCTAACATAATCATGCCTGCCTCTCGGTTCCTATTTATATTTATGCCGATACAGTTCCTCATTTCACCTAGATCTTTCATATTGCATTCCCCTTTTAACTTGTTTTTAATCTCTGTTGTTTTATCCTTATTATTTGTGAATATCAAAAAATCATCCACCCACACTGCAATGAATATAGTTATAGACTCATTTACCAAATAATAAATACAGGGATCCACATGTGATCTTTGTAAACCAATTTTTAATAAAATATTGTTTAATTTAAGATTCCACTGCCGGCTCGCTTGTTTGAGTCCATAAATTGATTTATGTAAAATACATGCTTGATCATTTTCTTTGTAGTATTCTGGTTGTGACATGTATATCTCAGTATCTATGTCACCCTGAAGAAAAGCACTTATGGCATCCATCTGAAACATTTCTAAATCATACTTTGCAGCCAGTGAAATTAAGAATCGAACAGAAGTATATCTTACAACAGGAGCATATGTCTCATCATAGTCACTTCCTTTTCTCTGAGCATACCCTTTGATGACCAATCTTGCTTTAAAACGGATGATCTCACCCTTTTCATTTGTTTTCGTTTTATAGACCCATTTACATGGTAAGACTCTTTTCCCAGATGGTGCATCAACCAGTGACCAAGTTTTGTTTTTGATCAGAGAGTCATACTCTTCTTGCATAGCCCTTTTCCATTGGTCAGCATGAGATGATGATAATGCTTCGTCTGTTGTTTGTGGATCATTTAAATTAAGTATTGGACAGAAGTAACTTACATCATGGTCATCTGTTTCTGTATACTGAACAGCTCTCCGTGGACGTAGATTTATGTTTCTTATTGGTGACTCATGATCAATTGACTGCTCTGCTATGTAGGATGAATCATCGTTCTCACTAGGCTGGTAGTCCTCGCTTGACTCACCAGTAAAACTGTCTGTGCTTTCCTCTAATTCTTCCTTACACGTTTCTTTAAGTGGCTGTATCTCTGGGCTGCTGCTGTTGGATGTACGAGGTAAGTATATTCTATTATCATATTTTTCCACATTTTCCAAAAATACTACATCTCTACTTTTTATGATTTTATTGGTATCTGGATCAAGTATTCGGTATCCTTTGGTAGATTCACAATACCCAATAAATAATAACTTTCTGGATTTGGAGTCCCATTTTTGGCGTTTTTCTTTTGGAACTTGGGTCATTACTTCACAGCCAAATACTTTTAAATTAGACAGGTTGGGTTTCCTACCAGTCCACATCTCCATAGGAGTTTTACCATTAATTGATTTTGTTGGTGATCTGTTAATTATATATGCTGCCGTTGCAAGGGCCTCCGCCCAGAACTCTTTTGCAAGCTGAGCCTCAAACAACATACATTTTGCTCTTTCCACCAGAGTCCTGTTCATTCGCTCTGCAAGCCCATTCTGTTGGGGTGAGTACGGAGCACTTGTTTGATGCTCAATCCCATGTTTGTTCAAGAAGTTTTCAAATTCTCTATTGCAGTATTCTTTTCCATTATCAGAACGAATTACTTTTATTTTTCTCTCATGTTCATTCTCTACTTTGTTTTTGTAATCTTTGAAAACTTCCAGAATATTCAATTTATTTTTCAAAAAATAGACATGAACTCGTCTTGTGTAATCATCTATGAATGTAATAAAATATTTCATACCTCCCAAAGATTCTTGCTCCATTGGACCACATAAATCAGTGTGAACCAGCTGCAGTGGTTGTGAAGATCTTGAACCAATGTTATTAAAGGGCAATCTGGTTTGTTTCCCCGAGAGACAGGTAGTACATGTAATAGAAACTTTATTTTTGTCTGAGAATGGCTGAACTCCCTCGGCACATTCCGGCACCTTTTTGAGATCTGAAAAATTCAGATGTCCCATGCGTCTATGCCACAGGACAAAAAGGTCATTCAAAGAAATCAACATGATTCAACAAATGTCAACAAAGGACCCCGATGTTACAATTGTAACAAGCATGGACATTTTGCTAAGAATTGTCGTGGTCCAAAAAGGAAGAATGTAGAAAATACAGAAGAAAAAGGTTTTGTTGCAGCTTTTTCAGCAACTTCTCAGACAATCCACAATATCCAGTAGTCTGCATCACAATATCCAGTAATTTCCTTTGAGTCATCTTTGACATAACACAGCTTTAGGTTCCTGGTTCCTTGAAGATACCTCATAATCCTTTTTCCTTGTGAAGAATGCTGAGTTATCGGAGCATTGAACTTCCTGTAAGAGTTTAGATTTAATAGAATCAGCACTTATCTTGATGCCAGAGCTCTCCAGTCCCATGATCATGGGCTTATAAGCTTCAGGGAGCCCGGCTAACATCAGTGTGCCAAGCCATTCATCATCGATGTCAAACTTAATATTCCTGAGCTTGTGAGCGGTTGACATTATTTTATTCACATAATCATCTACGCTTCGAGAAGATTCCAATGTAGTCGTAATCATGTCTCTCAACAAGGCTACTCTCCTGTACAACCCGCTGTCATCGAAAGCCTGTTCCAAACTCTCCCAGACTTCTTTACAAGTAGTTGCACTCTGAACATGTACGTAAATGATAGGGTCCAGTAACAAAATCAACTTAGATTTCGCCTTGGTTTCTTTATTTTGATCTATGTTGGTACCGATGACACAACTCCATAAATCGTCGAGTTCGAAATATGCTTGGATTGCAAACTTCCAACTGGCATAATTATCTCTTCCAACCAATCTATCAATATGAAATGGATTGTAACTTGAATTCGACATCTTCTATACGTATTTATGATTTTTATGTGATTTCTGACCGAGCACGCCGCCCCGGTTAACCTCAAAAATGTATGATTGTACAAAACACGCCGGCCGGTTTTCTTAGTTATCACTGCGTTTATCCTTTTTTTTATTTCCACAAGTAGCAATCAACCACGCTCTGCTACCATGTTGATATTTAGGTGGAAATAAGAAAACGTTTTGAGAAAATGCAACGAACGTGTATTCTTAGTAGAACGGTTACAGGCTTAAAAGGACACAGAAAGAAAAAAATGTTGCCAACTTATAACAAATGTGGTTGCGTTCTTATTTACCAACATACTTACTAAGTTGTTTTTCTTGAAAGTAATATTTTTATACCCTTGTTACTTTACACTGTGTTACTTTAAAAGTTACATGTCGTTACGCTGATAATAAACCAGTACGTGCATTTACACATGAGTAGAATCTTACATTGGTTTTTGAAAGAGTTTATTTAACAATTGGAGCATCTCTAGAAGGTATCGCACAATATGAATTTTCAGATGAGTTATTAAGGTGCGAGTATATGTATGACTACGGCAAGCAGTTTTATACAATATAATTAAATGATTATTTACAGGATTGCTAATATTAAGCTGTGTTTTAACGAATGTCAAAATACTTTCAGTGTATATTACAATTATAAAACAACTAAATAGACTGACTGATCTAAACAAGGTCATTACAAATTGTGTAATTATCAATTTGTTTTTTTTAATTAACACATTAAATAATGTTTCAAATTAGTTTGCTACATCATCACTAACATACATACATTACATACGTACATTAACTCAAATTTAAAATAACTGTATTTTTACTTCGTTAAAGATAAGGTGATTAAAGCATAGCCACGTTAAAGAAAGGCTCGCTGGTAAGTGGTAACCGATCAGGTTATCACATTGCAAAGTTAAGCAATCTTAGCCGGGTGAGTCTATAGATGGGTGACCATTCTTGATAAATTGAGTACCCCCGTGCCTCGAAAAGAACATCTGTAGCAGTCGTTACGGGTAGTTAGAGCCCTAAAAAGTCAAACAACAATCTTTCTACAGAACTTCGATATCGCCTAGTACTCGGATTGTAGAGGTCTGATGGCACTCGCTCCGCGTAAAAAAATCGAAGTAAGCCGTCGTTGTAGATTTAAAGCTGACCCTAACTTATTTAGAATAAAAGGACTTAAAGATTCTTCTGCTAGGCATCCCTTTTAAGTTCTGTCGTTTCCATATTTCCCGGCAAATTTGAATTTGGAACTGTTCTATATTCGAATGTGTTTAAATTTTGAATCTCAAAACAGTTGAAAGTATTAGGATTAATGCTATTGTTTAGTCAAAGCGTCAATTGGAATCTGTCAGGTTACGTACGAAAATTAATCTTTCTAAGGAAAATGATCGTGTAATAATTTTCAACAACTTTAGAACAGGCCTGACACGGCTTCAGTGTTTTGAAGAGCTAACATATGTATTCAGTGATGAAGCCCCATGTCTGCGGACTGTCAAACGCTGGTATTTAGAATTCCAGCGTGGACATACTAGTGTTAGTGACAAATCTTGCGAAGGACGCCTAAAATCCGCCTTCACTGAAGGTAACATCATTGGTGTGAGACAACTAAATACCGAAGATCGTCATGTGACGTATCGAGAGATAGAGGCTCTATTAGGCATCTCAGGGACAACCATTCAGAAGATCTTGCATGAAGCGCTTGGTGTGTGAAAGCTAGTTGCCGTTGAATACCGCATCTGCTTTTCGACGATCGCAAGGCGGCCCGCATCAGATGGTGTAAGAAAACTCTGCAAAGGTTCAACCGAGGAGAGTCAAATCACGTCTACGACATCATCAGTGTTGACGAATCTTGGATCTATGCCTACGATCCTAATTCCAAACAACAATCTACAATCTGGGTCTTTGAAGACGAGCCAAAGCCGACTTAAGTTGTTCGTTCTCGAAGCACTTCAAAGAAGATGGTGGCCACGTTCGTTGGAAAAACCGGCCATGCTGCGACTATTGCACTTAAAGATCGTAGAACGGTTAACGCAGAGTGGTATATCACAGTTTGTTTTCCACAAGTCATCGCCGAACTTCGAAAACCTAACTCAAAGCGACGCATCATCCTGCACTACGACAACGCAAGCTCACACAGCGCTCGTCAAACGATTGAGTATTTGAAGCAGGAAAAAGTAGAAATTCTTGACCATCCTCCATACAGTCCTGACCTAAGCCCTAACGATTTTTTTACATTTCCTAAAATTAAGAAAAGTCTTCGTGGTCAAAGGTTCCAGTCCGGTGAAGAAGCAGTTGACGCTTTCAAGTCAGCCATTTTGAACACCGCCACTTTAGAGTGGAATAAATGTTATAATAACTGGTTTGAGCGAATGGAAAAGTGTATTAAGTTACGTGGTGAATACTTTGAAAAACAATAAAAAGTACTATAAGTTTCTAATTGTGTATTTTTCTTCAAACGACAAAACTTAAAAAGCATGCCTCGTACTGGGAATCTGCGCTTTAATCCATCGAGTAGGCAATACCTATAAAAATTATACTAACTTAGCATGATTGTATCTGTTATTCTAAAATTAAAAAGTATCAATAATTTTCTTTTATGAGCATTCCCATAAACACTTGCAACACTAATGCTATCATCTGTGCGTTGTTCACTCTTTTTTATTATCCCACATTCAGTCCTGGTACTTCTGCAATCCGACAGGCAGTCTCCAGTAGAGATTAATTGTACTCTACTCTTGAAAATACTATTTAAGTGGATTATAACAAATAATTTTATTATTTATTCACTTATTGCACTCGCCGTTAACACGTAATAAAGAACGCGAACCATTATTGTAGTAGGTGGTTATTGAAAATTTGTAAAAGCATAGCATGCAGAACGTGCAATATTGCGAATTTGTACCGAAACCGGTAACAAGTTGCGCTGTATTTTAGCAAGTTTCTGATAGCCACTGACACCACCGTTTCAGAAAATATTAGGACAAGTATTAGAAGATAACTGCAATTATGAGACTGATTTCGCAGTACATGGGCATCACAGTTACAACCTGATTTATAGCTGATTACTTAATAATCAGCTAGTTGTAGCTTTGATGGCCATATAGAAAATTATCTATTTACCTAATTATCAGAAACTTGTAATTTGTAGTCTTTCTGTCACAAATTAATTTTACATTTTTTTTTTAGAAACATTTCTAGAATAAATTCTAGTCTCTGTGTCACGGTAATACAAAGATATTATATATTATAAAGAAGATAAATAGTCGTTTGGGTAGAATTTATCATCCATATGACTATATAGACTATATAGTCTCTGAATTGTACCCCGTACAGGAAATTTCAAAATTCATTTTAATTTCATTATCGTATTGACAAAAATAATACAGGAAATAGAGACGTTAGCCTTAAAGCCTTGATATCGTCGAGTAGATTTAGAAGTACTATTATTTAGAAGATAATTATATTTAAATATTTAGGTTACTCCTGTCGTGCTCACAGGCTTTTAACATATAAAATATAGCAATGAAGATGGAAATGTAGGTTTATCGTTTTGAGTTTAGAATTTAATAAAAGTTGAATATCATTAAAAAAATATTTTCTTTTTATCTTTTAAATATCCTGTACATTTACGAAACTATGGTCACTCTAAGCAGCTGGCAAAGGCTAGAGAGGAAACGGTAACTGAATGGAACTAAATTCCAGTCGCCTCCAATGGTGGGTACAGTCGCGACTATTTCGCTTGCCGGACTCGTTGGAATGCTGTTAGCAGCACACGAACATCCATTTTGAATGTACAGATTGGAAGAAAAATGAATGAGTTTTAGAATGTGCATTTTTCATTTTAAAAATGTAAAATTGAAAATTATGCAAATTGTGTTTCTTTGTTGACGGCCTGTTGGCCTTCTCCGACTGCTACGCGAGAGATCGTGGGTTCGATTACCACCCAGGAAAAATATATTGTGTGGTAAGCATCGGCCGTCGTAAGGATTAAGAAGATATTAAGAGTAGAGTGTCACCATCTCTATTCATCCCGTGGGTATTGTAAGACCCGACTAATAGAGCAAACTACCCAGGACAACAGCACTATAAAGAGAAAGAAATCATCGTGGTAAAGTAAGCCAAAATCTCCTTTCTAAGGAGAAGCCTATGTCCAGCAGGAGACTATTAAAAACTATTGATGTGACTATATATGTTGAAGCACGAACATTTGTTTTGAGTCTGGGTGTAATTTGTCTTTAACATGTAGCTACCTATTTAGAATATATGAGTATGTATATTAGAAGTGTAGGTATGTGCCTGGTTGTGCCCCTATTATCTACGTAAGTGAGACTTAAAGAAATAATAAAATATGGGCGTTCAATACACTTAAATCTATCACTTGGGGGATAAAGATGTGAGGGTATCTAGGTTAATTAATTAATTTATTTTATTTTATAACTTTATGCACGAACATATGCATCGGCGGACTTAGAGCCTAAGGCACTCTCTGCCAGTCGACCCATTGGGAGATGCAGAGAAATAATGAGGTAGGTGCACTTAAGGGGAGGTAAGGTAATAAAAGAAACACACATACACTAAAACCTCTAAGGTTTTAGTGTATGTGTGTTTCTTTATAAAACACTAGCTTTTGCCCACGGCTAAGCCCGCGTGTATGTCGGTTATCGCGGTGAAAGGTAGCCTATAGCAAGTGCAAGTATTATTAAAATCGGATCAGTAGTACCTGAGATTACCCCGAACATACAACTCACAAAATTTACCTCTTCATAATACTCGTATTAGTATAGATAAAAATTAAAATAAGATTTTTATCCTAATAAAGTCTCAAAAGTAAATAAAAATATAGAATTAACGTCTAGGTAATATGTAAGGCAATGAATAATGTCATAATATTCTCAAAAATGTAGGTACCTGTTTTTAAGTATGTAGTTATGCGATTCAACGGTTGGCATTGATTGTAAAATTATTCAAACTATTTATAGCGTAATTGTTCCAACTGTGAGTGTACCAATACATATATATGTTTCTGGTCTAGGTAGTTCCCCTTCCTTAAAGTGAAGAAACTTTGTTCGGCTTGAAGTTGCGTACAAGTAAAGACACATCAAGACTATTTCCCTTCCTTCTAGACTTGAAAGTCTTTCATCAGCTTACTCTGGACGCAAAGACTAAGTAAAACAGTTTGTATATGATTATGATGAAGATATATTTATGATGACTAAAATTGGGTCTTCTTATGATTAAGTTTCGTCTCAACCTTGTTGGGAAAGAAATGAATTAGAAGAATCATAATGAGTCACATACCTTTTTTTTTTTTTTTTTTTTGTTGACGGGGTGGAAAATCCCTTCGGATCTCCGGCTCCTCGGGGACTCAAGAGCCAGGAGTATGTGGTGATTCCACTAAAAACCACCCCGACGGCCGGCCTTAGGTGTCCTACTCTGGGGAGGACCCGGACCATGTTATTTCAGGTCCTCCCCGAATTGACACCATGCCTAATCAGGCCCTATCCCAGGGGAAAATCACTTCCCCCTTCAATCACGGCATGGCAGCCCGATCGCATCTTAATGCAATCAGGCCGGCCATTCCATTCCCTACCGCAGCAATCAATCTGCCACCAGAGGTCCCCACTCTCTGGCGGCCCGCGGCCCCGTCGATGGCTGATATCGCCGCCGACGTCTTCTACGTTCGGGATCGGCCCTCTCCCGATCCCGTTCAGCGGTCTCTTTCTGGAGCATTACAGCTTCACAGAAAGAGACCACTGCGCCCCAGATCTCCTCACCCGCCAGCATGGCAGCAATGATTGCTGGCGGGGACAGGTCTCGTCCGATTTGGTCGACCAGGACCTCGCGTTCAGACGCCCACGAGGGGCAGTCTTCCAGCGTATGCTGGGCGGAGTCCCAGTCGGCTGCGCAGTGCTGGCATTGTGCCGTCTCCTCGCGTCCAATCCGATTCAGGTACTCCCCGAAGCAACCATGCCCAGTGAGTACCTGCGTCAGTCGGTAGGTGACGCAACCTCCCTCCCTACCTACCCAAGCTTCAAGGTTAGGCAGAACGGCACCGACAGCGCGTTGGCGCGCATTCCGCGGCTGCTCCAGTCGTGCGCGCCACTGCACCAGTGCCTGTCGGTGGGCGTTCCGCCGCATTTCGAGCTCATCCTGGTCTTCCCCACCCTCACCCCGGCGGATCACGCAAGTCTGGTCATAGACCCTCGCGTCCATATCCGCCAGGATATCAAAGGGTGGGAAACGTGCCAGGACTGTCGCCGCCTCCGACGAAATTGTGCGGTAACCTCGTACGATCCTAATGGCCGCTACCCGCTGCGCTTGATTGAGCTTCGCTCGGCAGCGGGAGGAGGCCGATAGGCGCTTGGCCCATATTGGCGCTCCGTAGAGGGCCATGGATCGTATCACCGCACAGTAGAGGCGGCGAACTTCCTCCCGCGGACCCCCTAGATTAGGCAATAGCCTCTGTAGGGAGCCCGCCACCCCGCGAACTCGGGGGATCATCCGCTCGAAATGCTCCTCGAAGCTCCAGCGGCTGTCCAGGGTGAGGCCGAGGTATTTAATGTACCGCCCGACCTCGACCTCTGTTCCCCCCACTTTAATAAGCGTTCTGGTGGGAACTGCACCTCTGCGTTTCCTGTGAAACCACAGGGCTTCCGTCTTATGAGGTGCAACCCTTAGACCCAGACCGCTGATCCCTTGGACGACACAAGCCACCCCTAACTCGGCGAGCTCCAGTACTTCCTGGAAGCCATGTCCCCCAGCTAGTACCAAAGTGTCGTCCGCGTAGCAGACGACACTCAATCCTGGGGGAAGGCTGGTCCTCAGGACGGCATCATACGCGAGGTTCCACAGAAGAGGTCCCAGGACCGACCCCTGGGGAACCCCGCACGTGACCTCCCTTCGACAATCTTCGCCGTCCCGACCCATATACGATATGGATCTGTCACAGAGATAAACCCCGATGATATTCCGCAGGTAGGGAGGCAACTGGTGATATACAAGTGCCTCCCTAATCGCCCACCACGGAAGAGAGTTAAAGGCGTTGACAATGTCAAGACTAACGGCCAACGCCACTCCCCCCCGACAGACAACCTCTTCCGACAAGGAGCGGACGCGTGCAATCGCGTCCAGCGTCGAGTGTCCCTGTCGAAAGCCAAATTGGTTGTCTGATAAGTCGGGGCCCACTCGCGACAGGTGCTGGTTGATACGGGCGGCGATAACTCTTTCAAAGAGTTTCGCCACCTCGTCCAACAGGCATATCGGTCGGAACGCCGAGGGAGAATCTGCGGCCCTGCCAGGTTTCTGGATAAGTACCAGCCTGGCTTCCTTCCAGCCGGCAGGGAATACGCTATTACGGAGGCAGCTGTTAAACAGCCGCCTCAGCCTATTCCCTAGGACCACCAAAGCGCACACCCATGCTCGGCCCGGGATCCCATCAGGGCCCGGGGCAGTGTTGCGGGCGGCGAGTCGCTTCACGGCTCGGTCCAGCTCTTCCTCCGTCACGTCAAAGTCGTCGGACCACGTGAATGGTTCCGACGGCGACGGAGGGCGTGAGGGACTGACCCGGTCCCCGGGGAAGAGGGTATCTACCACTCCTCGCACAAACTCCGGGTCCAAGGTCTGCGTCAGTGGCGGGACCCACGGTCTGAGCTTGCCCAGTACAATTTTGTAAGGGCGCCCCCATGGGTCCCTGTCCAGTCCCTCTATGAGCCCCCTCCAGGACCGAGCCTTGGCTTCCGCTATCGCAAGGCTAATGGCCTTAGCGGCCGCGCCGTACTCGCGCCTAACTTCAGCGATCTCCTCGGCTGTGGCTCGCCGACGTCTTCGGGTTCTCTGGAACTGGCGACGGGCTCTCGAGCATGCTGTGCGAAGCTGCTCAAGTTCCGGTGTCCACCAGTACAGAGAACCTCTCCCACCCCCCTGCTTGACCCGTGGCATCGACGCGTCACAGACGTCAGTCATAATGCCACGGAACCAAGCAGCCTGCGCTTCTGGATCGGACAAGACCTGTACTTCCTCTTCCTCTGGCCAATCCGCGACGATGGCTGCGGCAACGAGCATATCTCGGTTCATCCGCTTGAGGGCCCATCGTCGCGGAGGGCCGCTACTGCGGCGGTCCGGGCGGCGGATAGCCACATTAAATACGATGTGGCGGTGGTCCGACAAAGTGACCACCTCCTCCGCCACCCTCCATCCTGACACCTGGTCGATAACCGAGGGAGTCGCCCACGTCAGGTCGACTATCGACTCCCCCTGCCACCGCACACAGGTGCTGACCGAACCCCGGTTCAAAATGATGAGGTTCAGTCCCACCGCCCACTCAATGAGTGTATCTCCTCTTACGTTGTCCAGGCGATCACCCCACTGTATGGAGCGTGCGTTAAAATCGCCCAGGACAAGTACCGGACGGGACAGGAAAGTGCAAATGCAACTCCTAAGTCCGTCCAAGTACGCCTCGAAGGCGGGGAGGCCGCAGTTTGGAGATATGTAGCAGCCCACAGTGACCATGGGGCCCCACTCTACTGCCACAAACCCCAGCCCTCTCTGCAGAAGAGTGCAGTGGAGACCGTTCTCCACCCCTGCCCAGTATATGGCGACGGTGCCATCATCAGAACCAAACCACCGTGGGTGATCCGGGACGTAGTACGGCTCCGCCACCACCGCTAGGGCAACCGACTGCTCAGCCAGCGTTTGCATAAGCAGATCTTGCGCTGCGCGGCAGTGGTTGAGGTTACCCTGCAAAACTTTCTGGGGGTGCGCGAATTTTAGGCCTCCATTGCCTCCTCTGCCGGATGGGTATCTGGCTGTGTCGGTCTTGCAGCTGGCGGCATCTGACTTAAGCCAGTGCTCGCCAAGGCTGGGGCGGGGGTGATCTGCGGCCCCCTTTTCACTTTCTTCGGCGGGGAGCATTTCTTGCTCCCCAGGCGATGATCCGCGGGACGGCCAAGGTCTGAGCAGACCGGACACCTAGGTGTTTTTGCGGTGCATGCACGCGCCACATGGCCTGTACTACCGCACGCGTAGCACCGCGCGCCACGGTCCGTCTCGTTGGGACACTTAGCTCTCACGTGTCCCAATTCGAGGCACCGATAGCACTGCAAGGGACGAGCAACTAGTGTCTCTACCCTGGCCGAGACCCAGCCCACTTGCACTCGTTTGGCGTTCGCAATTTTGCGTACCGCCGCAAGTGGACAACGAACCCATGCCGTACCTAGCCGCGACGGGGAAACACGGATGTCCCCTACTTTGACGTCAGAAGTGAGACATCCTCCCGCCATTGCTATGGCCCTGGCTACTTCGGCTTGGGTGATGGACTCCTCCAAGTCCATCACCCGTAGCTCTCCTGTCCTACACGGACGCGTAATAACGGCGTCCGTGCCGGACAACACCTCCCGCAGGCGTGCCGCTAATTTATCTGCAAGTGCGGCGCTGCCCTCACCAGGGATCTGTAGAATCAGAGCCCCGGTCATGGCTCGCTTGGTGCGGAGTCCACCTGTAATGCCGAGATCACCAAGGCTAATGTTGGCCTTAGCGACCTCCATTAGCCTGGCTATCGTCGTCTCCGAGCCAGGTGGCACAGAGACAGTGACAGCTGCGGCTGTGGGAGGCCGTGGCACGGCTGTTTTCTTCCTTTGGGGCTGCTGGCGAGCGGTAGCATGCCCCGTCGACTGGGCCGCCCCTTCCGCGGCCCTGGCTTTGGTCTTTCGACCAAGGGCCAGGACCCAAGACTCACTCTCCGGTGAAGCCGTTGCTTTTGGCTGCCTCGTTGTTGCCAGTGGAAGCTGTGCCGGTGCTAGTGACTCCTGGCCAGCACCCTGTGTTTTCTTTGTCCTCCTCTTCTTCTTCTTTTGGCCTTTGGCCTCCGCCGTCTCCGCGCTTTGGGCCGTGGTTGGAGGAGACAAGGTGTCTCCTCCTAAGCGCTGTCCCCCTAGCATCATCGTCCGGACCTCGGCCAATACGCGGTCTATCAGGGCCGCGTATTGGTCCCGGTTCGGTTCAGACTGGATCGCCGGTTCCCTACTACTTTTCGTAGACACGGCTCTACCGGTGCCCCCGCCGGATGTCGCACAAATTTTTGGGTGCGGCATAGGGCCCCTGTGACGGAGCTTTTCCACCTCCTCTTGTAAAGAGGCCATCTGGGAGCGGAGCGCATCATTCTCACTCCGTAGCCTCTCTACTGCCTCTGTCAGGGACGACGTGTCAGCTCTCCTAAAGAGTTCTGACACACCGGCCCTGATGTTGGTCATGGCTTCTTTGGCAGCGACTCTTTTACTGCCCCTGAGGCCCTTCGTCCCTTGAAAAGCCTTCTCGACCGCCGACATAGACTCCTGGATTTTGGAGTCAACGTCAGCTGCGGGTCGGCTTTTCAGTACCGCCGCGACTTCCTCTGCACGGGACTGCTCCCCTCCTGAGGCAGATGGGGAAGTGAAGGTACCCGCCGCGCCTTCGCGTTCGCGTTCCGTCTCCGTCCCCGTCCCCGTTTCACTCCCTCCGCTCTTCTTGGCACTTGCTGCGCCTCTTGGCCGCGCAACCTTGGTGGGCCGGCTTTCCTCCGCCGGGCCCTTCGGTTTGCGCTTACGAGCTTGGGACGACCGTGAGGACACAGAGAAAAATGACGAAGCGTCACTATCCTCTGAGTCCCCCCGCCGCCCTCCCATTCCTCGGCCTTCCGTAGGCTGTGAGATCGGGCGCTCGATCGTCTGCGCCCGCCTACCCGCTCTTCCTCGCTCACCCGACTGGGCGCGAGAAGACGCCGGACTCGGCGTCCTGGGACGCACAAAACTAGGCGTGTGCGCCCCAATTGTTGTGCCCGGACTCGGACACCTCTGTGCACGCAACTTTGCCCCCCCAGAATACGGTGGGCTGGACACTCCGATCTCAACCGGAGCGCCGAGGGATTCTCCGACCGCGACGCGGTCGGTACCCTCCTGGGGTACTTTCTTCGTATTAGTCGCGTCCATTTTTTGGGTTGCTCTTTCGCGTGAGCTTACGCTGTGTTGCCCTAGCGACTGGGATACCCCCCCAGCCGTTAACCTCCTCACCGGGCTTCCTCAGCTTGGGTTAGGGGTGATTTTTTATAGAGGTTTTCTTCCTCGTGACCTTCTCTACCCTCCTCCCCATTGGTGAAGGCCCCCGCTCCCGATTGCTCGGCGTTTACGGGTTGGGCCGATCGGTTGCCGATGTTCGGCAGTGATTGCCGCCGGTTGCTCCATGCGGAGCCTCCGACGGCGATCCCGTCGCCCCGTGGGACGTCGTCCTCCGACGTAGCCCTCACATGTGCTTTCTGCGCAACAGAGGGACACGTGGAGGGAATATCTGGACATACGGCGTAAGCCATCTTGTCCGTGTGATTTTTATAGAGGTTTCCTCCTCTTGGCCAGTCTCCTACATAGGTAAAAGGCCCCCGCTCCCGATTAGTCGGCGTCTGCGGGTCGGGCCGTCCGGTTGCCGGTGTTCGGCATTGACCGCCGTCAGTCACTCCACTCAGTGTGAAGATTCCGAGGGCAGTCCCGTCGCCCCTCTCGTGGCCATTGGGCCACCCGCCCCGTGCCAAGAACCACATTGGCCGCGCCAGTAATTTTAAGTCGCGTGTACCACCTTCCGCGTGCAACTGCTGGTCGTTGCATTGGACGCCGTGGTTTGGTCTTTGGAAGGCAATGAGTCACATACCTAGTGGTGATACTCTTAACACTTGTACAATAGCAGACACCTAGTGCTTAATAGTAATAAAAAGCATTTAACAAATTTAAATGCTTTTTATTACGTGCAATAACGTACATAGGTTTTACTGTTGTTCGTATTTTTGACTCAGATTTTTATACCAATGGATAGAACCCTAAAGAAAACATTTATCGCTTACCTTAAAAATATATTTCGTTAACATTCACAAAACACACCACATAATATCATAAAATATACTATCAAAATGCGAAAGTAAAAACCCCGAAATAAGACACGGCTCTTTTGTTTTCATTGTCGGCGTACCTATAACGCGACGCGAGCAACGTAACAAAAACAAAAGAAAATGGCTCTATTATGTGAAAACAACCCAGAGACTACCACGGTTATATTCACCCGTGGGCTGAATTTATACGATATACTCTGTATTCAGTCAACCAACATTATCTGATACTTCATACGCGGTCGAACAACTCCTCTATCGCCTGCTATTTATAATTTTGAAACAAGGGTGGTGGGTCAAACGAAGTTGGCTAGGTGAACATATTTCGAATATCCAAAAGTATAAATTTCGTTGGTAAGCTATCGACTTACTTTTTATATTCGAAGGAATCGTGGTATCGGGAATGGCCCACTGTTTTGAAGACAAACATGGTGTATGTGTATAGTCGTTTTCGCAAATCCCTATAACCTAAGATGTACCTATATTTTATGATTTATGTAAGAGAGTTTAAAGTAATCCTATATGAAGCTTTTAGTACGTACATCATTATCCAAACTAGTAAAAAAATCAAATAAAAAGTTTATTTATGATATTTTCTGCCATATTCATGATTGCTCCAGCATAGATACGGTGTAACAGTTTTACTAAATGTTTTTCAGAGAATTAGTCATAGTTACAACCTTTTACTACCAAGGTAAGAATAGTATTAAAAAAGTCGTTATGATAGCAGTTGCCCATTTTCAGAATAAAATTGACATAATTTCATTAAATTAAACAGTCATAATTCAGCTGCATTACTAAAACGTTTCTTGGAGTCGATTCAACAAGTACAATACAACTACAATAATTTGGTCTGATATTCAAGTTAATATTACTTTAATCATAACCTGGAATATTATCTTAGCAGCTGTTTCCCAGATATCACTTGTAATTTAATTTTTCAACTTTGTTTCAAACTTATATAAATACAAAAATCTCTACTACTCAATTAAAATATATAATACTACTTGTAGTTGGATTAGAAAATAAATAAACAATTGACTCATGTGTACGTGCGACTGAAAACACGTAATACATAACATTCTTCAAGTATTTATAAAATTAGAAGCAACATTTAAAGGTACATTGCATGACTAAATTATAAAAATAAAGCATATTGAAGTCACAATGGACAATAATCATCAATACTATTGCCAAGACAGATCGCTATATAGATGACAGTATATATCACACAGAAGCAATCTTATCCTGGCAACCTATAGCAAACTGAGACATACGAAATAATATTTAAGTTTGATCCCACAACATATACCATTTACTTTTAAAGTTTTGCTGGGAATTACGGGATCATGTAATACATCCGCAAGCATCAGCCGTGGTCCAAATGTCAGGCAAATCAATATATAGATTTACGTTGAATTACATCGAGAATCACTTTAGACTTTATATCTCGTAAGACGGCTTTGAAAAATCCGGTACTCAAATCCACTCAACCACAAAATCAGCCTTTGAGAAACTTATCAATCGCCTTCAACCATTCCCATTATATCCAAAAAATCAATACTATCAATTGGACTACATACAAAAGTCTCAAATCCATAGTCCATCTCTAAAATACGCAGTCTTGCTTATACTTTATATGTGTGTCTAAACATCGTTACCCCCCACAACTACATATTACAAAAGACCTCAACAAAAGCAGTTTCTAATGCTTGCGTCCTCCAAGCCTTAATCTTTTTGTACCTCTAATTAAATTAGTGAAACCAGGCGCGCGGAAACTGGACACCCACACAAGAATAAATGCCCTCGTCTTACACGCATACATTGAAGCATGTACACGCTACACAACTTAGGAGCCTTGTAAAGTGAAAGGACTGTGCGTTTGTGTGGGTGAGATCGCCGTGCGTGTATATGTGTGTGTTTTAGTTAAGGGTCGTCATTTCTCTTGGACCCTCCCCCGTAGTGTCCGCAGAAAGGTGAGTTAAGATGGATTTTTATAGAGCAATTATAACCGTTTGTGTAAAAGTCTTTGTGTAATTTCCATATTCAAGTATATTTTATTACTATTCTACAGACTGCACGTTTGTAGTGGTTTAAGCGGTCACCTCGCGGCTTCTTACTACGCTGAGTATTAGGTTTCGATCCCCGCATAGCATAATACTTTGTGTGATCAAAGAATTGTTGTCCTGAATCTGGGCTATCTTCGTGTCCATTTAATTACTTTTTGTAAAGTCTCTCACGTCAGTGGATGTATTCCTAAAGCCGGAGATGTATTTCTTTTTTATGAAAAAAATCTTTTTAATTTTGTATCCCCTTTTTGTAATAAAATTTGATAACTAAGTAAAACACGTTTTAGTTATTAGCATTTTTTTTCAACACTGAAAGTGTTAAAGTTTAAAGATTAAAAAACGTTTGTCAATTGTGTTGCATTATAAAATACTACGTCGTATTACTATTTTACTATTTTTTTATTATTTATCATAATAAAACAAAAGCTACACATAAGCATTTATAGATAACCAATGCAGTTTGTAAACAATGCTCAGTGTTAGTTTATGTCGCTAAGCTAGTAGGAAGTAAGTATTATGTGTTGCTATGAGTTTTTTTAATAAGATATTAATTTGTATCTTATATTGTGAGGTTTAACATTTTCTTTAATGCACAAATTCGAGGGTAGTGCGTTAATAAGTCGACTAACTATGTAAGCAGTAATTAGTTCGCCGCAGCGTAAGCGTTCTTTATAGTGACAAGTGTAATAGTGAATATCGCATTTCTGTTTAAAGCCTAGTTACTTAAAATGACAATTATTGTGTAATTTTTACTTTATCTTAGGATTTCAATTTGTAAATGTTGAAGCTTTTGTGTGGTAATGATAATATGACCCGGTACCCGGTTTATAAATACTCGGTAGATAACGCGTACTATCAGCCAAATAACTGTCTTTGCTTTTTTAAGAGCATGCAGTTATGGAAATTCTGCTAGGTATTAACATCTCTGTGTAGTTCTAACAGACAAACAGACATCCCCCGGCATCCTCCCTCGGACTTTAATATTGATCAGTGTCCGGCCGCGGTCAGGTAGTGTCGGCCACGATGCGGCGCATGCGTCATACCTGCTTACCGACGCTTTGTTGCAACTATGTACTGACTTGGACAAAATTCCAATAGGCCCGTCGCATATTAGTTTGAATGAAAAATAATATTTTATATTTAGATATTAGAAGTAGTTTAAGTACCTAGATCTGGCTACAATTCACTAATTCGTCGTAAAGTAACAGGTTTGATTCTTATCGTTTTACACTTATGACACAATTTCGATGCGAAAGATTTATTAGTAGCCGTAACGAGATAAAGGTTAATTACCTTTATCTTGTGATGTTTTATTAATTTCTATTAAGGATGACACCACGGATGTTAAGTACTTATGTATATCAACAATATAGAGTTAGCTTGTACTCCTGTCTTCTAAAGTCAATGGTAATAAAACAGAGGCTTTTTTAAATAGTTTAAAAGGGAATAAAAATGAATTATTGCCTGTATTACTGCCACGACGCAAAATAAAATATGAACTTGCCAAAAATTTTGCTTGGACACGATTTAGAATTAGAGAAGAGTATGATTGAACATCTGTTTGAAGGCTTTGTAAAATTGTATTTAAATTGATCATAATCATAAACTTATTATTCTTTACGAAAGATCTATCACGTGAACGAACGAACGAAATGAACGAAATAACTCGTAACAAATTTAATACTGTAACTTGATACGGGTCGTATTTAAAAATTATTGAGAGTAGCTAGAAACCAAAATAGATAATATGAAACACTAATCAATCTCGAGTTTTTATGAAATAAGTTTATAAAAAATCTGAACCAGGTGTGTTATAAACAGCTCCTTACAAAGGTAATTCGATATTTCTAGACAACATATTAAAACTCTTTACGTAACATTTAAGCGCCATATCTTCATACACGAACATCCACGAGATATTTACGTGAAAGCAATTTCCGAAAAATCACAATAAGACCAAGCATGATATTACGTTATTTCAAAACATTATAGTAAAAAGATTCCCCCGATTTAATATCAGAAAGAAGTCCCTAAATTCCGTATCATGTAAAAGTACACTTTCAATATTGGGATTGGTATCCCTCTGGCCGTAACAAGGTTTTATTAGATCTCACTAAAGGGCATCCCCGCACAAAGGTAGCACAAGAAACCCTTTTTCTACCTTACTTCAAATATATTAACTGTCCCACTACCTTTCATGATACAGATGGAGTTGAACTGGATAAGGCTAGGTAAACCACCAAATGATAGACCACGCTTTAGAAAGAAGATCGAATATAGTTTTTTTTTAGATCAAAATGTTTCCACTCTTATTACTTCTTGGTGAAATCTACGTTAAGATGACAATGCAAAAAAAGTTCTATTAAATAAATTCACGTATTTGGTATGGACGTTTTAAAGCTTATTTACACGTAGGTGCTCATGAAGTAAAACTAAATTTGCTGTTTTAAAAATTGGAATAGGATAATGCTTCAAATGTGTAATAAAAACTAAATAGCATTTAAATTTACATTTTAGAACATGTTCTTTAATTAGTAACAGTAAATATAAAAATGAGTGATCACAATAATTTAAACAGAATAGTTAAGATTAAATGAAACAATGGAATGCTTATAATAAACAACTAAAAAAATATCTATTAGGGAAAAGACAACTATATTATCTGCACTAACTATGAATATTATCATAGTAATATCTACATAAAAAAAATAATGTTACTGACCAGTTGAAATAAAGAATTTAACAAATACTACAAAAAAAGGAGCACGCTTCTCAATAAAAAGTATCAAATTCTCTTCCAGTATAACTTAATCTCTGTACGGTCGGCTATTTGTATCCCATGTACTTTTGTCAGGGGAAATCAAGCTTTATAACTATAGCTATATAGCTTAATACGGCGTTGCCAGGCTATGGTTGCGATGGTGACCGACGATTACTCCGACATATACGTACAATAAATATAAGCTACTTTAACTTGTGTATCGTTTTATGAAAGAAATACTGGATTTAATATGGTATAGATACAAACACAGGTGTCTATGGGCCTGCAACGTATGCACTATATATTTGACTTGTCATTCGGAATACACGTCTAAGTTGATGTTAGGATTATCTATAATTATAGTATATAATTATAATATACACATATCAATATTCCCGTGGCTTAAAAAAAACTACCGTGGATTAAGATCAGGGGGCTAGCAAATTGTTGCTGGACTTTTCTGTAAGAAAGTACTATTTGCCACAGTTAGCGGGCTTATTACCGGCGTCGCTTTCTAATTATGTGTTTAAAATGTAACAGATTTAGTCTATAGATTTAAATTATTATTTATGGTGTGTGTTATGAACTCACAACTATTAGTATTTAGCTTATTCAAATGAATTTACGAGAGTACTATGAATTTAGACGTATTCTGATTGAATCCTAGTCGTTTTAAAACAATTTAAAAGGTCATACATTACAGGTCAACTTATCTTCGATATATTGCAGTCATTTCATATCATACATAGTGTACCCAAATTCCGCCGGAATATGAAACTACAGCATGTGTATCGGAGTTCATATTTCATTCGGAACTTAGTTTCGGAAATCAATGGTTCGAGAAACGAATGCTGTACACAAAGTTTTAGCCAATATTGTAGACAGAGAAAGATATTTATATTACAGGTCTGTGTGACGTATCAGTGAGTCAGTATCCTACAGTTGAGTATTACGAGTTTTTTATTACAGTTTTATTATATTAAGGTGTATACTTCTAAACGTTATACATACAATCACGTCTTTTGCCAGACTGGCTGAAGCTGGATCCTTGAAAGAATGGCAAGTGCCTCATCTGGGACGATACATACGTCAGCACTGTTGGCGCCAGTCACCAGTGTAGCACCATCCCTTCCCCGTCAACCGCCTCCTAAGACGCCTGTGTAAGAAAGAGTGGCTTGCTTGCCCATAGCAGTGGAGACCTTGGGCAGTTGGGGTATAGACGCTAAGGTGTTTGTTCATGAGTTGGTTGAACGAAGTCAGTGGCTCTCGCTCAGGGTCGTTCCTGGTGCAGAGGTTGGCCATTGCCATTCAGAATGGGAACGCAGCTAGCGTTACGGGACCAACCATGTATAGTTTTAGTTATATGTAATATAATAAATAATATATTTGTTTGCTGTGTAAATACTAGATTATACCTATTAAAAATCACGTCTTTATGCCCGAAACGCCCACGTTTTACTGACTATAATATGTAGTAATAATCCCACTCACGTAATTGCTGTTACCGTCAACCGAACACAAAGATATTCCTAAACAAATATACTTATCCATGTAAGCGGTCACTATAAAATGTTACAATTACTATACTTATGATTATTAAAGGCGAAAGTGTGTCTGTCTGTATGTAATCTCTTCACGCTTAAACCGCTTTAACTGCTTTAGAGATAGTTTGAGTGCCGGGAAAGTACATAGGTTAGGTTTTATCTCAGGAATCATTCTTTAAGGGTTTAAGTTTGTGTGGTGAATCAATAATTGCTTAACCAATTAAGATGAAATTTGGTATGGAGATAGTTTGATTCTTGAGAAAGGACGTAGGACTACTTGTTACCGCGATAACCGATATGCACGCAAGTGGAGCTGCGCGCAAAAGCTACTATATTAATAAATACATACCTTCACATTATAGATAAGTTACACTTACTTAAAAAGGTCTTGAGTGATTTTTGTAATTAACGACCAATGAGATATTAATAATGAGAAACAATCAACGTTTTTCTATTTTTCATTACACTTGTGTATTGAATTTATAAATTGGTCAATACAACTAGACAAACAGGATCGTAAAAATATGCGAAGTAAATTATGTCAAAGTACTGTCATATAATCCCCCGTCCGCGTTTAACCTTATGTCTCAATAAAACGAAAGAATACATTACATAACTCTTGTACGAGTATAACAGAGCCAATAAGAGAAATGTCCAAAACACGGTGTTAGCAAAAATGGTTGCCCAGCAAACATGCTAATAGCCCCCATAAACTTACATGTAAGGTACCGACATAACTTGATCTCCAATTCCTTGCACATCCACAAACAGTTTGTTAATAAACGACGTATCATGTTACACTAGATATAACTAAATACGACCAGTTTAAGTTGAACTACAATATGTTCAAAACAAAAGAACATTCTCTTAATGATGGAAGTACCAAGTTATGGCAGATGCGTAGAACAAAATATACCATCGCACCATTTGCCTTTATTGGCCATTTGGCCAGTTCGAAATTTGAAATCAGTGTTCGCTCTAATTGATTCTTCCCCTTTCTATATTCTTGTGAATTCGCTTCTGGGATTTGTCTTTTTCTTTTAGCTTTAACACGCTCTTTTGTATTTTTCAATACTTTTAGGTTTGGTTCCATATTTCTCATCCCAGGAAAAATAACTGTAAAAAAAATCTTAGTGCAATTTATATTATATTATAGAAATATATATCTCATGAGTTTGTGTAAGATACGTCAAATGATTATTTATTGTTACTATTATTATTTTTTGTTTAGAATTGTACATCATTTTAAGATGTGCTATTTATTAAGGACAAAGATTTTTGAATATAAGCGGTCACTAAAAAATGTTACAATTACAAGACACACATTGACTTAATTTTTAAACTCAATTTATACTAACGTAACTTTTTAGTCCTTATAAACTATTCTTATAGAAATAAATATCCGTCTTAACTCAATATAATCTATTGGCCAGACGAACGTTAAAAATAATAAAAGAGCGATGAGAGAAATCTTTTACACTAATATGTCAATAAACGTAATATCCTTTATTACATTAGAAAATTACATTCAAATATATTTGTAGCGGTATAAAATTATATTAGGTTCGTAGCAGTTGTAGCGGCTACGCTTTCATGGCGTAGAGGGATTACGGAGGGTGGGGCGGGGGGTTACTGACCGCGACATTTGTTGCCCGTCCACCCTGTCGGATAGGCGACTTAATGTACTTATTTTGTGCATGTGTGGGTGAGCTAAGGGTGTATTCATATATTCAGTTTTAATTTATTGTTCTTGATTATACGAAAGAATTGGTTGAAGTGATTTGAAGACTTCTTACTGTGTATGAAACTACTAACTATATGTTCTGTGTATGTAATATAGGTATGAAAATTTCATATGTATTTTTTACTCAAAAATCTACTCTTAATTTTAGCCTTTTAAAGGTTTAGTATTTAGGTTTAGGACTTTCCTAAAAGTAGTAAAAAGATGATGAATTCCTCATTAATTATTTTTTTACTATCGGGCAGGTCGCTGTACTAAAGCAAATAAGTATTTGCAAACTTAGTTGGCTTTATAGTATTTTTGTGTATTTTTAACTAAATCAAATGTTATCGTTGAAAAAGAGCTTGAATGTAATTGTGAAAACGGGATAAATCGCAAAATATCGACACAATTTTGCGACAGTTTGACGATAATAGTTTAGCTTAATGAGTTGAAGGTTCGATTTTCAAACATTTTTTAGTGTAGTAGCGTGCGCTTGCGTGTGTACATTTTCAAGAATGGTAATTTGGCCTGTTCTTACTTAAACCATAATGTTTGTAGTATTTCGTTTCTAGTCCATTCTCCATTGTATTTATTACCTTATTCTTCTATGTACATGAACTTAACTATTTACTTGCAAGATTATAAAGACTCGGTTTTTGAGAGAATGTTGAGCTGGTGATTAGTTATCTTGAATGCTGAGTCAGAGGACATAATTTCGATTCATACCCAGGCAAAATAGAGGTTTCATGATAATTCTGTGGCTGCGGCAATGTAAGCTTATCAAATTGTTATATAACCGTCAGTTCAAAAGTGTGCACTTTTTCGTACAAACACACGTCATCGCTTTAATACCCGTTAATAATATCGTAGTACTTTTTTCAAAGTTAAGTTAAACTGAACTTTAAAGTAAGTGAGTTTATAGGCTTAAACGGATTGCCCCATCAGCGATGATATTTGTAACGTACTATACCTTCCTGGTTAGCAACTATTGGAAGCAGTGTAAAAATTAAATTTAGTCTAGTAATGAGTCGAGAATGCGTAAGCTTAAGCATATACATAACATTTAAATAGATTTGCACAACCCCATACTAGCATCAGGGGGTACATGTAACCGTTAGCACCCCCGGGGGCAGGTCCAGCGTGGTACGGCGGGGAGAACTGACCGCCACCCTCGCTTCAATGCTACACCCCTCGCTTATTTACAACCGACTTTATTTGCACAGGACATGGCGGACAATAATGGCTGTGCCATGTTTTATTTTAGTCTACTTTATAGAGTTTAGAAAAATTCAACATTTTTGTTGTTACTTTTAGTACTTTTATGAAAAACTACTTATATCGTAAAAAATCTCATATTACGCAAAGCCTGTACTATGGTAACGAGACTAATAAACACTTGTCCTCATTTCATTGAAGGTCTGACAGAGGCGAGAAGGTCTGACAACGATAAATAGAGAGACGGTCTAGCGGATAGTAACCAGTTACTTACTTTGAAATACTTAATCTATTAATGATGCCGTTTACGCCTTATCACTAGCCAGCCCTACATGTAATTAAGACTTGAAATTGTAACCACAGTGGCTAGTGATCCTGACTGGCAGGCCAGAGGTCGTGGGTTCAAGTCCCACCCAGGACAGTAAATTTTAGTAATTTAATGTAATAAGCATGTATTTAGCAGTATGTTATCAGCAGCTTGGTTACCATAATACAGTCACTGCCTAATTTGGGACAAGATGGCCACAAGACAGTCGTACATCTGTACAAGCGCAAATGAATAAAAAATGAATACCCAAATATTTTGACCAAGACAACTATTAATTGTGGTAGCCATGTTGTGTTTTGTGAACGTACACACAAGACAATCATTCCTCTATAGAGCATGTTAAAATAACATTGGAAGAGCCTCAAAGCTTTCTAAGAGGATGTAAGATTCCAAAATATAGAAATGTTGACGTTCCTTAATTTTCTTTTAATTCTTATAGCATGCCTTCGAACAGACAGACTCTCTAATATAGGATCATAAATTCATCAAAGTAAACGTTTTATACTATGTCCTTATAATACATATTATAGTATAACATTTTTTATAAAATAATAAGTAATTCATGTAACAAAACAATGTAAACTATAATTAACAATATTGTATTCGTACGAAACATGTCGACGTACGCTTTAAGTCACAAATAACTACGTTAACAAACTAACATCGCAAAATGTTGCCATGTCGCGATATCGCACAATAATTGGACCTATCCAAGCGTCTTGAGAAAAATATCCAACCATCTCCTCAAAAATATGTAACGTCTCTGCCGAACCATTGTCCTTTGAAAAAAGAATATCGCATAACGAAGTTGAGTTCCGACTTTATATCAAATATCACGCATGACGCGACTTCCCCCTGCCTCCCCTGCCAGGGAGGGCAATAAAAAATAATATATTGGAATATGTTGGAAATAACAGCGTATCATCCTTCGTGGATACGTACGAGGACATTCGTGCTGCGAGTCCAGCCTCCTTTTATTGTCTCAGGGAACTGCTGACGTACGTAACGACTTCTTGTTTGTTATATCGTGTTGTATGAATAAAATTATGCTACTCACATACGAGGGGTAATAAGGAAAAATGGCAGGAAAATTTTGATGGCTTATTAAAAATGTGTAACTTTGCAAATAATATAATATGTATGAGAACAATAATGGCATACTTAATTTTGATTCGTATTTCTGAGGATAATTTTTTCGAAAAAAATTATATTCAAATTGACGATGAATATTTAAAAACTTCAGGTTTGACATTTATGGTTTTTAGATTTATGAAACATTATGAAGTTCGAAATATAATCACAAAAAATAACAAACACAAAAACTCGGTTCTTTTTAATTTAAAAAATATTGTAAACATAAACTTTTAAACTAAATCACTTCTTTTTTAAATTGACTTACCTTTAAAATCTAAATTGAACACTTTCACATCACGTAAACTATCACGAACTACATCACAAATATTGATTTAAAAATTCGAACGTTCGATAAATTCGGCGCACACGCACACCGGAGACGCTTTAGCAAAGGAATGAATCAGGAAGTAAAGTAGACCCGTGGGTCAGGTAGCAGGGTTTAAGAATTACCGGCGCGTTAAAGGGTTAACGCACAAAAGGTGTAATTATTATTAGTGGGTTAAGGGTCTTACAAAAGAAGCGAGACGAGGCGAATTTGGGGTTAGCCTGAGGTGGTAAGAATTGTGTTATTAATGCAGTGTACATTTACCTATAACGTATGTTCTAATAAAATATGTTTTTACCAGCCAGAATCAAATGTAGGTAACTGGTTTAAAAGTATTATATTATTAACTAGTTTAAAAACGTTTTTTTTAAATAGATTGTAATCACGGAAAGTTCTCTAATTTAGTATCGGAATCGTTTTTTTTTTTATCTTCTAATTAAATTGTGATAAACCTATGAATATTTCTGTCACCATTCTTTGAAAATTATTTTGCAACATACCTTGCTTATTGCTGGATCAGTTTAAATTTATATAGAACTAATAAGTCTTCAATACATAATTCACGAACACAAAACACAGTTCCGACGTAAATTTTGCACAACATAATATTCTACCTGACTACACTTTCACGTGTGAAACTAGCGACTGTCATCTTCCACAAACTAACCCTTCACATGATACTCAATGTACCTGAAACGTCCCGTCCCAATAATTCATTATCGAACAATACAATACACTAACTTATTTTTCTAGTAATAGTAATAACCCTTTTTCGCGACCCCTTGCGAATTTTGACACAAATAAAACACCCAGGCCGAACACAAATATTTAAGAAAAAAAAATGCGCTCGTTTTTTAACTTTGTCACTGGCCATAAATCAGTTTGTAAATAACAGTTGCAGTTTTACGTTCGATATTCGAAGTGAAGCGTAATCGATGAATGCTTTAAAAAATGACTTTAAACCCTGTCTACATTAATTTAAACTTTTATACAAACCAAAAAAAAAACTATTCTTACTTTTAGATATCGTAAATTAAAAAAATACATTATCAGGTAAATTTACGTATTTACACATAATTAAGAGACGGGTCGTAATAATGCTGTAACAGCAACTCATCATAAAAAATTCTTGGGAATTTTCGGAAGAATTTCGACAATAACTATTTATTTAATTTCAATATTAAGGAAACCATAGCTACCTTATAACACCTTAGTGAACTAGAAGAAATTGTTCCACTAACTAACAATTGTTCAATCTTTTAATATTAAATAACATTTACGCTGGTAAACGTTACTTAATATTATACTACTTAACTATATTTTAAGTACAGCGGCTTTGCTCACATTTCAGTAGTTATTTATTTCTCGGAAACATTTTATCGATTAAAATTTTTATGATGCTCAAATGGACGGTGCTAAAGCGGCAGATGGGTCACCTGATGGTAAGTGACTACCCCGCCCATGAACGCCTGCAACTCATTAATCACAAACGCATTGCCAGCCTTTGAGGAAGGAGTACGCTCTTTTCTTGAAGGTTTCAAGTTCGTATCGGTCCAGAAATACGGCAGCCGATAATTTGTTTCACAGGTAGGTAGTGCGAGGCGAAAAGTTTCTTGAAAAGCGCACAGCGGTGGAGCGCCAATTATCCAAGTGGTGGGGATGAAAATTTTGCCGTGTGGAACGATGGCGGAAGGTTGCGGCCAGTATTAGTTCGAACAATTCCTCGGAGCACTCTCCATGATATATACAATAGAGAATGCAGAGTGAAGCTACATCTCTATTATATTCTACGATTCGAATCGCTCTTATTTGAGTACGGTCCAGAGGGAAAAACTGGTGCTGTGGTGCCCCTGCATAGAGATGAGAACAGTATTCCATATGCGGTCGGACTTGCTCCTTATAGAGCTGAAGGCGATGGGCAGGAGTAAAACACTGCCTCGATCTGTTCAGCACACCGAGCTCCTTTGAGGCCAGTTGGACCTTACCTTCTAAATGACCGCGAAACTGGACTTCGCTCGATATCTTGGTGCCTAGGATTGCAAAACTGGCTGAGGCAGTTAGGAAGGTGTTCTCGATACGTTAGAAATATATAAAAAAAAACAAACATTGCTGGATGTATCAGCAATGTTTGTTTTTTTTACTTACTATATTATAAATGTGAAAGTAAGTCTGTTTGTTTGTTTGTTACGCTTTCACCCATAAATCACTAAACCAATGTTAAAAATTCTTTCACCAGTGGAAAGCTACATTATCAGAGATAACCGACATACACGCAGGGTGGAGCCGCGGGTAAAAGCTAGTAAGTAATAACATTTTCAATGGCTAAAATAATTTTTTTGTATAATATACTATACTAATATATTTAAACTGTATAATCTGAATATCAAGATCAACGAGCGCTATTTAAATACAATAAAAGAGACCAATAATTTGTAAAGAGCCCTTACACTAACAGTGCGTAGATGTTAGATTAGATTCAAAGGTAATTTCGTACTTGACATGCGCCACTACTGCACTCGAATCATTCGCCTAATTTGCTTTATCATAAAGATTTTTGATGATGATAAGATACGTGAAGAGGTACTTGCATTCACTTGATAAAACCGGGCCGACTTTATTGTGTCTGATATTTGTAAGTAATAGCAGACAAGGCTTAGATAAAAGTTTTTGCGTATTATTTAATAAATAAAACAAAAGAAAATAATAAAAATTATGTATAGAAGTTAATAATAAAATAGCAGGAAATTCTGCTAATATTGTGTATGTGACGTTACGTGAAGATGTTTGTTTCTGAATCACGGTCTAACTGCTAAATGAGTTTTGATGTAATTTGGTTCCCATATAGATTAATAATAATTAATCAAGAAGGAATAACTTTATTCAATTCTTAAAGATAAGGAAAATTTACTTAAAAAACCAAAACTTATAGGTAGATGTTATTAATGTACTACATCTATTGCAAATAAAATAGTAATTAATGTGCAAGGATGCTGTAGTTCTCTAAACTGTGCAATATCACAACTCAAGCTAAGTATTCCTATATATATCATGATTTCATTAATAACCATAAAAGAACAGGGCTCGCATCTGCCTCGGCTTTGCATTATAAAATAGAACCCTCTATGCAAAAATTGAATAGCTGACAACCCTATTATCCTAGATCAGGTATACGCAAAAATTGCAACATTCAAATTAATATAATAATAAAACTAGTCCATGAGCAGCGCAAGGGTTAAGTCCCTATTGTAAAGAGAAAGGGTTCGTCTATTAAACATATAACGGCATTTGTTGGATATCATATTGCGTATTTAGACTTGGTCTTGATATGGGTAACACTAGTTTATAAGTTACTGACAAAAAAAAAGTAGGCCAGACCCATTTTTTGTATCGTAAATTATTTTTTTAAAGTTAAAATTATTTAAAAAATCTAATATAGGTTACAATACAAGTTTGCAATTTGTTAAATAAATCAAGGTAGAATTAATCAATGTTTTTCGTTTAGTAATCTAATTTTATTTTCTGGTGTCTGGGGAAGCTTTAATTTTTATTGAGTAATTTATACTTAGTGTAAATATCACAGTTAAATGGAGTGGGCGATAAGTAGAACCACTTATCGCCCACTCCATTTCATCATCATCATCATCATCATCATCATCAACAGCCTTTACTAGTCCACTGCTGGACATAGGCCTCTCCTTAGGAAGGAGGTTTTGGCCTACTATACCACGCTGGCCACACGGGTTGGTATAGGGTTTGTTTCAAGTTTTCCTTCTCTCTGCAGTGCTGTTGTCCTGCGTAGTTTGC